>CM023484.1:139998173-140031807 GCA_013339685.2 Hyalomma asiaticum | reverse complement strand
GAAATGAGCAGAGACGATGTGCATATGTTCTACTGCGCATGGCGCGGCTAATTTGGGCGGTATCTCCGTTCGCGTACGTTTTCTCCGCGGATCTCCTGTCGCCTGAACAGGTGGCCACTCATGCGCGACAAGTTTCCGAGTGCCCGAGAAGCGCCGAAAGAAAGAGCGTCAAGCATATATGGCGTGCTGCTCGTTCGCGCATCACCTCATCAGAAGCACGGTGCGAGAGATAACTGACGGGAATGGGCGTTGCGTGCCCGTTAATGTGGTGGATGTGGGAACCGGTATCGGAAGGACGAAGAAGAATCGATTGCGTGACGGCGCGCAATTTCGTGAAGTATCGTTGGGTGGCCTACCGGTGGTTGCGGTCGGACACCTCTCGAATAATGGAGGGATTGCGCGTTCGGGGACGGTGTATCTGGGCGAGCACTTTCAGCGATGCTTTGAATGGGCGTCTGCTAAGTGACCACATTTCGGACACGCTGATTCAGCACCGATGACGCAGTGCCCGACAGCTGCGCCTTTACCAAAATTACTAATGAATTCGGCTGAGAGACAATTGAAGATTGATGTAATGAATAGTATTTCAGCGATACGTCAAATGTGATTCAATCGCTTAAGAAACGCCCAACAAAATTCCACTGATTTCTTTCAACAGGAACGTATTGAATATCGTTTTACTTGTTGAATCATTGTGCGTAGTGTTTAGTTCCGCATATTTAATTGGCGGATGTGTCAAAGTAAGGGAAAACTTATCCACAGCTCAGATATGACGTGCATTTCTAGCGATTTAGGCATGCAGACATGCTTCCAGATATGTTAGTTTTATTTTACTTTTGTAGTGACCGGCTTACGTGACCGTCTAGAGCAAGCAACAAGCAACGCAATTCACCACTACATTCATAATTCCCGATGAGTGTGTTCTGCATACGCTAGAGCGGCGATAGCTCGTATGACGGTTCTGTGAGTCCAACCTGAAATACTATGACGTATTATGCATCTTTTTAGACACTCGTCTGGGCGCTGTCCAATTTGCATTTAAAAATGTTCAGCTCTGACTACATTATTACGCGTTGGATTCTTAACAACCACTCGGCTTGTACAAGTAGACTTCAAAGAGATCATCATTGTGCCGCATACCATAACTTCTCCATTGAGAAGTCATTGATTTTTCATTGAAGTGTAGCGGAACTTTCGTGGCCAGGCGCTCGAATACGGTAAAGTCAACTTCGTGGTCGGGCGACGACCACGTCTGTGTGCAGATTTGTCTGGAGAATTCTGCTCCAAGTCCCCTAACATTGCCTCACTGTCCAAGCTAATTCGAAACGTCTTTAATTGGCCCGCTACACTGTTTCTCTAATTGGCGCTGTCCCGTGGCGATCACGCGCACTAGAATGAAAGAGTTTTGTAACTACACCGGCCAACATGTGTGCCTTTAGATTAACAGGTCTGTGGGCCCTATATTTAAATATAATGGACTGAATCGTTGAATCTTCAGTGTAATTATGATGCGCATAATTTTGAAGAAACACGAAGAGTTCACTGAAACTTGGAGGGTCGGAGTTCAGGGCCTATAGAAGTCACTTGGTGCGCGTTGGTTGTGCTAAGGCGGTCTGTATATGCAATGTGCATGCGCAGCTCTGTTCAGGTTTGCAGATGTTGTTGGCTGTATTCTTACGGATCAGTGTTCTAACATGTGAAATATGTGTACTCTTAGCAATTAATAGCCTTCACTTTTCAAGTATTAGCATACGTTAAGCACGGACGAAGAAAAGAACGAGACGGGACACAGCGCTACAGCAACTGAGTGATTTATTTCGCGTGGTCACATATGTACATGGCCCTTCGACAGACACTTCTTCATCTGCAACTCCGGAAGCGTGAGAAAAATGCGCCTTTCCTCTTTACCTGTGAATTCCAGGAATACACAAGAAGCCTAGCGAGCCTGTTCCTGCACAATTCCGATTGAGCCAGTGAAGGCGTCAATGTCGATACCTTTCACGATGTTCCTGATTTTTTCAGACTCCAACATGGTCGCGTTGGCCTTCTTGCACAAGTCGAGGATATCTTCTATATAACTCGTGAAGGACTCACCGGCCTGCTGAGATCGTTCGCGTAAGCGCTGCTCTACTTGCAGCTTACGAACGGCAGGGCGACCGAACACGTCGACAACGGCGGTCTTGAAGTCGGACCACGTCAGGAAATCTGATGCGTGGTTGTTGTACCATTGACTCGCCACACCCGCGAGGTAGAGTATCAAGTTGCTCAGCTTTCCTGCCTCGTCCCACCTATTGGGCACGCTCATGCGCTCGTAAATCGTGAGCCAGTGAGCCAGTCCTCCACGTCGGTCCCATCTGCGCCAGTGAAGACAGGTGGGTCTCGGACACGAGGGACACCGGCACATGCGGTCGGTGCGGGGGGAGGCGTTTGCTGGGCGGCGTCCTGAGGCATGGTAGACGGCACTGTGCGGGAGCGAAGTTCCAGGGGCATAGAAAGAGGCCGAAGTTGGTGTGAGAATACCCAGACGCTCTCCACCAATTGCAAAGGGCGTTTATTGAAGGCTTGCGTAAGGCCCGATCGGTAGCTTGGTCAACGGCTTAAGGCACGAGTCCCGAGAGCGAGCGGCGAGCACGAGCAATGCGCGTTAGGGCCGGACCCACTAGATCACACTGGAGGGCATGCCCCACTATATGGTTCGTTAGTTTTCGCTGCAATATATATATATTGGCCTTGTTATATATTGACCTTGGCCTTGTTATCACATCTGACTTAAGGTGGAACGAACATGTGTCTTATATTGAGAAAAAGGCTTTGAAAAAACTAGGTTACCTAAGACGGGCACTCGCTAAGGCATCCCGCGAAACTAAATTACTCGCATACAAAACGTACGTAATACCAATATTAGAGTATGCATCGGCTGTCTGGGACCCGCACACGCAAGCAAACATAGATAAACTAGAATCAGTACAGCGAAAAGCTGTAAGATTCATATTTAATGCCTACCAACGTGACACATCTCCGTCAGGTCTTCTGGAAAGCGCTAAGCTGGAAACCCTTGAATGGAGACGTTATCGCGAGAGAATGAAGCTATTCTATCTCATATATAATAATAAGCTAGCAATAGAGAAGAGTAATTACATCGAACCAATTTTGCGCCGCGAAACACGCGCCTCCCACCCTAAAAGAGTTGCTGAGCACCTCTGCCATACTAACACATACAGGTACTCTTTCTTTCCCCGCACAATCAGCGAGTGGAACAACTTGCCATCAGAGATTCTTGAAAGCACCGATCTCAACTCGTTTCTCCGTGCGTTACCTGCTCCATATGTATCATAGCTACACCATCATTTATTTACGATCAGATTGATTGCTTGAGGTTCAATGTGTCGCTTCTGTACTTTGTAGTGTTGCTGATTTTATTTCGACTACAGTTGATATTTGGTGCCACTTCTTTTCACTTTTTGACCCAGTGTGCGCTTCTTCTTCTCTTTTCTCTCTTTTTTTGATGGCTTTTTTGTACTATTTTCTATGTCACGGTCACGGGATTGTGGACCGTATTTCATGTTTCTTTTTTCTAGCATTGTATCGGCTATCTTTGTATCTTGTATCGGCTATCCTTTAGCATTGTATGGGCTATCTTATAACATTGTATCGCCCACCCCTGCCCAAAGTCTGGCACTCAGACTGGCAGTCTTTTTCTAAATAAATAAAATAAATATATATATATATATATATATATATATATATATATATATATATATATATATATATATATATATATATGGTGGGTCAGCCTTCGTCAGTGTGACGAGTGACACCACCCGAAACGTTTGACGACCCATTAAAAAGTATCAACGTACGTCGTGCTTCGCTTACTCTGTGTATCAACGGACTTTTTTTCACTGCCTCGTCTATATATATATATATATATATATATATATATATATATATATATATATATATATATATATCTGACCACGCCGAATAAATCATTCAGTTGCTATGTCCCGTCTCGTTCTTTCCTTCGTCCGTGTTTGCTGTGCGCTATTACTTGAAAAGTGACGCTTTAAGCTAGCCCACCGGTCTATCCTTTTCCACAGCTTTCATTGGCCGCCCTGCGATGGTGGGGCGCCTTGCCAGAAAAGGGTATTGTGTTCAGACATGCCGAGTGATCGAAATACCCATGAGAGGGCACCGCCACTTTTTATTCAACGTGAGCACGAAACTCAATAACTATCCAACAAAGGCATCATAATAAATATTCGTGCACGAGGTACTTGCAGCTGTGAGGTCGCCGGGTGGCTCCCTTTTTCTCCCCTAGAGTTTCCCCGATACTTTCGATACCGCGAAATTTCACTGGGTTTGCATCGGACTAGTTGGACATCCACTGATCATACAAAAATTTTATTCAGAACCAATCGAAGAACTCTTGCTCCCTGTTCATAAATGTATTAAAGAGTCATCGTATGAACATTGATTATTAATTTCTGGCGTTTACGTCCCTAAACCACGCTATGATTATGAGACACCGTAGTGGAGGGCTGAGAAAATTTCGACCACCTCGAGTTCTTTCACGAGCGCTGACATCGCATAGCCCACGGGCTTCAACGCCCCGCCACAGTGGTCTAGTGGCTAAGGTACTCGGCTGCTGATCCGAGGGTCGCGGGATCGAATCCCGGCCGCGGCGGCTGCATTTCGATGGAGGCAGAGTGTCGAGGCCCATGTGCTGTGCGATGTCAGTGCACGTTAAAGAACCCCAGGTGGTCAAAATTTCCGGAGCCCTCCACTATGGCGTCTCCCATAATCACAGCTCGTTTTGGGACGTAAAACCCCAGAAATCAATCCATCAGTCGACTTGTTCGCTTGTCACGCAACGTTCTGTAGGAGACACACGGTATGGGCGTTGTCGCAATCACGCTTGGGACCCAGTGCCGATGCGGTGTGTTACAGTTGACGTATGACCTAGGGAAGACTGCCCCAGATCGAAAAAGGAACGGAATTTTTCCAAGCGGCCTAAAAGCTGAGGGCGCTGGGCCGGCGTCAGGCTGTCTGTGATAGAAGAGCCAAACACATCGCTGAGTGGTGAGTCACACGCAGAAATAGCTCTGAGCGCTCCGGAACTAACACAGGGTACGTCGGGTACGTGCACGGCTTGAACGTCTTCAATGAGCTCCACATTGCCAAGGCATTCCTCTCAACGGTGGAACTACCATACACGCTGGAACTACGATACCGCGCACTGTCCTGTGCCATGCCTCAGCACGCCTCCCAGCTGACATCTCCTGCTCCGGCCGTATGTTCCGGTGTGCCTCGCCATCGAGACCCTCCTGTTTTAACTGGCGTTGATGACGTGGACGTAGACCACTGGCTGACTACCTACGAAAGAGTGAGCGCTCATAACATCTGGGACGAGGCAGCGAAATTCAGCCACGTGTTGTTCTGCCACGTGTTGTTCTGCCTCGCAAGCCTATCGTACAGCAACCAAGAAGCTGATTTACCGACCCGTTCTTCTGTCAGTAAGCTGCGCGCCAAGCAGCGCTTGCGCTAACGAGCACAGCAGGCAGGCGAATACTTCACCACCTATACTGAGGAAATTCTGGACTTGTGCAATCGAGTGGACGTGAGTATGTCTGAATCGGATCGGACAAGAAAGGTCCTGAAAGGTATCGAGGACGAGGTGTTTAACGTACTACTTGCCAAGAGCCCTCAGTCAGTTACAGAAATTCTCACATTGTGCGAGAGCTACGAGGAGCTGCGCCGGCAACGCTCGCTGACCCGTCGACCTTCATTGCTGAATAAACATCTGGCTGGGTTGACCGCCACTAATGACCAGGCAACATTACTCGCACAAGTCCTTTGTGCGGGAGGAAATCGCACGCCAACTCTCCTTGATGGCCTTCACTCAGCCGCAGCCTGCCCAACAGCCTTCGTGAACTCTTGCGCCTCCGTTGCACCGTGCGATTGAGCAGGAAATCGCCGCTGCTCTACCTGAATACCCAGCACCTCCACAACTTTGTTAAGATGTTTATTAGACGCAGCGCTGCGGCAAAGATCTTGTCCCAACAAGCGCGGACCTGGACCACAAGCGGCGTTTTTTCAGCGGAGCGCTGAAGAGCGGACCTCACTGAAAGGCGCTGGAAAGGACGGCCCACTACAACGTTCCAATGCTTCTTTACAGTTTGTTTATTTATTTATGCCATACGCACAGCGCCTCATTGTATTGCAGTAGGGGGGGGGGGGGAAGCAACAAAAAATTCAAAGCTTGAAGTGCGGTAGAAAGTGCTAGCAGCATCAAGGGAACATACATAGACACATGTACAAGAATATCATCAATGCAACAACAAAGTTCACCTCAGTGATCCAATAAACCATACTCGTGCAATCAACAGCAAACGATACAAAATTACAAGTATGAAGCATACATATAATCCAGCAAGGAAGTGTATTACAGCAATCAAATTTCAATTATACGAACAATAATGAACATTAAAAAATTACAAGTACGCAGGCAGAAACGTGAGTGATAACTAGCAGAAACGTGAGCGAACAGAAACTATAACATAGGAAGAATTATTTCACGAGTGCGAAACTATGTGATGCAACGATATAATTGCGATAGGCTGGTCTAATCGATTCCAGTCACGTATTTTTTAGGGAAAAAATACATGCTAAATGCGTGTATTTTGCAGGAAAATTCCGAAACCTTATTCTCGTGGTCAACTCTATGGGAACAGTAGTTAGGTGCTTTTATGTAAAAATGCCTGTCAATGCCGTAGAATGAAAGACATTATGAAAGACTTCAAGCTAAGTCTGCCTCTTCGACAATCTTATGTATCCCATTGCAATAATTCTTTCATGCTCGTAGGACTGAACTGTCTCTCACAACGTCCACATACAAGTCGAATGGCCAAGCTTTCTCTTTCAACTCTTTCTGTGTCGCGCACTGCTGAGGGGTCCCATATTACACACGAATAGTCAAGAACTGAACGCACATAAGTTTTGAAACGCAATTCTTTAGTTGAAATATAAAGATCTTCGTGTTAGAACGAACTAACTCAAGCGCTTTCCCGGCTTTTGCCTGTTATATAGTCAACGTGTCACTGCCAATTTAAGTTAGAAGAAAAGTAAACAAAAAAATTGGCACTTACTGAATGTTTTGTCCATAAAAAGGGCATCGTTGAAATATCCCTACGGAATCGAGCAAAGTTGGACAAAAGCATATCAAGTGACAGCACAAGTATGTTTATTACAGTCACATGGAAGCGCTTAGCACACATTGGGAACTCAATTCATGCTAACAAGCACCCTCATCACATGTACTAATGCAGCAGGTTTATGTTCTATACAAACCGTTTGGGGAGCCGGCGTAGCGTAGTGGTAGCATGCTTGCTTGACCTCATGGGGGCCCGGGTTCAATACCGCGCTATACCGCTTGCTGGGTTGTTTGTAGGTCTGTGTGCTCATTCTTCAGTCGCAAGCAGTGAGAAACGGTATGGCTATCGTTGGAAGCGTGTTCTAATGATATGCCAAATATCTATTTTATTTTATCCTTGATTGACATAGGTTGCATAAAATTCAAACACCTGTGGCGCATACCCACGCACACGGTGAAAGCAGTGCACGTATGAACCACATGTGACTGTATCGTTAATCGTGATTTAATTGACACGTAAATGGTGTTAGTTATGTAAAAGTCGATTCCTCATTATCGCCATACAGTGCTACCCCACCAGACTAATTGTGGTGTGTATTGTGCGAACGAGACGACCAGGACCTAGAAGGGGGCAGCTACATAGATACGGCTAAAGTGACTTATGTTCGCCAAGAAATGCTTCGCGTTTAATAAATAAATTCGTGAAGTGGCTGATTTTCTAGCGACGATGCATAATCGCAACCTAATCTCTCGCAAAGCCCTTCGCTTATTCAAATTTTTCCACAAAGAGCTTTAGTTGCCCTTGATTAAGCGGCGCACTTGTCTCCGGTGTACGACTCCACCATTTGAAACGTCTACCTCATGTATCGCTTTCAATAACGACTGATGAATTTAGCGTAGAGTTCATGCTCAGAGTTCTACGCATGCGGTTTATATGAAACATCGCATGCGCAACGCCGTTACTGACGCTAACGTATGCAGTACCAAAACTTGCTGATAAAATGCGTCAGTAACTTTCATAAGAATGGCGTGTCATATATGAGCCATGCGCACATTGCAGCAATACGGTTATTTCTGCGTTTATGTGAATGTACTGCAATATTAATAACTCCTGGGTTTTTACTTCCCAAAACCAATATATTAGTGACAGTTACCGTGGCGCCGTACTCTGCGAATTTCGATCATTCAGGGTTCTTCGACATCCGCTGACATCGGACAGTACAGGGGCCTTTAGCTTTTTCCAGGCACCCGACTCGCCCTTCATCGCCTGACGATTCAGAACCTTCTCTGGTAACCTCATTTCAAGACATCGCAGCTATGTACATATCGAACAGGCTCCGATTTCCGGCCCCGGCACCGGGCCTTACTAACTCTGACGAGCGCTGCTTCTCACGGCTATACGCCAATATGGTATTGTGCCCGGTGATACACAAACATTTCAGTCTGGCCTTCTCTGGGGAGTGTCCGCACTGCGATCATCCGCTTGCGGCTGATTTCCAGATGGTGTGGGCATGTCCATCTAACCCGGTGGTCCTCCCAATGGCCTCCCCTTCCCCTCTTACCTGAGAGAGCTGGGAAGCTGCCCTGCTCGACCTTGAAGGGCTAAAAAGCCCTTCAAGGTCGAGCAGGAGAGGAAGCCACAGGGGTCCTGTACTAGGGACCCCTCTTGGCTTCACGTTCATCGTAGTTTAGCGCAAAGGTAACACACACAGTACAGAAGGACCACAGACAACCCCTCTTGGCGTTTGTACATGGTCGGCCCTGAAGGCCACCCCTATCTCTCTCTTTGTGAGTAGTGTTAATAAACGTTTTTCGCCACTACCACTAGCTTTTGAGTTCAATTGAAATGCGCCCTCCACGGCCGGGATTGATCCTGCAGCGTCCGGGTCGGCAGTCAACTGCCATAGTCACTAGACCACCGCGGCAGGTGCGCACTAACATTGAATCAGATCTACCTTTGTGGAATTTTGCATGCCATTTTTGTTTTAAACGCGAAGCGTTCTTGGTCGCCGTAAAGTGTTCCTCATATCACAAACTACCATCATAGTGAAGGTTTCCAAGAGTCCTCATGTACTTCTTCTATACAATGCCCAATGCACGGCGTTCGCTAGCAAAGACCGTGTGCATTGACTTTCTCGGTGCACAGCGTCTCGCAACGCTCTGGGCTTGTGCATAATGTACTATAGCAAAGGGGTGGTACGGTGTTCATCCAAGCCGACGCGTGCAGCGTCTTCCGCCTTCTCTGGTTCAACGCGAATGTCTTTACGCTGACCTCAGTGCGAAACATCGAGAAGCGTTCTCTGGGCCTCGAAGCACTTCGCAAGGCGTTTCCCGAAGCCTCGGACCACGACGAAATGCCGGTGTGCCGGAGACAAACCCGGTCCAACTGTATCCCTGTGAGCTTCGCCAACTAGTGCGAACTTCGCTAATTTTAAAACGAACGTGTTTTATGACGGGGCCCAGCACGTCATTTCTGCAACAGAAGCGACGTAGAAAGGAATACATGTAAAAACAACAAAGAAAGCTCGTAGAAAAATTTCCTTTGATGCTCTGGCAATTCAAATTGTTTATTTCCGAAATAAATTTGGTCGTTCACAGGGCTAAAAGCTGCGGTCTACAGCTTGACAGAGGCCCGGGCACCATATTCAAGGGAGGGTTTGACTTCGACGGGCATCTCGAACCAAAGAGAAAATAACAGTTCATCAAATAAAAATACACTATAGAAATAAGTATATACAATACTAAATATATTTCTATAAATAAAAATGATTTATATACAAAGAGAAAGATATACAAAAAGACGAATATAATGAAAAAAAGGGGAAAATAATATATAAATAAAAAATAAATAAATAAATATATATATATATATATATATATATATATATATATATATATATATATATATATATATATATATATATATATATATATATTAACTCGCACCCCCTCCCCCCGCTCCTCCTATATGCAATGTGGCCGGTTCTCTGCCACTGCGCTATCGACGCTTCTTCTTCGTTATTGCCTTCCACACACCAAGGCGCAGGACATATAAGGTCATCATAAACGTTTCAAGAGCGTTAAAACATCAAACGATGATATGACATATTGTTCACCAACACACTTCTTATATACGTCTCACGCCCTGAGAACCATTTCTACAAAACGTTGATGTGCAAATGCAACTTTTTCGTCACAGCGTCTGTAGCCTAACACGCTGCGCCATATTGCATGTAGACCAAACAACAGGATAAGATCTGCTGGTTCAACTTTACTGCCAGTGGTCAGAAAACGAATGCAATGCGGGTTTAGTTGATATTTGGGCGTTCGTTGACATCCTTATATTCATTGTCGCCTGCAGAGCACACACTTCATATGTCCCCCCTAAAAGAGCATCGTCCTGATGCTATACCAGAAATGACGTCTTGCGGCATTGAGGGTCTCTCGCACAGTCATTCACTAACGTACGGCTTCATGCGTACAACATGCACAAGTTCAGGACAGCGCGAGCGTCATGTTTTGCATTGAATGAATGATTGATTTGTGGGGTTTAACGTCCCAAAACCAGCTCTGATTATGAGAGACGCCGTAGTGGAGGTCTCCGGAAATTTCGACCACCTGGGGTCCTTTAACGTGCACTGACATCGCACAGCTCACGGGCCTCAACATTTCGCATGCAACCACCACGGCTGGGATTCGATCCCGCGACCTTCGGAATGCGGGTTTAGTGGCAGACCTTTCTTTAAGGTTCTTGTAACATATAGCAAAAGGAAATGGCATTGTTAATTCTATGAATGCATATTCAATCGGTTCTGGCTTATTACACAAAAAAACACCTCTTCCCTATGGTACATAAATTGCTCGTTCTTCAAGCCACGTTTTTACCGGTAACGTTCCAGTGCGCAGTTTAAAAAAGAGCGTTATAATACTGAGTGGTATCCACTTGTTCTTAACGCTCTTTGGTACGTCCTGTACTCATTCTTTTATAAAAATTATCCGGTATATTGGCACCGGGGGAACAATGTATATAAGTTCCTTCATAAGGCAATTTCTTTTAACTGGGGAGGCAGTCCAATGGGAATTTCGCTTTGAGAAAGCGATAGGACGACAGAAGTTCGCGCAAGAACGGCGTCATTGCGTAACGTTGCGCTACGCCCGAAGTTAAGTCGCGCAAGGGACCTGGCAGCATTGCTTGAAAAGAACAACACGGAAAAGGTCCCTTTGGTCGCCAAAGTTCTACCAACGCGGCTTATAGTCATTCTTATGTCGCTCCTTACCCTTTCTCTACAGGAGAGGCGATGTGAAGCACTGCAGCTCCGCTTCGCTGCTTCACTTCGCCTCTCTTGGATGGCGGCACCGTTCCAGGCACGTTATAAAGTGCACTTCGATGTGCGAGCGCGAAGCCGCACGAGCGCATCGTCAACGAAGTTGACGGGTCAATTTTGCTCCAGTAAACATGATTGATGCCTTTGTCGTGCGGCATTTACTATCGACTGTGTCCAGTTACTACGTAAAGTACTTCAGTTACCACGAAGGGTTGGTCATGGATTTAATGAATGCGATTCGTGAATGTGGGTTCATCCACATAAAACGGTTCCGTGAAGCCAAACACTACTACTCGGTGTACAATAAACATTCAACGGCGTATGTGGAGACACATCCACTTTCATGTTGAACTGATTCCTCTGACAGCGCGATCAACAAGATATTTTCTGTAGCCTCATATTTCCGTCTCTGCACTTTCTCTTCGAGTTATTTTTCTCACAAATATGCGATATCCGCAAGTGTCTATATTCCTCCGTTATTAGATGCCCTTAGGACCCCTAGATACAAAGAAATGAACTTCTGTGAAATTCATTCACCAGACAGATAGATAGCAAATGCGCCAGACAAAATCGTCGATAGGGAAAAGAAACGAAAACGCATTAAAGCGCGGCTCTAAAGGCGAATATGGACATTGAAGTTGCGACTCTCAAATATTTATGCAAAAGGCGCACCCACCAGCCAGCACAGCTGAAACCGGCGTACTCCAAAAGGACAACAGAATGGCCTCCATGCCCCGTTTAGGGCACCGAGACAGCCATTTGGCATTTTCTGTGGACGTCTGCGCGCTTTTTCAGCCAGAAAGTACTTAGGGCGACGAACCTCCGCATTCTTGTGTGTACGTACTGCTTAAACCAGCGCACAGATGAATAACGCGTTGCGTAAAAGGCTCCGGCTCAGTCATTATGCGCAACCAGCATGCAACAAGCACCATTGCCCAACTGCCGCTAATGGACACGTCTTGCCTGATACTGTGTATAGCACAAGTTTGTCATTCAGCCACGCAAGCGCTTTCTTTAGAAGGGGGCTGCTATTCTCGCGACGTCGCCCGTCGCAACCCCGGCCTCTAATTACGTTAAGAATACGCCTGTCCAATTAAGCGGCTACCGTTACCTAATCTCCATGCCACAGACAACAGACATCTTTCGCTGCGCTTGTTTTTGTAGGTGATATGTAGGGATACTGAGAAAGCATGCAGAACTAAGTTGAGAAATTCAAACACACATGCTCACACAGGCTGGCTTACCTGCTTATATGAACGAATTTAACATTAGCAGTCTGACATATGACCTGTGCATATGACGCACGTCATTCATATGCGCACGCACATCTGGAGAAAAAAAAAGGGAAAGCTAAAACAGCGAAGGTGTTGGAGCCAGAGTTTGGCTGTTAGCAGTATGCACAAAAGCATCATCCTCATGAAATAAGTGCTCGTTCCCTTCTTCTATCAATGCAGAATGCGCGGATTTTGCGCGCACTTCTTTCTTGTCTTGCGCCATCAGTCTACTACTCCATAAGAGCGGACGCGTTTCATGAGGCGCTATTATAGCAACGAAAAAATCCTGCAGATCTCCCGCACTGTGGAAATCAGTGTGCTGCGCAGCAGTGAACGGGTAAATTGCTAATGACGAAATGTTTCGCAGCCAGCTAAGTGTTGTTGCTGTTCAAAGCGCATGCACTAATTCATGAGTATGCTTAACATGGGCCAACCAGGAACGTCGACACGACTGTGGCTTCTGTATGGTGACTCTTGTAGAACCTATGTCAACCGAAGGCGAAGTAAAACAGACATATGAAACGCCGGGGCTGCAGTAAATAAACATATGACACGCCTCGGCTACGGGGATCAAACCCTCAACATTGAGCGGCGCCTCCGGTTTTCTGCACGTCACTTCGGTGCACTGCCTCTAGGATCGGCCCACATTTTTGTGTTAGAGGTTGACACGCGACAGCCGGCTAAAAGAGTTCCGCTTTTAAGACAAGAAACCGCGTTTGTGTTAGGTTGCGATTGAGGTTTACACATATTGTAACAAGCACAAAGACACACATGCAACCTACCAAGCTTTAGCGCGGTATCGAACACGGGCCCTCGAGCTGCCAAGCAAGCACGATACCAACAGGCTATGGCTGCTTCTCCCGCTGGGTATATATTAGTAAAAATAAAGCTATTGTACCAGCAGTCATAACGATTTTGCGTGTGTAACATGAATTCCGCTTCTAATGTGCTATAAGCACTATTATAACAATAAATATGTTTTGGTACCATTTGTTATGCTGTTGTGGAACATTGCTAGATCCCGTAGGAATACCTCAATGAAGGACGCTTATGATAGCACATCAGTGCACCCTATAGTGCATTTTTCTTTGGCAAAACAGAGATCTGTGCTTTGGACTGACGTGAGTTTCAGCGTTACATCGCACCATGAGCTTGAACCCAGCCGCCACGGTGCTGCTGAAGTTCCTGATAAGCTCACGTTAAGCATGCTCATGAATTGGTACATGCGCTTTGCACAAAAACCTTGATCCTACTTGCTACAGTTAGCTGAGTGCGAAACAGTTCGTCATAGGTAATGTCCTCGATGACTGCCTCACATTGCAACGATTCCCACAGTGCGCGGGATGTGCACGATTTTTTATATCATGAAGAAGTAGAACGCCAGAGACACGTCAACGCCCTCTAGTTCCCACCAATCATACGAGGAAGAGAAAGAGAGTGGTGAGGAAATACAGAAGGAACTACAGTAATCAATAAAGCATTGATTTCTGGGGATTTACGTCCTAAAAACCATTCTATGAATATGAGAGACACCCTACTGCAGAACTTCGAAAATTTCGACCACCTGGGGTTCTTTAACGTACACTGACATCGCACAGTGTGCCGGTCTCAACATTTCGCGTCGATCGAAATGCAACCACCACGGCCGGGATTCGGTCCCACGACCTCCGGATCGGCACCCGACGGCGATAGCCACTAGACCACAATGGCAGGGCCAGAAAAAAAAGCAACGAAAGAAAGAGAAAGAGATTGGGGAATTAAGCAGCAACGGAGGAAAGGTTAGGCGGTAGGCAAGAATGAGAGAAACGAGGAAAGAAAGAGAAAGTAAGAAAATTCACAGCAAATCCACGGAGTGAATGATGAGTGGGCGAAGCTCCGGAGGTTCATCGTAGATCGGGCCGAGTTCCGGATTAATTTAGTTAACGCGCACGCTACGAATCCTCATGGTTCAACTATGCACAAGTGAAATCTCCCACCGGCACTTCATTGCAAGTCAAGATCCAGTGCCTATATATATATATATATATATATATATATATATATATATATGGGTTGCCGGTGAACGGTTCTCCAGCGCGAGCAGTCGGTATTTTTCAATCAAGAAACTCGCTAGAAGACGCTGCCTGCGTCAAGCTTGTCTCTCGCGGGTGAGGGCGCGTTCTACTTCTTTGCCAGCTGGTGGAGCGTTCATCGAAGAAAGAGCGTTTCCATAGCCAACGCGCGCCTTTCGCTCTCTCTCTCTCTCTCTCTCACAAGACAGCAGATGGAAGAGTGATAGAGGTAGCGCGCCGGGAGGCACGCGCCGAGCGCGAGCGCGAGCCTCCAGGCGCGCGAGGTGGCTACATACATACGACGACGACGACTACTACTACTAGTACTACACATGAGGGAACGATCCACACCCTAAGGAGCTTCGCCCCTAAAAGGGCATTTACTTATAAGAGCTCTGCAGTTAATAACGAACGAGGCATATTTTTTTCGTTTTGGCATTGTTTCCAAGAAGCCGACGACGTGGGTGCCGCTCCTGTTACGCTGCGCAGCGAAGGAATAGGTGTAGAGCGCGGTTCTGTAGTGTACAGAAAAATAAAGAAAACAACAACGAAAACAAGAAGAACAACAAACAAACAAAACGTAAAGATAATCAGCAAGCAGAACACGCAAAAGTGAGGCGATACGCTTTCCCTGCCCTCTGAAGACGGCCTGATTCACCGGAATTATAGTCGTTTCAATAACCTACAAATATGATAACACATTCTGCAGGCCGCACGGGGCAAATGCTTATTTCTCGCCCGAAATATGCTAGTGAGCATTTCGGCACCTGGATACTCACAGATGTGCAATGCATCATGTTACCCACTAGCAATTGCTGGAATCAAGCAGGAGTTAGCGGATAAGTACTGTTATTGAAGTGATAGCGTTAAGGAGCTCGTTTCCCAGAAATTCCAGTGTCGGCGGCGTCGTTGTTTGCGAGCGAAAATTCGACGTAGGTGCAAATATAAGAAACAAGAAAAAAAATTTGGCGACCGGGGAATCCAACCTGGGACCCGTTGCTCCTGAGTGCGATGCTACGCGCTCGGCCACCCCTCCTATATATTCCTGCCTTTTTCATCTTGAGGTGAGTGCAGTGCTACAAGAAGCAAGGACAAAGAAGACGCAAGAACAAGAAGTAGTGCTCGTGCAGAAAAATAAAAGTCAGGGATACGATCTAGATAATATTCGGCCAATCTCACTTACTTCTAATATAGTAAAGGTAATTGAAAAAATTGTATACGCTCGACTCCATGAGTTTATTTCCCGTGAGAACACCCTTTCTTCGAGACAAATAGGATTTAGGCAAGGTTGCTCTATATGGTCGGCTCATGTGGACCTTGAAAGCCGAATACGGCTTGCAAGGCTATCGGGAGATATTTCAGCATTAGTCACATTGGATATAGCAAAAGCCTATGACTCTGTCGAACATGGACTTTTAATTTCTAGATTAGTCGAATGCAATGTTCCAAGCTGTATTGTATCTTGGGTTCAGGAATTTCTTTCTGAAAGGCAGTTTTTTTGTTTCCAGGAAGGAGCTACATCTTCTTTATTTAAACAAACAAGGGGCGTGCCGCAGGGATCAGTTTTGTCCCCTCTATTATTTAATATTTTATTATCTTCTGTGCCGCTTCATCAGAATGTTCAGCTATATGTGTACGCCGATGATATTGCATTTTTCTCATCGTCCCATGATGTTCACGAATTATACAAAATTTTGCAGTCTTATTTGTCTGAGCTGGAAGCGTGGCTTAATGGTCTCTTTCTCACGCTTAACGTTGGTAAGTGCGCTTTACTGGTGTTCCCACAAACAGATAATGTATTAATTTCTCTTCACTATGGGTATGAACAGATTCCACAAGTCTCGGTATTGAGATACCTAGGTATTATATACGAAGAGAATCTAAGCTGGCAACAGCAAATTGAAGCAAACAGATGCAAAGGAGAGCGGGCCATGGGCCTGTTGCGACGTTTCAGTAGCAAAAGCACCGGGACGCGAAGGTCAACATTGCTGATCATATACGAACTGTACGTACGCCCCATTTTGGAATTCGGTTGCGTCCTGTTTTCCGGCTGTGCGGCCTATAAGCTACGGCCTCTACTTTTGTTAGAAAGGCAAGCCCTACGTCTTTGTCTCGGTCTACCAAAATGTGCGGCCAATAACGTGCTACATTTAGAAGCTCGTGTGATACCCCTGGAATCAAGGTTTAAACAACTGACTGCGCAAACATTTCTAAAGCTCTACGACACGCCACTCTCCCGTTCGCAGTCAATCTTCATTACTTCTCGTGATTCCTTTTTTAGGAACCGATGGCGTCGCTATCAATGGCCTCAGGTCGTTTTTGTCCAATATATGATATCTGACATTCAAGTTTCTATGCAGAACCTTACTCCCCTAAGGCCACATTCGTCCTTGAGGGATAATCTCTATTTCGACCACATTTTCCCTAAAGATGCTAAGCTCCTTCCCTTACGTATTCTTGAAGGATGCCTTCAGGATCATCTCGCCCAGTTTCCTGAGCATCTTGTAATTGCTACGGATGCGACTCAAAGAGTGGAGAAGGCTGGAGTTGGTATATTTTCCTCCCTGTTGAATTGGTCGTTTGCGCTCCGACTGCCTGATTTTACCCCTATATTCCTAGCAGAATTTCTGGCTGTTGCATTGGCGATTAGGAAATTGAGCCCGTGCCAGACTAAAGTAATCATTATTACAGATGCTTTGTCTGTCTGTTCGCATGTAACATCTCCAAAGCAGTCACCCTTACTGAATATTTTCTCGACACTTGTACCGTCTTACATATCAGAGGTCCGCTTGGTCTGGGTCCCTGGCCACACTGGCATTTTCCTAAATGCATCAGCTGACTCTCTGGCAATGTCATCTTTAGACGGCCCAGTGTTAAATGTGCTGCCAAATTTTTCGTTTATTACAGCCGAGAGGTTTAAACGCTTTCTTCTACTGACATGTACTAAGACATCTCTTGTAGATTTGGACGACTATCGCCACATTCAGTTTGCATGGAATACGGACAAATGCCATTCACGTCAGTGCGAAGTGACTATAGCGAGTCTCAGATGCAGAGCTCCCAGTCTAAATTTCTATCTTAATAAATCTGGTTTCTCCTTAACTAAACTCTGTTTGGTATGCAATGAGCCAGAAACGATTGATCACTTCCTTCTGTCTTGCCGGCGGTTTTCTTCACTCCGCCGAATGTATCTAAATTCATTATTCCATAAACTACGTTTACCTTTAACAACACCAAATCTTTTATCTTTTGGTGCCTCTCAGGATGGTACAAGCCGTCACGCTGTTTTGTCAGCATTACATAAATTTATCGAAGCCTCCGGAAGATTACGCTGCTAGTGCTGTCGACCACAGGGTTTCGTTCCCAATGTTTCATTTAGTAAATTCTAATTATTATTTTTAATTAGAAGCTCTTCCTTCCTTTTTATTTTTTCTAAGATTTCGGCCTTAGACTTTTAATTTTCCTGCTCTTTACATCATTACTTGTAGTGTGGCCAATCGCCCTCGTGGGTATGTGCCAACTATAGAGGCCACAACAACAACAACAACAAGAAGGCGCAGTGGCAACGTTCGTGGCGTTCGATTGTGCCTGGCTTCTCTCCCCTGGTTCTGGTGGATTGGCCAAGTCTTGGTAGCTTGTAGCGTGTTCCTTACATTTTTTTTTCTTCCTGAGGCTAAGGATCTCGGCCTAGGCTGATGTCCAGAAATTCTCCGGGAAGGGGTTTTTCCCCTTGGATGGCTTCTCTGCGGTCTTGTGATCTACCTTTGGAATTCTTTCTTCGCAGCGGAGTGTCCAGCATCCCGGTGGCTCTGGTACCTTCCAACAGAGGCTCCAATCGGCTGCATAACCCCCAGCTACTCAAGAATCTCTACATGCTATAATTCCCTTGTATCAGACCATAACGAATGTGAGGCAATTTGGTCGAGGTGGTATCGTGTGCAGATCGCCAGACCAGAACTGTGTTGCGGATTTGCTCAAGTGCACGGCATTCGCGAATACTCCGGTGAGTGCATTTATTCTTGCTGACCTTGCTTGCACTAAGGGAATAATAATAAGAGGTGTCGATTCCAGTCTCTCAGCAGAGGAAACATTGGAGAAATTTTCTGCGGCCGGTGCCATTGCGGTATACCGCTGCAATAGAGTTGTAGAAAATACTCGGGTGCCAACTCAATAAGTTATTGCCACTTTTGCAGGCACTACATGTCCGTCTGAAATTAAAGTATGGCCGCTGATATTCAGAGTAGATCCTCTAGCGCCTCGTCCGCTCCAGTGTAATAACTGTTGGCGATTTGGCACAGCTCAGGCGGCTGTAAATAAAACCAGCGCTGCTGCACGTGCGGGGAAGCCCATGCCCAAAAAGACTGTACTTAAAATGACGCACGGTGCTGCCTCTGCGGTGGAGAACATCCAGATACTTCTCGAATTGTCTAGCTCGTGCCCAGGAAGAAGAGGTTCTTGAAATTACATATAAACGATGTTGTTCCAGGGGATAAGCTATCAACATCGTTATGGAAAGGGCTTATGGATTTGCAGGAGTAGCCGCTAAAAGTAACTTGGGTCTCGACGTATCCCTCACTGCAATTATATAAGCAGCCGTGGAAAAAGCAGTTGCCAAGGCAATGGAGCAGATATTAGCAAATCTGGGAGAAAGTATTTCTCAGGCTATTTCCGACAAGATGAACAACGTCATAAAAACTTCACGTTTGTGCTCTCCAGGCCCCTCAGGGATCATATTTAGTGCTTCTACTAAAAATGTACATGATGAACAAAGAGGTACGCATAGTTCTGAAAAAGCCTCTGCGTCAGTGAGTACAGCTATAGCT
Organism: Hyalomma asiaticum; assembly: GCA_013339685.2. Taxonomy (NCBI): domain Eukaryota; kingdom Metazoa; phylum Arthropoda; class Arachnida; order Ixodida; family Ixodidae; genus Hyalomma; species Hyalomma asiaticum. The sequence goes on along the minus strand of CM023484.1, from coordinate 140,012,181 downwards.
GCCTCTCTTTCTGAGGATCAGTCAGCCGAAGGTTTAGAAATGACAGATGCAGAATATATTGCTCGTGCCCAAAAACGAGCTATGCTGTCGCCTAGTGACGAGAAGTATACTCGGCCCCATTCGAAATCAAAGTTCTTCGAACTCTAGTTTGGAAGAAAGTATTTTAGAAAAAGCTATTTCAGCCACATTAGTTCCTTCAAAATAGCAGAGTTGAAAGTTCTGCAGTGGATTTGCCACTCAATTTTTTCAGCTTATGTAGATCTCTCTTCTTTTGCCAACCAACTTAATCCGGATATAATTCTATTACAAGAAACTTGGTTATCATCTGAAAAAGACTTTCATTTGCACAAGTATAAAGCTTTTAGATTAGACCGTCCCACGAGATGTGGTGGTCTAATTACATTTATTTCTGCTCAAGCATGCCATAAGGCTCAAGTCATATTCCAACTCATGGAACCTCAATGTGAAATCTTGGTCGTGGAGTTGCACCTCTATCGGTGCAATCCGCTGCATATTATAAACACTTATTTTCCTCATGGTGTTCAGGGCACTGTCTATTTAGACAGGGCCTTAAGTTATTGTGGGCGCTAAATTTTACTTGCCGGGGACTTTAATTCGCATCATGTGTCATGGTGTTTAAAAACATATTTTTAAGGTAATCGACTGTGGCATTGGTCTTTAGATAAAAAGCTTTTGCGTCATAATTCCGGAACTTCTACGTTTGTCAGAGGACATCATCGCTCCACAACAGATCTAACATTCACTAGCAGCAGCCTCTCTCTATCTTGGTTGTCTACTGTTGATTGCGCCACCAATAGCGATCACCTGCCGGTAATTTTTTACATTTCCCGTAAGGTAACATACGCTGGTGAACAAAGTACTACATTTGTTAACATACAGCATATTCAAAAATTCCTTAAAATCTGCGATCGCTTCACTTTCTATGGCTTCTACCGAACAAAAGCCAAAGATAATTCGTAAGGTTCTTGAAAACTCCAGCAAAAAACCGGAATTTATCCTTACCATTAATAAGAATAATTACTCCAGCCCGTGGTGGAATGACGACTGCTCACGCGATTACAGAAAGCGAAAAGCAGCCTGGAAAAGTTTACTATGCAATCAGTGCCCGAAAAACTGGAGTGATTACAAATTCGTTAGAGCCACATTTAAACGTACGATTTCTGAAGCGAAAGAAGACTATGACAAAAAACACTTTGATTATTTATCTAAAGAAAAAAAAAAACAAGAACGCACTTTTCAGATTTCTACGTAGAAGGAAAATAATTGCGCGTCCAAATATTATAGACTCATTAACTTTATCTGAGGAAGAAACACAACAGGTGTTAAAAGATATAGCAGAAGGTCTAGAAAGCAGATTCTCATCCTTATTGTCGCCAAGTAGCCGATTTAATATGTCAACTGATGATTTCACTGAAGTCATGCTCAGCGAACTGGCTACGGCCTCTATGGGAAAGATTCCAAATTCAGCCCCTGGTGGTGATGGAAACACGGCAAACATGTTAAAATTCTTTTCAATGAGGCCTCAGATGATTTATTAGCCATTGTGAATCATTCGTTAAAATGGTCGTGGATTCCTTCTAACTGGAAACTAGCTAAAATAATTCCTGTTCTTAAAAATAACGGAAAAGGATATACTCTTGACAATATTCGCCAGATTGCTCTAACTTCTAATCTAGTAAAATCGATAGAAAGGATCATCCATGCTCGTATGGCAAAATTTATAGATGATAACGATCTTCTCAGCCCCCACCAAATTGGCTTTAGACCTGGCTGTTCCATTTGGCACGCTCATGTGGACTTAGAAAGCCGAATAAAATTAGCGCGCTACCGCAGACAAATAGCTGCTCTGGTAACATTAGATGTATCAAAAGCCTATGACAGTGTCGAGTATAACATATTATTATACCAACTAAAGAGTTACAATTTTCCGAATTATCTGGTGAGTTGGTTTCATGAGTTTTTAAACGACCGAGAATTTTATTGTTTCTTGAAAGGTCATTCTTCTACCCGTCATCGACAGTCACGCGGGGTTCCTCAAGGGGCTGTGACTTCCCCTCTACTGTTTAATGTGCTACTAAGTTCCATCCCCAGCCATGAAGGTATATACATCTACGTGTACGCAGATGACATCGCGTTCTTTGCATCAGACTACGACTTACATTCTCTTTATAATCGTTTGCAAACTTACATGTGCGCAAAAGAAGACTGGTTGAAGTAATTCACTTGTCCCTCAATGTTGCCAATAGCTCTATCATTGTATTCCCATTAAATGACTGTTAATATAACACTTACTTGCAATCTTCAGCATATTCCACAATTAGACACGGTGAAATATGTAGGAGTAATTTATGATAGTCATCTACAATGCGCGCTCACATAGATTATATACATAAAAAAGGAGTGCGCGCACTTGGCGTCCTGCGCAAAATTAGCAACAATCGTTCAGGTATGCGGAGAGACACACTTATCGTGATATATAAGATGTACGTGCGCCCGCTATTGGAATTTGGGTGTGTGCTGTATTCAGGCTAGTGCGTGCTGTACTCCAAGTTATAAATTGCATCCACTAATTCTTCTGGAAAAGGAGGCTCTTCGTCTATGCCTTGCATTACCAAAATCAGTTGCCACTAATGTTCTCTACCTAGAAGCTCGGTTGCCTTCGCTCCTGAGCAGATTCCGATTATTTACCCTTCAGACGTTCTTGAGGATCTACGAATATCCCATCACGCTCCAGGTAGTTTTCATGCATCATCCTCAATTGTTTTGTGAGTCCTACTGGCCTCGATTTCGCACTCCTCAGGTAGAATACGTGCAGCACTTATTGGCCCCCTAGACGTGCGGTTATACGATGTTTCCTCCATTGGTCAAAGAGACAACATTGAGATTATCCTTGATAACATATATCTTTGAGTACATCGCGTGGGTTGGCAACAATGTTTTAGGGGCGAAGCTCCTTAGGGTGTGGGTCGTTGCCTCCTCTGTAGTAGTAGTAGTAGAATGTATGGAGCCACCTCGCGCCGCCGGGAGGCTCGCGCTCGCCCTCGGCGCGTGCCTCCGGCGCGCGAGCTCTCTCACTCTTCCATCTGCTGTCTTGTGTGAGAGAGAGAGAGAGAGAGAGAGCGAAAGGCGCGCGTTGACTATGGAAACGCTCTTTCTTCGATGAACGCTGTACCAGCTCGCAAAGAAGGAGAACGCGCCCTCACCCGCGAGAGCCAACGTTGGCGCAGGCAGCGTCTTCTAGCGAGTTTCTTGATTGAAAAATACCGACTGCTCGCTCTGGAGAACCGTTCACCGGCAACCCATATATATATATATATATATATGCACTGGATCTTCACTTGCAATGAAGTGCGGGTGGGAGATTCCACTTGTGCATAGTTGAACCATGAGGATTCGTAGCGTGCGCGTTAACTAAATTAATCCGGAACTCGGCGCGATCTACGATGAACGTCCGCAGTTCGCCCACTCATCATCATTCACTCCGTGGATATGCTGTGGATTTTTTTCTGAAAGTTTTAACTGGACATTTTCACTAAGACTTCCTGATTTCTTATCTGTATTTCTGGCATAATTTCTGGCTGCTATTATGACCCTACGAAAATTAAGTTCAGCGACCTCATGAGTTGTAATTGTCATTGATTCTTTGTCTTTATGTACATCTCTTACTGCTAAATGTGATTCACGCATCTTACGTACCTTTCATTCTCTTGTCCCTAGTCAGGTAACGCTCATTAGATTGGTATGGGTGCCAGGTCATAAAGAAATTATAATGAACGAAATGGCGGACAGCTTGGCGAGGGCATCTCTTAGTGGTCCACTTGTGTCACTACTTCCTGCATCAGCGCTCATAACTGCTGCAAGATTTAGAAGGACAGCGATAAGGCAACAATCTAGTAATAACTTATTAACTAATTTAACTGACTACCGACACCTCTTATTCCCTTGGAATAGAAATGCCTTTACCTCCATAAAACTGGAAGTTATTTTTACGCGGTTACGTTGCCGCATTCCTAAATTAAAGTTTTATTGCCCAGAGCTGGTCTGGCCCCATCGCCTTTGTGTCCATATTGCGGCGGCGGCGACGACGAATCTATGGACCATTATTTCTTAAAATGTACTCGGTTATACCCATTAAGAAAACACACATTGAAAGATTCTCTTCATAGGATTGGGTTGAAATTCTCCGTCTCGAATAGTTTGTCTTTGGGAGCCTCTTCATTAGGACATTGCGACAGGGATGTATGCTCTACTGTTGAAAAATTCATAATGGATTCAGGCCAGTTCTGTTCATAAATTCGTACTCTTCACCGTTAATTCCGTCCTGATTATTAGATTCTGATTGTCATTTCATACTACTTATGACTAATCTCTTTCAACTTCTCATATCTTGGCCAATCCCCTAGGGTGGGTATGTGCCAGAATTGAGGACAACAACAACAAGAAGAACAACAAGACGCGCAGGTGCGTCTTCTGCTGTGTCCGTGTTTCGTGTAGCGCTCCACCCACCTCAAGATTAACAGTTACCAACTACCCCAGGTATGAAATCTAATGGTGCTTTCTTCATCGGCGGGGTTTCATGGTGCATTTATGTCAAATGGCGCAAGAGAACAAGGGAGGCCAGGCAGTAAGCCAAGTAACTCGCACTTTCTACCAAGTGCTTCCATGACAATTACGTGGCTAGGCGATTGAAGAGCATGGCAAGCGGAAGAGAGCGCGATAACAATGGGGCAACGCATCAATATCACGTTAAACTCTTAAGGCCAAGCTTAAGCGTCCCACAATTTTCGTGACTATCCGCTGGTACGTCGAACGAAACTCGCTTCGCAGTCGGCTGTGCAGTCAATAACGCCGTCATGTAAATATCCACACATGAAGCGCAAACGACAGGGCAGCGAAACGCACAATGCATTGGAATTGTGTCACCGCGCGTTGTCTGTTTCATTGTGAACGCTCTCCTGCTATGATCTCGGAATACTTCACCTGTCTGTAGTGACGTCGGTGACAGCAGCTCTGTTTCAGACCTCCGAAGAGCAGTTTGAGAATGGCAAAAACTTCCCTCTTAATCGGGCACAGTCCGTCATAAAAATATGCATATTGATGGTCAGCGCGAAACACGAGGACAAAAAGAAGGAAGGGACACAAACCACAGCGCTGTCTCACAGCTAAATTTTATTTAGCAACACAACCATATTTAAAGCAATGACCACACCCACGTGATGCCATGACGCAGATGGGAAAGTGTGCAACAGAATATGAATAACCTCGTTAGAACTAAGCCAACATAAGCTACGTGATGTACTGATTCAAAAATGAAATCTCCCTGTCATGTAGGGCTATCGATGGCATGCTGACGCAGCGGGAACCGTTTTTGCTGATGTGAAATGCTTCAACAATTTCTCTAACTGCCTTATCCCTGTGTTTGAACAAACTTTTTGTACCTGTAAATATCGGGGTGCAATCATGGTTTGAAGAGTGCCTAGCTATGTGCGAGTATTCACTGCCCTGCAGAGAGCGTTTGTGCTCAGCCAATCTTACATTCAAACACCTGCCTGTTTGGCCAATATACATGTCACCACAAGAAAATGGCACCTGATACACCAGACCTACTTTGCATGCTCCGAACGAGGGCGTGTGTTTCTTCACCTTGCACCCTATTTTACTTTTACTTACTCCTAATCTTTTTTGATCCAGTTTCCTTTCAATTACACCGCAAATCTTATTTAATTTATTAGGGGCAGAAAAGAGAGGGATAGTGTTACAGCCCGGTTAAACAAAGAAAAAACTGTAGTCATTCCATACGTGCATAAGCTATCTCATGGTCTAAAAAATGGTGCAGGGAGGTTCAATGTCAGAGTTATCTTTATACCGTGGTTACGCGCCTCATTAGCAGGACAAACAACGCTGTTATAGTATATACATCATATCGAACTCTTCAAATGTAGCGGTTATTTTAATTATAGTTTATTATTTTTCCAGTGGTTCTCCTCTCCGGTCGTCTGGTGAAAGGGATCGGGAGTGCTGCGCAAGCAGCGAGAGTGTCACCCGGTACTCGCTTTATCAGAAACACCTAAGCAGTTGCAGTCAACGATTGAAAAGGACGATGGTACACTAGCCTCCTATGGGTGAAGATCGCTTACGGAGTTCCGTCAGGCGCAATTTTTTCCCTCGTGGTGGGTGTGGAGGTTAGGCAAGCAAGCTGGCTCTGTGTTCCGCTGCTTTACGCTACGTATACGATGGCGCACAGAAGTTTCTCCGAAGGGAACCGTAGGACACTTGTATTCCTCACGCAACCACTTTTTGACAGAGAAAGTTTTGTGTGTCGACTCTATACGCTGAACGAATAGATATCATCCACCTGCTTGCGTAGTTGCTCACTGCATGCAGAAAACCCAGCGCACGTAATTTTCAAACATGGGTAAAGAAATCACGTTCTCTATACCTGTAGGCATTGTATGTGCAGCTTAAACACATGCGAGAGAGAGAAAAAAAACGACAAAAAGGTAATTTCTGTCACTATAGCCTTCTTTTCCTGCTCTGGTAGTGTGTTCAGCGAAAGCCACCTTCGTTATGGCCTTCATTGCTAAAGAGAACGAATTTCGTGCATGTCAAGGTTGGGGGAAGCGCGGAGTGGGATCCCTCATTGTGTCAGGGCCTATTTGACGTTCGAGTGTTTACTTTTGTTTTGTTGGTCACAATGGGAGCGACGCTCAAGTCGAGTCACTCTTCATGATATGCATACGGCGATGATGAGAGGGCGCGCTGTGGGGCGTGACATGAATACTCAGCCATGGCCGCTTCTTAATTCTAGTGCTGAAGCGGGGAACCAGCAGACATACCGGGAATGCATACAAGCAAATTCTAATGTGAACGTGAAGTTATTCGCGATTACAGAAAACATGTTTTGGAAAATAGACTTTTCATTGATCATTTCTCTTTACACCCAGTGACTCTATTCTGCTCTAAACATTTTTGTTTTGTTAGTTATGAGCGCATCCTAGAAGAAAAAAAAGAAGTTGACTCATTTTTTGAATTTACATCACATACAAAGTACTTACACGGCGCGCACTTCTCGTTTCACGATGCTATTTTTATTTCTTCCTTCATTTTTTGCCTACTTAACGCTCCAATTAAACCCTCGCCTACAATTGAACCCTCGTCCTCAGGTCCAGCAGCTGCAGAACATCTGTCCACAGCGGCGGTCAGCTCTGTGAAGCAGCAGAGGGCAGTAACAATCACTGGACACGGACAGGCCGCCACTGGAAACTAAACATTGGAACGTTCAATGCAAGATCCCTCTCCAGCGAAGCTAGATTAGCGGAACTACTCGAGGAACTAGAGCGAGTTAGCTGGGACGTCATTGGCCTTAGCGAAGTTAGGAGAGCAGGTGAAGCTTACATTGTCTTAAAAAATGGACATGTCCTCTACTATAGAGGATTACCCGAAAGGATAGAATATGGCGTTGGGTTCCTAATTCACAAAGATATAGCGGACAACGTAGATGAATTCTACAGCATTGACGAAAGGGTAGCATGCGTCGTAATAAAACTAAATAAGCGGTATAAACTTGAGATAATCCAGGGATATGCGCCAACAACGAGCTACGATGACGAACAAGTGGAGCAGTTCTACGAGGATATCGAATTAGCAATAACGAAAGTACGGACACAATACACAACAGTCATGGGGGATTTCAACGCAAAAGTAGGAACAAAACAAAATGGAGAGCAAGCGATTGGCAACTACGGTGTCGGCCGTAGGAATGACTGTGGGGAAATGCTAGTACAATTTGCCGAAAGAAACCGACTTCGAATAATGAGCACGTTTTTGAAGAAACACAAGAATAGGAAGTGGACGTGGAAAAGCCCTAACGGGGAAACAAAGAATGAAATCGACTTTATAATGTGCGAACAATGAGGTATAATTCTAGACACAGAAGTAATGGGGAAGATAAATTGCAACGATCACAGATTAGTAAGGGCAAAGGTTGTACTTAACCTAAAGAAAACAAGAACTAAATTATTTACTAGAAAAAAATGCAATCTAGAGGTAATCCGAGCAAAGAACGAAGAATTTAAAGTCGCCCTAAGCAACAAGTTTGAGGCCTTAGGCGAAAACGGTGACGATGTAGAAGAAATAAACAAACCCATAACGAAAACAATCCTTGTAACAGCAATAGAAGTCGGGGGTAAAAGAGCAAAGCAAGCAACAAGTAAGTTGTCCCAATCTGCCAAGGACTTAATAAAAAAAACGCCAACAAATCAAAGTAACTTCGCCAAAAGATAAGATTGAATTCGCAGAACTATCAAAATTGATCAGTAAAGCCAAGCAAAGAGATGTAAGAAACTTTAACACGAGAGAAATAGAGAATACAGTAGAAAAAGGCACCAGCATTAAGTCAGTCAAAAAGAAACTGCACTTAGGGCAAAACAAAATGCGTGCGCTAAAAGATAAACAAGGTAACGTTATCAACAATTTCAACGAAATAGTAAAGGTAGCAGCAGATTTCTACTCTGAAATGTACAGCTCTCAGACAGACCATACAACCTTAATAGAAATAGAATCAGCGGAGGACACTGAAATTCCATGTATAACCGCTGACGAAGCCAAAAAACCTGTCAAAGGCATGTCCCGCGGTAAAGCAGCTGCTGAAGATGGTATAACAGCCGACTTGATCAAAGACGGAGGAGATATTTTACTTGAAAAACTTGCATCGCTCTTCACGAAATGTATAAAGACATGTAGTGTACCGCACAGTTGGAAAAATGCTAATATAATCCTTATCCACAAGAAAGGTGATATAAAGTAGTTAAAGAATTACAGACCAATTAGTCTACTCCCAGTAATATACAAGCTATTTACAAAAGTAATTTCTACGAGGATAAGAGAAACCCTCGACTTTAACCAACCAAGAGAACAAGCTGGTTTTAGCAAAGGTTACACGACAATGGACCACAGCCACGCTATCAACCTAGCAATTGAGAAGTATGCCGAATATAACAAACCTCTTTATGGGGCGTTTATCGACAACGAGAAAGCATTTGACTCCTTAGAAATACAAGCAGTTCTCTACGTCGACGAGGGGTACCTGGCGTATACGTGAAAACCATAAACAAGATATACGAAGATTGCACAGCCACACTACTCCTACATGAGAGAAGCAGAGAAATCCCGATCAGGAGAGGTGTGAGACAGGGAGATACAATATCCCCGATGCTATTCACTGCATGTTTAGAGGAAGTCTTTAAATGTCTAGACTGGGAAGAAAAGGGCATTCGAATAGACGGAGAAGTGCCGAGTCCAGCACGCCCGGCCAGGCCAACCTGCCAACCGGCTCTCCATCTACGGTGCGGCGTGCGCCCGCCCAGGGTGACAGCTGCGGCGACCAGCTGCTCGCGTGGCGCATGCGCACTCTATCTGTTGTCTATACGCTCTAACGCCCATATTCACAAGCCTACCTTATCCTTACCGCTACTGTAACGTTTAGGAGCGTTAAGAGGACTAAAAATGTAATCAGTCCGAAAGATCATCATAAGGCTTGTTTCTAAATACTGGACTGATTCTTTCGTGAAGCATGATAAGGGCACAGGGAAGATAACGAAAACAAGCGATAAGGATAAAATAGGTTTATGAATACGGGCCTAAATCTCTTTCCTTCTCAAAAGTAGCTACCGTGAAACCCACAAGTTATTTTTCGGAGCATCAGAGTGCATCGTTTAATTAGTGTGCAGTGCTTTCTCTCGCTGTCTGCTTTGAATGCATGAATGTTTTGCGATTGACGCGCTCGTTTTTCCTCGTTCTGTAGCCTGTCTTGACTGCGCTTCGAAATGGCTTTCTTCGCGGCGCTATGTGCTATAACTCGTTTCGATAGCCAGAGCGTTCCTAGCAGCGCCGTCGCGTCGAAAAAGAAGACGCCGACAGCCGACGCCGACAGCCAGAGCACATAAAAAAAAAAAATCCAAAGCTATCATCATCATCATGAGTTCTGGTCACCAAGAGCGCGCGTGCACTTCTATGCAATGCTCAATATGCGGTGTTCGCACGCACGCTCCTTTCTTTTTCCTCTTCTTTTCTTTTCTTCAAAACAGCAACACAGCAGTATAGCTCATATAGTAATACCGGGATTGTGTGGTAGCTCAAATTTTTGAAGTAATTATAAATGTGAAGAACACACTGCACCAGATGGAATTACTGCTCGTATTCTAACTTGCGTTCTAATATAGTAGATGACATTTGATACATGTTCTTTTTTATTATTATCTTCCCTATGTGGCACGTGTGCCGAGCGAAGCGTATAATTGACAAATGTCGATAGTTTCCTGTGCGAGGACTCTGGCGTTGTGAATGTTTACGCTGTCTAAACGCTCCTGTTGCCTGCACCTTTATGTTGTGATGCACAGACTTCGAGAATTTGTACGTCCATCCGCGTGCTCATGTAAGAACAGCTGGGGTTCTCTACAACAAACAGCTTCCCCAATTTGCATCTCCTAAACAAAATAAGCCCATCCAGATATCCGGCCGTCTGTCCATGGTGCCTGCATAAACCCACGCTCGAGCATGTGACGTGGGAGTGCCCGGCAAAGCCTCCAGAAATTACGAGCTCGTGTATTGTGGACCAGCCCCTCAATTTACATAGGCAGTGGGAGGCACGGCTTGCGGACGAGGGAAAGGAGAGCCAATTGATCAAGCCCAGCGAGCCGCCCGCGCCAGTGGAGCCCCGGACTGAGGGCCCACCCACGCTCGCCTGTAATTTTTTTCTTGCAATATTGTTTGTTCTCTCTCTCTCTCTCTGTGCAAAAATTACTGGGAAGAATACCACTTACGAGAGTAAGGGAGGAGGAATCGCCGATGTCGCACTAACGCCTTAAAATCTCATCAAAGGGCCCCCTGCTACACATTTTGACCGTGGTCAGAAAACGATGCCAGTCGGTCGCGGAGGCTCCTGGGCGAACTAACACTGCACTGGACGCAACAGCGAAGTCGCAATTCTGTTTCACACAAAGCTCGAAAGCGCCCGCTCTTCTTTCAACAAATTACGTCATCGGGGGCACCGACTACGTTGCTTGACTTTCTTCGTTGCTCTCTGAGAGAGGTGCGCACATTATATAGATATGTGTCGAATTCAAAATGAACCAATAAAGCGTAGCACTTCCTCTTTCCACGAAAGTGACATCTGTTAATGCTATATATTTGTGCCTAAATTAACTCGGTCCTTACCCCCCCATGAAGTCATTTGTTTAACAAAGGGCGGGCGCTTTCCAGCTTTGTGTGAAACCGAATTTCGACTTCGCTGTTGCGTCCAGTGCAGTATTAGTTCGCTCGAATATTCACCGGAGCCTCTGATCGTCACCATTTCTGACTTCGTTAAAAAAGTTATGCTGGACCCTTTAAAGAAATTTCTCGAAAGTGAAGGTCAGTACATGAGATTATGCAATATCGTGGCAAAAAATGTGAGCACTTGGCTACACCTAAATTGCCTTCACAGAAAGGACACTTACAAACAGGACTGGTGACAAACTGAGTGCCACTACTTTGACGACACTTCGTCCACTTAATGCGGCTACATTCACAAAAAAAATTATTGCAGTGAACTAGCCGAAGGATGCGTGAAAGTATTCCATTTATCGTGGCTCGCTCGCATATTTTTATTTCTACCCTGTTGTGACTGCTGTAATACGGCCGTTCACGGGAAAGACGTGTTCCTTATGAGACCATTGTGGATGCCTCCTATTCGGAAGGAGTTTACCAAACATTGTCGAGCTGCCTAGTATTCCACATTACATACTTCCGCTTACTATAGTCATGTTGCGAGTGGTGAAAACAATGAATGAGTGAATTTTTGTACTAGGGTGAACAAGGATTTCTTTTTTTTTTATTAAGACCTTTCCTATGTGAAGCCACTACATAGAGGTCGGAATCTTCAAGATTCGCATCGGTATACCTTATTATTGAACACTTCCTCCTCTACAACCGACCCTACGCATGCACTTCATGATTTAACAGACACGTCAGTAAGCATATGATTGATCTAGTGGCAGAATCACTGGGTAGTAACTAGCCACCATGTGTAATTATTTTGAGCGCAATTTCCACCTCCATCTTTTTATCTAGTTTTCTGATATGAAGCCAGGAAAATAGCTGTGAGGGAAATAAACAACAACGAAATAGCAGAGGTATAAGAATATAACATGTTATTGTAATAAAAGAGACAAACAAAAGCATTAAAAGTGTACATTAATATGTAATATAAGCAAACATAAAGACAAGATGGAGAAGGAATGCTAATAACGCTTTTTCGCATCAATCTCATGAAATAATTAAGCTTCAACCAATATTTCTTCAGTGCTTCCGCACAGCCAAGTGTACGTAATGAGGAGAGGAGTGTCTGTCACGCCTCTCAAGAATTTGCCGCCAAGTGACGCGACCAAATGAGGCAGCGATGACGTAGCGTCCTTTGTAAAGCGTCTCTTGTGATGCGACAAAAACCATCGTGCGTGCTTTTCCCTTGAAGAACACGTCAGCAATTCTTTTGACGACGCAGACCTAAGCAGGGCGGCTTTCATATTCCGAAGGGGAATACCCACACCTCGCAGACGTATTTTCACTCTCACTGTTTGCATCCAAATAATGCGCTACGGGAGCTTTACTTTTGTTTCCTTCGTTTTCTTTTGGCTATTCGCAATGATCCCTCACGCCGTCGCGTTTCATTGCGCCAGAGTGTGCGCACAAGCACCGCGTCACGTTGTTTTTTTTTCTTTGCAATTTTAACAAAGCACCCTTGTTTCAGAAAGTCCTGCATTCTTTAGTTATTATGCAGCATGCAAATTTTTCGGGCTGTTGAAAAGACGACGGGGGTGTCAGAAACTCTTCGAATTTATTTTAAACTTACTTAATGATCGTGAGTAGTACGATTCTTTGTGGCTGTTTACGTCTTGGTCATAGGAGTATCCACAAAACATGACCTGTAGTGGCGAGAATACGGATCCAGTTATGAATTAAGTTGCCGCGATGGCGGCACAATTACCAGGGGGACATAGACGATTTTTATTTTTCTGCTTATTGAAAGACTCAATGATCTGTGCCTTCGAAATTGGAATCGGACCTTTCATTTCTATCTATCTTTCTTTCGTTCTTTCTTTCTTGAATATTTATTCATTAGGTTGTGTCTAACAAAGAAACCAGCCCTGAATGCATTGCAGTTCAATGGTTTTCCTTCTTGTTTACACAGCAGGGGTGTCTTCCCAGCAGCAGTGATGTCTCTATGCAGCATGGCAGGGTTCATTGGTCAGTTACTTGCTCGAACAGAACACATGCTGCGCGATATAAGCAGAAAAAAAGAGAGAGGGCGTTCCACACTCGTTGCCATTACTTCGAGTGATGCTGATTAACAATGCCAGGATTTCCCGTATAGAAGGAGCCAATAAAGTGGACGGGGAAACTACCGCCATCGTAACTCAGTTGGCAGGGCATCGGACGCGTCATCGGAAGGTCGCAGGTTCGCTACCTAAAGACGGCAGGTGTTCCTTCGTGCGCTTTGTTTCCTTGGCATTCGTGAGATCATTATTGCAATACAGCTAAAGACTTCCCCTATGCCTTACTAGGCCACATCAGGTTGGTCCACGAACGTCACACGAACCCCTTAAGTTCAGTATGGTAAGCAGCAAAAAGTAAGAAGTGTACTACTTCATTTAGTATATGTATATATATGGCACTCTATTTAAATGTAACCAAGTTCTTAAACATAGAGGAGTGTAACAGTGGGCTGTTGAGAGAGGTGAGAAGGAGCGTAGGGAGGTTAACCAGAAGCTGGAATCCGGTTTGCTACCCTACGCTCAGGTTGGCGGCAAAACGGGAGGAGAAAGTGGGCAGAGAAAGACAGATTCGAAATAACAGGAAAGGAGACGTGCATAGAGAGAAAAAAATAAACGAAAAAAAGAAAACACACTTAACAAAGGAAGAGCCTTCTAGTTACAAGTCTTCCAGACAGGCC
>CM023484.1:139698074-139998073 GCA_013339685.2 Hyalomma asiaticum | reverse complement strand
AGGACGATGGTACACTCGCCTCCTATGGGTAAAGATCGCTTGCAGAGTTCCGTCAGGCGCATTTTTTTTTCCTGGGGGTGGGTGTTGAGGTGAGGCAAGCAAGCTGGCGCTGTGTTGCGCTGCTTTACGCTACGTATAGGATGGCGCACAGATGTTTCGCTGAAGGGACCGTAGGACACATGTATGAGGTACCACTCCGACTATTGCGTAGCTGCTCGTACTTTAACTTCGGATCCAATAAGTGCGCACGCAACTGCTTTCTGTCACACGTTAAAGAACCCCAGGTGGTCAAAATTTCCGGAGACCTCCACTACGGCGTCTCTCATAATCAGAACTGGTTTTGGGACGTAAAACCCCACAATATCAACAACTGCTTTCTGTCAGAGCAAGTTTCGTGTGTCGACTACTATGAACGAATAGTATGATACACCTGCTTGCGTAGTTGGTCACTGCATGCAGAAACCACAGCGCACGTAATTTTTAAACATGGGTAAAGAAATCACGTTCTCTATACCTGTAGGCATTGTATGCGCAGCTTAAACACATGCAAGAGAGAGAAAAAAAACGACAAAAAGGTAATTTCTGTCACTACAGCCTTCTTTTCCTGCTCTGGTAGTGTATTCAGCGAAAGCCACCTTCGTTACGGCCTTCATTGCTAAAGAGAACGAATTTCGTGCATGTCAAGGTTGGGGGAAGCGCGGAGTGGGATCCCTCATTGTGTCAGGGCCTATTTGACGTTCGAGTGTTTACTTTTGTTCTGTTAGTCACAATGGGAGCGACGCTCAAGTCGAGTCACTCTTCATGATATGCATACGGCGATGATGAGAGGGCGCGCTGGGGGGCGTGACATGAATACTCAGCCATGGCCGCTTCTTAATTCTAGTGCTGAATCGGGGAACTAGCAGACATACCGGGAACGCATACAAGCAATTCTAATGTGAACGCGAAGTTATTTGCGATTACAGAAAACATGTTTTGGAAAATAGACTTTTCATTGATCATTTCTCTTTACACCCAGTGACTCTATTCTGCTTTAAACATTTTTGTTTTGTTAGTTATGAGCGCATCTAGAAGAAAAAAAAGAAGAAGTTGACTCATTTCTGAATTTACATCACATACAAGGTACTTACACGGCGCGAACTTCTCGTTTCACAATGCTATTTTTATTTCTTCCTTCATTTTTTGCCTACTTAACGCTCCAATTAAACCCTCGCCTACAATTAAAACCCTCGCCCTCAGTGTCCAGCAGCTGCAGAACATCTGTCCACGGCGGCGGTCAGTTCTGTGAAGCAGCAGAGGGCAGTAATAATCACTGGACACGGACAGGCCGCCACTGGAAACTAAGCATTGGAACGTTCAATGCAAGATCCTCTCCAGCGAAGCTAGATTAGCGGAACTACTCGAGGAACTAGAGGGAGTTAGTTGGGACGTCATTGGCCTTAGCGAAGCTAGGAGAGCAGGTGAAGCTTACATAGTCTTAAAAAATGGACATGTCCTCTACTATACAGGATTACCCGAAAAGAGAGAATATGGCGTTGGGTTCCTAATTCACACAGATATAGCGGGAAACGTAGATGAATTCTACAGCATTAACGGAAGGGTAGCATGCGTCGTAATAAAACTAAATAAGTGGTATAACTTAAGATAATCCAGGGATATGCGCTAACAACGAGCTACGACGATGAACAAGTAGAGCAATTCTACGAGGATATCGAATTAGCAATAAAAAAAGTACGGACGCAATACACAGTAGTCATGGGGGATTTCAACGCAAAAGTAGGAACGAAACAAAGTGGAGAGCAGGCGATAGGCAACTACGGCGTCGGCCGTAGGAATAACGTGGGGAAATGCTAGTAAATTGCCGAAAGGAACCAGCTTCGAATAATGAATACGTTCTTCAAGAAACACAAGAATAGGAAGTGGACGGGAAAAGCCTTAACGGTGAAACAAAGAATGAAATTCACTTTATAATGTGGCGAACAACCAGGTATAATTCAAGACACAGAAGTAGTGGGAAGATAAAATGCAGCGATCACAGAATCAGTAAGGGCAAAGATTGTACTTAAACCAAGAAGAAAACAAGAACTAAATTATTTACGAGAAAAAAATGTAATGTAGAGGTATCAAAGAGCGAAGAGACGGACGAATTAAAGGTGTCGCCCTAAAGCAACAAGTTCGAGGCCTTAGACGAAAACGGTGACGATTATAGAAAAACAAATAACCAAAACCAATAACGAAACAATCTGTTGAAACCGCGATAGAGTCGGGGTAAAACAACAAGCAAGCAAATGTAAGCTGCCCAATCTACAGGACTTAATAAAAAAACGCCAACAAATGAAAGTAACTTCACCAAAAGATAAGATAGAATTCGCAGAACTATCAAAATTGATCAGTAAAGCCAGGCAAAGAGATGTAAGAAACTTTAACATGAGAGAAATAGAGAAAGCAGTAGAAAAAGGCACCAGCATTAAATCGGTCAAAAATAAACTGCACTTAAGGCAAAACAAAATGCATGCGCTAAAAGATAAACAAGGTAACATTATCAACAGTTTCAACGAAATAGTAAAGGTAGCAGAAGATTTCTACTCTGAAATGTACAGCTCTCAGACAGATCATACAACCTTAATAGAAATAGAATCAGAGGAGGACACTGAAATTCCATGTGTAACCGCTGACGAAGTCAAAAAAGCTGTCAAAGGCATGTCCCGCGGCAAAGCAGCTGGTGAAGATGTATAACAGCCGACTTGATCAAAGACGGAGGAGATATTTTACTTGAAAAACTTGCATCGCTCTTCACGAAATGTATCAAGACATGTAGTGTACCGCGCAGTTGGAAAAATGCTAATATAATCCTTATCCACGAAAAGGTGATATAAAGTGGTTAAAGAATTACAGACCACAAACTATTTACAAAAGTAATTTCTACGAGGATAAGAGAAACCCTCGACTTTAACAACCGAGAGAACAAGCTGGTTTAGCAAAGGTTACTCGATAATGGACCACAGCCACGCTATCAACCTAGTAATGAGAAACATTTTATGTAGTTGTCGGATTCTAAATGAACCAATAAAGCGTAGCACTTCCTCCTTCCACGATCGTGACATCTGTTAATGCTATATATTTCTGCCTAAATAATTCGGTCGTTACCCCCGTGTGGCGTCATTTGTTTAACAAAGGGCGGGCGCTTTCCAGCTTTGTGTGGAACCGAATTTCGACCTCGCTGTTGCGTCCAGTGCAGTATTAGTTGGCTCGAATGTTCCCAGGAGCCTCTGATCGTCACCGTTTTCTGACTTCGTGAAAAAAGTTATGCTGGACGCTTTAAAGAAATTTCTTGAAAATGAAGGTCATATTTCAGATTATGCATTATCATGGCCCAAACTGAGCACTTGGCTACACTTAAATTGCCTTCACAGAAGGGACTTACAACCAGGAGTGGTGACAAACTGAGTGCCACTAATTTGAAGACACTTCGCCCACTTAATGCGGCTACGTTTACAAAAAAATGATCGCAGTGAACTAGCCGAAGGATGCGTGAAAGTATTCCATTTATCGTGGATCGCTCGCATATTTTTATTTCTACCCTGTTGTGACGGCTGTAATACGGTCGTTCACGGGAAAGACGTGGTCCCTATGAGACCATTGTGGATGCCTCCTATTCGGAGGGAGTTTACCAAACATTATCAAGATGCCTAGTATTCCACATTACATACTTGCGCTTACTATAGTCATGTTGCGAGTGGTGAAAACAATGAATGAGTGAATTTTGTAGTAGGGTGAACAAGGATTTCTTTCTTTTTTATTAAGACCTTTGCTATCTGAAGCCACTACATAGAGGTCGGAATCTTCAAGATTGGCACCGGTATACCTTATTATTGAACACTTCCTCCTCTACAACCGAGCCTACGCGTGCACTTCATAATTTAACAGATACGTCAGTAAGCATATGATTGATCTAGTGGCAGAATCACTGGATAGTAACTAGCCACCATGTGCAATTATTTTTGAGCGCAATTTCCTCCTGCATCTTTTTATGTAGTTTTCTGCTATGGAGTCAGGATAATATCTGTGGGAAATAAACAAAAACAAAATAGCAGAGGTATATGAATAAAACATGTTATTGCAATAAAGAAGACAAACAAAACCACTAAAAGTGTAAATTAATATGTAATATAAGCAAACATAAGGACAAGACGGAGAAGGAGTGCTAATAACGCTTTTTCGCATCAATCTCATGAAATAATAAAGCTTCAACCAATATTTCTTCAGTGCTTCCGCACAGCCAAGTGTACGTAATGAGGAGTGCCTGTGGCGCCTCTCAAGAATTTCCCGCCAAGTGACGCGACCAAATGAAGCAGCGATGACGTAGCGTCCTTTGTAAAGCGTCTCTTGTGATGCGACAAAAACCATCGTGCGTGCTTTTCGCTTGAAGAGCACGTCAGCAATTCTTTTGACGACGCAGGCCTAAGCAGGGCGGCTTTCATATTCCGAAGGGGAATACCCACACCTCGCAGACGTATTTTCACTCTCACTGTTTGCATCCAAATAATGCGCTACGGGAGCTTTACTTTTGTTTCCTTCGTTTTCTTTTGGCTATTCGCAATGATCCCTCATGCCGTCGCGTTTCGTTGCGCCAGAGTGTGCGTACAAGCACCGCGTCACGTTGTTTTTCTCTTTGCAATTTTAACAAAGCACCCTTGTTTCAGAAAGTCCTGCATTCTGCAGTTATTATGTGGCATGCAAATTCGTCGAGCTAAGTGATTATAGTTTGAACAGGAAGTGCATTAAGTAATTCTCGCTTCGTATACCGTGGTTACGTGCCTCATTAGTAACACAGGCAACACTGTGATACTATATGCATCATATCCAACTCTTCAAATGTAGTGTTTATTTTAATTATAGTTTATTACTTTTCCACCAGTTCTCCTCTCCGGTCGTCTGGGGAAGAAGATCGGGAGTGCTGCTCAAGCAACGAGAGTGTCCCCCGGTACTCGCTCCACCAGAAAGACTTAAGCAGTTGCAGTGAACGATTGAAAGGACGATGGTACACTCGCCTCCTATGGGTAAAGATCGCTTGCAGAGTTCCGTCAGGCGCATTTTTTTTTCCTGGGGGTGGGTGTTGAGGTGAGGCAAGCAAGCTGGCGCTGTGTTGCGCTGCTTTACGCTACGTATAGGATGGCGCACAGATGTTTCGCTGAAGGGAACCGTAGGACACATGTATGAGGTACCACTCCGACTATTGCGTAGCTGCTCGTACTTTAACTTCGGATCCAATAAGTGCGCACGCAACTGCTTTCTGTCACACGTTAAAGAACCCCAGGTGGTCAAAATTTCCGGAGACCTCCACTACGGCGTCTCTCATAATCAGAACTGGTTTTGGGACGTAAAACCCCACAATATCAACAACTGCTTTCTGTCAGAGCAAGTTTCGTGTGTCGACTACTATGAACGAATAGTATGATACACCTGCTTGCGTAGTTGGTCACTGCATGCAGAAAACTCAGCGCACATAATTTTGAAACATGGGTAAAGAAATCACGTTCTCCATACCTGTAGGCATTGTATGCACAGTTTAAACGCATGCAAGAGAGAGAAAAAAACGACAAAAAGGTAATTTCTGTCACTACAGCCTTCTTTTCCTGCTCTGGTAGTGTATTCAGCGAAAGCCACCTTCGTTACGGCCTTCATTGCTAAAGAGAACGAATTTCGTGCATGTCAAGGTTGGGGGAAGCGCGGAGTGGGATCCCTCATTGTGTCAGGGCCTATTTGACGTTCGAGTGTTTACTTTTGTTCTGTTAGTCACAATGGGAGCGACGCTCAAGTCGAGTCACTCTTCATGATATGCATACGGCGATGATGAGAGGGCGCGCTGGGGGGCGTGACATGAATACTCAGCCATGGCCGCTTCTTAATTCTAGTGCTGAATCGGGGAACTAGCAGACATACCGGGAACGCATACAAGCAAATTCTAATGTGAACGCGAAGTTATTTGCGATTACAGAAAACATGTTTTGGAAAATAGACTTTTCATTGATCATTTCTCTTTACACCCAGTGACTCTATTCTGCTTTAAACATTTTTGTTTTGTTAGTTATGAGCGCATCTAGAAGAAAAAAAAGAAGAAGTTGACTCATTTTCTGAATTTACATCACATACAAGGTACTTACACGGCGCGAACTTCTCGTTTCACAATGCTATTTTTATTTCTTCCTTCATTTTTTGCCTACTTAACGCTCCAATTAAACCCTCGCCTACAATTAAACCCTCGCCCTCAGTGTCCAGCAGCTGCAGAACATCTGTCCACGGCGGCGGTCAGTTCTGTGAAGCAGCAGAGGGCAGTAATAATCACTGGACACGGACAGGCCGCCACTGGAAACTAAGCATTGGAACGTTCAATGCAAGATCCCTCTCCAGCGAAGCTAGATTAGCGGAACTACTCGAGGAACTAGAGGGAGTTAGTTGGGACGTCATTGGCCTTAGCGAAGCTAGGAGAGCAGGTGAAGCTTACATAGTCTTAAAAAATGGACATGTCCTCTACTATACAGGATTACCCGAAAAGAGAGAATATGGCGTTGGGTTCCTAATTCACACAGATATAGCGGGAAACGTAGATGAATTCTACAGCATTAACGGAAGGGTAGCATGCGTCGTAATAAAACTAAATAAGTGGTATAACTTAAGATAATCCAGGGATATGCGCTAACAACGAGCTACGACGATGAACAAGTAGAGCAATTCTACGAGGATATCGAATTAGCAATAAAAAAAGTACGGACGCAATACACAGTAGTCATGGGGGATTTCAACGCAAAAGTAGGAACGAAACAAAGTGGAGAGCAGGCGATAGGCAACTACGGCGTCGGCCGTAGGAATAAACGTGGGGAAATGCTAGTACAATTTGCCGAAAGGAACCAGCTTCGAATAATGAATACGTTCTTCAAGAAACACAAGAATAGGAAGTGGACGTGGAAAAGCCTTAACGGGGAAACAAAGAATGAAATTCACTTTATAATGTGCGAACAACCAGGTATAATTCAAGACACAGAAGTAGTGGGGAAGATAAAATGCAGCGATCACAGACTAGTAAGGGCAAAGATTGTACTTAACCTAGAGAAAACAAGAACTAAATTATTTACTAGAAAAAAATGTAATGTAGAGGTAATCAGAGCGAAGGACGACGAATTTAAAGTCGCCCTAAGCAACAAGTTCGAGGCCTTAGACGAAAACGGTGACGATTTAGAACAAATAAACAAAACCATAACGAAAACAATCGTTGAAACCGCGATAGAAGTCGGGGGTAAAACAACAAAGCAAGCAAATGTAAGCTGCCCAATCTACCAAGGACTTAATAAAAAAACGCCAACAAATGAAAGTAACTTCACCAAAAGATAAGATAGAATTCGCAGAACTATCAAAATTGATCAGTAAAGCCAGGCAAAGAGATGTAAGAAACTTTAACATGAGAGAAATAGAGAAAGCAGTAGAAAAAGGCACCAGCATTAAATCGGTCAAAAATAAACTGCACTTAAGGCAAAACAAAATGCATGCGCTAAAAGATAAACAAGGTAACATTATCAACAGTTTCAACGAAATAGTAAAGGTAGCAGAAGATTTCTACTCTGAAATGTACAGCTCTCAGACAGATCATACAACCTTAATAGAAATAGAATCAGAGGAGGACACTGAAATTCCATGTGTAACCGCTGACGAAGTCAAAAAAGCTGTCAAAGGCATGTCCCGCGGCAAAGCAGCTGGTGAAGATGTATAACAGCCGACTTGATCAAAGACGGAGGAGATATTTTACTTGAAAAACTTGCATCGCTCTTCACGAAATGTATCAAGACATGTAGTGTACCGCGCAGTTGGAAAAATGCTAATATAATCCTTATCCACGAAAAGGTGATATAAAGTGGTTAAAGAATTACAGACCACAAACTATTTACAAAAGTAATTTCTACGAGGATAAGAGAAACCCTCGACTTTAACCAACCGAGAGAACAAGCTGGTTTTAGCAAAGGTTACTCGATAATGGACCACAGCCACGCTATCAACCTAGTAATTGAGAAACATTTTATGTAGTTGTCGGATTCTAAATGAACCAATAAAGCGTAGCACTTCCTCCTTCCACGATCGTGACATCTGTTAATGCTATATATTTCTGCCTAAATAATTCGGTCGTTACCCCCGTGTGGCGTCATTTGTTTAACAAAGGGCGGGCGCTTTCCAGCTTTGTGTGGAACCGAATTTCGACCTCGCTGTTGCGTCCAGTGCAGTATTAGTTGGCTCGAATGTTCCCAGGAGCCTCTGATCGTCACCGTTTTCTGACTTCGTGAAAAAAGTTATGCTGGACGCTTTAAAGAAATTTCTTGAAAATGAAGGTCATATTTCAGATTATGCATTATCATGGCCCAAAACTGAGCACTTGGCTACACTTAAATTGCCTTCACAGAAGGGACACTTACAACCAGGAGTGGTGACAAACTGAGTGCCACTAATTTGAAGACACTTCGCCCACTTAATGCGGCTACGTTTACAAAAAAATGATCGCAGTGAACTAGCCGAAGGATGCGTGAAAGTATTCCATTTATCGTGGATCGCTCGCATATTTTTATTTCTACCCTGTTGTGACGGCTGTAATACGGTCGTTCACGGGAAAGACGTGGTCCCTATGAGACCATTGTGGATGCCTCCTATTCGGAGGGAGTTTACCAAACATTATCAAGATGCCTAGTATTCCACATTACATACTTGCGCTTACTATAGTCATGTTGCGAGTGGTGAAAACAATGAATGAGTGAATTTTTGTAGTAGGGTGAACAAGGATTTCTTTCTTTTTTTATTAAGACCTTTGCTATCTGAAGCCACTACATAGAGGTCGGAATCTTCAAGATTGGCACCGGTATACCTTATTATTGAACACTTCCTCCTCTACAACCGAGCCTACGCGTGCACTTCATAATTTAACAGATACGTCAGTAAGCATATGATTGATCTAGTGGCAGAATCACTGGATAGTAACTAGCCACCATGTGCAATTATTTTTGAGCGCAATTTCCTCCTGCATCTTTTTATGTAGTTTTCTGCTATGGAGTCAGGATAATATCTGTGGGAAATAAACAAAAACAAAATAGCAGAGGTATATGAATAAAACATGTTATTGCAATAAAGAAGACAAACAAAACCACTAAAAGTGTAAATTAATATGTAATATAAGCAAACATAAGGACAAGACGGAGAAGGAGTGCTAATAACGCTTTTTCGCATCAATCTCATGAAATAATAAAGCTTCAACCAATATTTCTTCAGTGCTTCCGCACAGCCAAGTGTACGTAATGAGGAGTGCCTGTGGCGCCTCTCAAGAATTTCCCGCCAAGTGACGCGACCAAATGAAGCAGCGATGACGTAGCGTCCTTTGTAAAGCGTCTCTTGTGATGCGACAAAAACCATCGTGCGTGCTTTTCGCTTGAAGAGCACGTCAGCAATTCTTTTGACGACGCAGGCCTAAGCAGGGCGGCTTTCATATTCCGAAGGGGAATACCCACACCTCGCAGACGTATTTTCACTCTCACTGTTTGCATCCAAATAATGCGCTACGGGAGCTTTACTTTTGTTTCCTTCGTTTTCTTTTGGCTATTCGCAATGATCCCTCATGCCGTCGCGTTTCGTTGCGCCAGAGTGTGCGTACAAGCACCGCGTCACGTTGTTTTTCTCTTTGCAATTTTTAACAAAGCACCCTTGTTTCAGAAAGTCCTGCATTCTGCAGTTATTATGTGGCATGCAAATTCGTCGGGCTGTTGAAAGGACGACGGGGGTGTTAGAAAATATTCCAATTTATTTTAAAGTTACTTAATGGTCACAGAACGCGCTAGCACAAACGCGTCATCATCATCATCATCGTTAGAAACGGGGAGTCTTTCGTTAATGTTGGGTATTTAGTGTCAGCGTGGTTCATGTTTCCATGTGCGCTTCGTGGCGTAGTGCATGGCTTCAGGAAAGAGGTAGCTGATGATGATGATGATGATGATGCGTTTGTCCAGGTAGCAGCCTGGACACACATACCCGCTTTCTGTGCCGCATACCTGCCTTTATGCAGTAGTGGGCTGAGGGCAAGAGAGTGGGATTGGAATTTGGTGGCTACATACATACATACAGAGGAGGGACAGACCCACACCCTAAGGAGCTTCGCCCCTAAAATGAGTAACTGAGGTGTTCGCAACTTCACACGTGTTGTGGTGATTTAAAATATATACTAAGATGAAATGGCAGCGTCCGCGGAAAAATCTAATGGCGGAGTGGTCGGCCACGGTGCTCAGCTGGGAATTCCAAGGCCAACTTTGGGCCGTCCAGCCAGTGACGGAGGCCGTGCAGGAGGCCGTGCAGTTCCCATCGGCCATCTGGGCCGCCCGATGACCAGGCCTCCCAATAGCCTGGTTCAAAATAAATGTGCCGCCTGGACCGGACGAGCTTGGATAGGAGGGGCGCTGCTTTTAGGGGGGACGGCGGGCGCCGTCAGTGCCTTATTCGTCCTTCTTAGTATCGTCAAAAGATCGGCTCTGGTTCTTCATAGCGAGTATCGCTTTTCTCGTCGTAATGTAAGGCGCGCTCTCGAGGAACACGCAACGTCCTCGTTCTGCCAGTATAGACGCAGACGCTGCCGGGCTAAAATAAGTAATTAATTGAATAGTAAGGAAGATTCTCAGGGCCGTCGTACTTTTCATTATAATACGGCTCACGTCGCCCCAGAAAATTGTGCTCCCAGCAGCGCATGTGCGTTTGGAAGTGAAGCCGTCTTGAAGGGGATCTGTACTGGTTTTTGGTGTTGGGACGCTGGCTTTCGTATGTGCTGTGTGGCAGTGAAGCCCCACCCGTAAAAAGAAAAAGAAAAATGTCGCCCACGCATGTCGCGTAGCGGTGAATATGGTCTCGCGGGTGGACTTGGAGGACAAACGTAGGTTGTCGTGCTCCTCCTTCACGGTTTCGCTGTCGATGTGCCACGGTGGCGTTGATGGGCACTTTCACAACCCATCTTCGATTTATAACTAGACTCCGCCGTGTGCTAAACAGCTTAACTGGTCATCCATCTGCAAAAAGTGTATTGGTCTACAAATTTTCATAAAAGGTGGTCTCTGTATTGTTCTGTCCTACTCTGTTCTATATCGAGTGCTGTCGCGAGGTTCAGAAATGTCACCTCGAATAATCCGTCTCTTTGCGTTTGGAAGCGCAGAACATAATAAATAAGTTACACGAAAAGAGATAGGCAATGACACTAAGAGCTAAATGATACGAATAAGAAGAATTAAAAGTATGCCAATGGTCAGTTCATTGGGCAGAGTTGATATTGAACTAAAAAGTTCACATACAATCAATTCTGGGATTTCGAACATGGGCGGTAAAAATCACTGGATACCAATGCATTTCGTGCGAAGCTTCGGCAGCCTTCGTCTCAAAACTCAAAGTTGATGCCTTTAAAATTATTTCTAACGTACAGTAAGGTAAGCTCCTTAAAGAGAGCTAACAGTTTGTTAATAACTCGGCCATCTATGCCTGTCTTTCGTTCAAGAAGTTCGCCCCGTGAAAGTAACATATTTCATGAAGGAGGACACTAGCTCACGCAGGATAAGATTGGGAGGAGGTGCTGGGGCTCCAATTACAAGTCTCGGACATTCTTTAATGGCGCCACTGGCAAGGTCGGCCTGTTGCTTACTAAGAGAAAAGCTTTGATCTTACTTTAGCTGTGTTCAATATTATGTTTTCATTTCTTCCACTTCCCAGTTTTTCGTGTAGATTGTGTGTATGTGGTCACACACTCAATGGGCCATGCCCTTTTATTCAAGATTACCTCAGATCTACACATGAATCGACAAAATCGCTGCGCAGATACTAAGTGGTGCGAGTTGTACCCTGGGCGAGAATGCAGAACCAGGAGACCACCACAGCAAAGTAAGGGAAAAGCGACGGGATAGGTTTGTACAGAAATTCAGCAAAAAAAAAAGAACGAAAGCAAGGAAAATGAAAGCACTGACTTCATCCGTAGGCGATAGGCGTTTGAAGCGCGACCTTGACCTCGTTATGCTTCCGTCAGCGCTGTTGGTGGCTCGCAACTGCGCTCCCATTGCGGTCTTGGCAACACTTTCACGGGTTCTTTTCACTTTAGAGTCACTTGCGACAGCAAACGTGAGATTTTATTTGTTTCTCGCGCAATTTAAAGGGAAACTCCGGCAATTTTTGCGACCGCCAAGCCAGGTGGTCGCAAGTCGTTTAGTTTTCCTGAAAATGAATATAAAAAAATTCTTAGCCGATTCCCACGCGAGCCACCCTGTGCTTTTGACGTCATTACCTGCAACGCTGCCTACCGGAGTATGCGGGCCGCCTAAAGCAGAACGGCGATACTACAGCGCTTAAATAGTCCTTGTCAAGTCCAGAAGAGCACAATACACCGTTGTATGGCATCGCCACTTTCAATTTTCCGGCACCAGCTCCACATTTCAGATGGTGGGGAGGCTGTGACGTCATCGCACACGCTGCTCGAAGCGTCTACTCGTTTCGGTTTCGGTTTGAACGCGTCGTTCCTTCGGTTTTTTAAAATTGTTAGCGAGTTTCTGAGCAAACTCAATGACCCTGGCTGATTCAGGCCTGTCAGTACTATTTGAAAACAGCGATATCAGAATATAGTGGAAAAAACGCCGGAGTTACCCTTTAACGCGAATATACCGAAGTATGACCGTTGGCAAGCCGTCGGTGATAGAACCGCGCGCACGTAGCACACTTTTCTCCAATGAGCACGATGAGGAAGTCATACAGATGATGATCCGAACCGTTTATTGTCAAAAAAAGGCACACAAGGCAATTTTATTCCTAGAGAAAACGTTAGTGTGTCTTCTGCAAATAAATAAAGTAGCCTCACGTTTTCCATCGAGAGGTCAGGGTTCTTGATGGCAAGGCGCGGATGAAAATCGCTTCTCCAGTTAAATGAAACTCCCGGAAAAAGAAAATAAGGACACTGCTGTCAAAATGATGTGGTTATCAGCGAGGTCAACCAGCTTTACATGCAGGGAAGTCAATCATTTAAGTATCAATAAAAGTTTTTGCGATGACTCTAAAACACTGCGCAAGCAGACGTCACCGGGCTAGATTCCTGCACTATAAGGTTTGTATAAGTAGCCCTTTTAGCATAACCAGCTTAACTTCGAAGAACTAAAATATTTACGAGCGTTGTCGAGATCCTGACACTGCGGCATGGCGTCGTCATCCAGTGCGAGCGTTGTGAACACGCTCGAAAGAGAAGTCGGGAGTTCCGTGAAAACACATGAATTATGCCTGATCGCTCATAGCGCGACGCAGGCAGACAAGTCCCTGTCGGGATCCGAGAAAAAGGACAAAAAAAGAATGTTATAAGGCGATTCACCGCAAATGTCTCGCCTTTCTTTCTTTCTTTCTTTCTTTTTTTTTTTTTTGTTGCGTCGGCGTCAATGACATGCAGCGGTGGTTAAATAACAGGTGACGTCACAAGACTGACTACACAACCAGGAGGGCATCGCAGGGAAAGGTGCCCTATGTACCTGCACACGGGGCAAAAGTGCCACTCGTTCCTGGTGACGCCCTTGAAGACTGCGCCGGAACACGACTAAATATTCGCTAGCCTTGGAAGGTAGCCGGGATGCATATGACTGGTGCGACGCTTTCGCGCATTCCGCTTACCGGCGAGAAGCCAGAGCGGGGAGCTTCACCGTCGACGGCGTGTTTTGCATCTGCTGAGTGCTGGCTGCTGTACGACGGAGGGTGTAATATACCGAAGGAATCACCAAGAAAAGTACGCCGTCTTTATGCATGAAAGAAATATTTGTTTGGTGAGGCTTCGTTTGCCGCCGCGCGTTAATTCCCCCTTGTTGGAATGTTCGTAAGCATAAAAACAGCTTTCTTTTTTTCTCGCCTCCTACTTTTCGCTGTAACATTTTGTATTGTTTATGGCGGAAATAAAAGTTGATTGATTGATTGATGCTAATTATTTACTTCATGGTGGAGGAGAAAAACAAGCAGAAGGGTTCGCTACAAAAAAAGAAAATGTAAACGGCAATATGTTCCCCCGAACAACAAATCTTATCTTTTTTTGTTGACAAGCTTCGTGCGAAGCCTGGGGTCCCGTACTGGAATATTGACAGCGGCATGTGCACGCCAAAGGAGCGAGTTTTGCGAGACTTCGTCTTCTATTGAAGACTCAAGAACGTTATACGAGCACCCTATCAACGCAAAACTTTTGTTAATAAATGGATAGATACATTATTTAGTCGCAGATATTTGCCACCAGGATTTGCAGCTAAACTCGAAGCCGATGTTCTTAATTCATATTCAAATGTTAATAATTCCTGCCAAAACCGTGGTGCGGTTAGGAGGGATACCATATCTTTGGACTTCTCGGGACCGCCTGGTGTTCGGCAGTGTGCACTGATAAAGCGCATTGCGCGAGCCTCTACCATTTTCGCCTGAAAGGGAGCTCCGCGGCCGGGGATCGAACCCGCGTGTCTCCGGTCTGCCGACAAGCACCATGACCAGCAGAAGGCAGAGGCGGACTCTATAAGAAAGGTATCCACACCTTCAAAGCGGCGTGGCGAAATGCGTTTATACGCTATGAGCCGACAATCGCAGATTGCGATCGCATGACAAAACTAACGTCTCCAACACTGCGACACATTGTCCAGCACATTCCACGCTGCATTCAACAGCCGTGTTCTCACACTTTTAAAGCAGCGAGTGGCAGCTACTGTCACACTGTTTCTAACGCTCTCGGTGCGAGCATTGACTAGAATACGTATCGCAATGGGAACAATAGCGCCACAAAAGCCTCAGTTGCAAAAGTACACACACACGCACACACACACGCACACACACAATCAGCCTAAAAGGAAGGCTGTGTTCGCGCTGCTACGAGGTGTGAGTGGTTTTCCTATAAACTTTAAACGAGGCAGAAGTCGAGGGAAGTGTCGGCGCACAAAGAACAAAGAGAAAGCAGCTGTAATTAGCGATCCTCCTTAGCGGGATTACGAGCGGGCACGCACGACACGCCGCAGACACAAGGCACATTGCCGGGTCGACGCAGCTTTCTTCTCCGCGCTTCTGCGACAGCCTCGGCCGCGGGTGAGGAGGTTGGCCGAACATAACACGAAGCAGTAGCGACGAGCATCGATGTACTTACGCCGCGAAGAAAAGAATACGGCGGAAAGGATCTCTCCAGTTAAATGCTCTTACGTTCATCAAGGGTTATAAAGTGCAAGGACGGAAAAGAAAAAAGAAAGAGAGAGGGAGGGGGGGGGAAAGAGAGCCAGAGAAGGAATAAATGGGCTTGGAAGTGCGGCAGAGGCTGATTTCTCTGGAAGGAGGTAAACCTCTTTTAAATAAGGCAAACCCGCGAGAAAGGGAGAGTGTGCGCCGTAAGCGAGAGCCACGGAAAAAAGGGGAGGGCATACTGACGTTATATAGGCTTCCACGGCTGGCTGCCCCACGGTCCGTTGCCCACGTGCCAGCCCGGTGTAAGCTCAATCGCGTGCTGTCAGTGCGCGTAAGGTCGTGCGGAAACCTTGGCGGGGTTGCAGCGGAAGCACCTCGCCGTCATATATTTGACGACGAGGACGACGGAGAGAGCTGCGAGGAGCCGATAGGCTCGAGTGGCATCCCCGTTTCATTTCTCTCTCCAAACTGCGAAATATTTATCGACGAGTGAATTTCTCCCCACCGTTTAAATTCCGGAGACAAGGGCGACAGAACACCGGCGACTCGAAGACCTTGTCGTACGAGTGCATGATCCTAAGACTTCGAGGAGAGCAAATACCGACCGAGGTGCTCTCGTGGTGGCCTACGTAATCGGTCTCGGGACCTTCTGCCAGTGCGAGTGCATCCTTGGAATAAGTGATTGTCGACCCCGTCAAACGCGTAGGCGGTGATCCACGACGAGCGATCGGACAGTTGGAGCCATCGGACTTGAGTGGAATCGCAGTGGTTCGACCGCACATCCACCATGCTCTCCAAAGCGGACATCCTGGCCGTGACTCTGCTCTTCACGCACCTCAAGCCGGAGCAGCAGCCGGAATACTTTGACATCCCACCGCCGGGAATTTACAAGGAGTACGATTACATCATAGGCAAGTGCAATCATTTACATGTGTGCGGCAACCGCCGCACTTGCTTTTTAGAGCCAGGCGATTGATTTCACAACACTTTTAATTACGAGACAACCAGTTGTAACCGTAATCAATGCCGGCCACTGTCGGCCTACGTTTCTCCACTTCAGAATGATGCCCCTTCCAAGTGGTTTACAGCTAAATAACCCCCCCCCCCCCTTTTTTTTTTGTCTCTTTTTTCCCCTCTGCAGAGTCAATCTCGTTCATCGCTGGGAATGTATTTAGTTTAACACGTAAAGTAATCCTGAGCCTCTCGAGACAGCGTTTTTCTTCCGCCAGGGTCCATCCATTTTTTTTTATTCCTAAACGCCCCCGGCTATTTTTTATACGCGCTTACATGAATCACTCAACTGCAGTCGTCAAGTGCAACCTCAGCCACAACGTTACCTATGCCCGCCTTCGGTGTCTTTAATCGTTAACTTTACGGCTATCCCTTATTTCGTCTCAGCTGGCGTTCAAAGCATCTTTAACTTCTTCTGAATGTTTTCCTGTTACACAGTAAGTTTCTGAATATGACTTCGGATTGCTTGCCGTTTCTGCTTCCATTTGTTCCTATTCTTACAGAACTGTGCTGTCATTTTGAGAGGAAGTGAGTACCCACTAAAGAGCACAACCAGACAACCCTACGACGTAAAATTGGACGTGTAAGCTGACGTAGCGATGTTGTCTGCGAAATTTGCCAGTGTAGAGCCCGCGCTAAGGCTCGTGTACCACACATGAGGGTGAAAGATCCCGAAGTAATATTAAAAATTACACACCCCGCGTACTAGGGGCCAGGGCCCTTCAAGCTGTTCTAACACGTTTTACCTGTCCTCTTCGTAACCTTTTCTTGTTGCGAAATAGATCGCAATTTAAATATTGTAGAAGCGATGATACTGATAACAGTAGCGCTAGCAGAACGAATTTGCTTTCTTTAGCGCAGTCTGCATGTCTAGGGCACTCAGCATGGATCTGTATTTTCAGAAAAGCTCGACTCCCCTGTGAAAACGATGATCTTTGCTTGTAGGCCCACGCTGACGGCACAAACAATTTATTTCGGCACATTTAATTGACGACGCAATTGGTTTCGACGGAGTTAATGTGAGGCATCCTTAACGCCGCGACACGGAACATTCACGTAAAGCCTGCATCACTATTCCAGCTCTGTTCTCAGTCTGATGACTCTATAGCGTACATGCATACTTCTGCCAAAAGATTTCGCAGCTGATGACCGCCTGGCATGCAGGTAGCTTACCTTAAATGGGGGGATAGCGGTGTATGCGTCCTTTTGATTTTAGTATGCAACCATAATATTCAGCTTTTTGTAATTACACATGGCCACACGCGCTTTGGTTTGAAAGTGTGGAATCGTACAGTGAAAATGCAAATAACCAGATAACATCATATCACCGATCAAGTGCTTCCACGATGATCAATTGATACATGCATTATTGGGCGTCAAGCGTCTTTCTTTTGGGTTAGCTCATTTTTTAAGGAAATGCCCAGAATACGGATGATGTTCTTCTGAAGAAATCGGCTTACATAGCTTACGCTATTTTGGTTACCTTGGCTAGGTGGCTTTTGTTCTTCCTATATTATTTGGGTACGGATCAGCATTCATTTAACGGGAAAGGGTTCAGAGTGACGCAGGAAGTGTTGTTGGGTAAACAAGGGTTATAGTGCACGATGAAGTTTAAAAATGGGTGTCTAGTGTCGTCTATCAAATTTTTTTTTCTCAGTGTCCACATTTGACTGAACAAATGTTCAGGGACAGATGGAGTCTCGCAGTGGCAAAAGAAAAAAGAAATTTTAAAGGGATGAAAAACAGAGAATGCCGCTATAGCCATTTTTCGACAAGTAGATTTGTCATCGTCAGGACCACAAGGAAAACGGAAAATACTCCTAGAATTATAGTTACCGGGAAGAACACAAATCCGCTTGTATAAACAGCGGCTCGTGTGATATTCACCTTGTTTTATCGTTTACAACATATTCTCATGAACCTTTAATCCTTACAAATATATCGCCGAAGGGTAACCAGGCGGACACTGGGCATTCATCGGGATTCACGCTACAATTATCGCTAGTCTAGCGCTGCTCGCACATCATGCCGCGTAACGGAAAATGATACACGATATTGAGCGAGGCTTGCTTGAACCATGCAGTCAACATAATTAGGCCTGAAAAAAATCCGCTTGCGCAAATGGCTGAGAATTCTATCGTGAGCAATGTGTCAACCGATATAATAAGCGCGATGCGCGTTCCCTGCTGAAATTTAGAAAGGAAGTTTCCTCGTAGTATGTAGAGGATCACTGCATGCGATTCATCTAAGTCATTCAGTATACGCCCCCTTCCGCCCTTGAAGAAACGGTGGTTCTTAGTATTTAGTTAATTATATTTACTTAACTTTAACGTGTTATTAGGAAAATGTAATATTAAGTAATTACGGTATAGTCGCAGCCTTTATCATCGCGAAATTGTGCAGCAAACGAAAATGATCGTCCACACTGCAACGTGAGGTTCTTTAGGATTGCCCGAAATCTAAGTATACTTTTGTCTTCGCACTTCTTCCCTAATCAAAGTGGGCGTACCGTGGCCGGAAATTACACTCACGACATCGTGGTTAGCAGCAAAGTAAAAAAAAAAACAAACGAAGAGAAGTTCGCCGTGGCAGGCAACGGTAAAAAATAAACATTGCTGTCGCTTTAAGACGCATGGTGCGGGAACGTGGAGGAAAATATGTTCAAAAATATAAGCGTGCCCCTCTGAAGATTCACTTCGCGCAGCGCCTTCTTCGAAAAAATTTCTTCTAAGCACAGAAAGAACGCACCAGCCTCACACGACTCTCAGAATATCCTGTACTTGAAATTTTCGCATGCCGTCTGCGAAGGGGTTTGTCTCGGGAGAAGAATGCCGCTCATGCGTGATGCGCGGCAAGGCGTGCAGAATCTATTTCCCGGGGCATTTCCGGCTCCTTGCTCCGCTTGTTTAACTTTGCGAGAACATCCAGGCTCACGCACACACCCATGCCTGTATGGGGTTGTAGGTCAGCGGATACGCCGGCCTTTTTACGTAACAAATTCCCTGCTCGATCGCAGTGCTTCATGAAAGGGCAGGCTCGCTGTTCCCTTCGCGAACCACAGTGGAAAGTAGTATAAAGGCCAACTGCACTCAAAGCACGAAGCAGCGTGGTGCTCACTCGGCGAAGTTGCAGGCGCAGCCATGGGACAACTATTTATAAAAAGAGGAGCCCTCAGCTATTGAGGGCAGTTATGGCAAAATTATTTCGTGCATCCGGCGATCCCTGATATTTATGCCGCGCTGCGAAGTAGCGATGTGAATGGAGTTAATTTGACTTGGCTGTAGGATTTGATTTGATTTGATCTATTATCAGAAATACATGGTGCATACAATGCATGTATTGCGTTGCATGTATTGCATGACTTGCATGTCTTGGAAGAGCTACACTCTGC
Source organism: Hyalomma asiaticum (assembly GCA_013339685.2). Lineage (NCBI taxonomy): Eukaryota > Metazoa > Arthropoda > Arachnida > Ixodida > Ixodidae > Hyalomma > Hyalomma asiaticum. Next base: position 139,978,452 of record CM023484.1, on the reverse strand, counting down.
AACCAAGTTACCACTGCCTAAATTTTACCGCTACTTTTCCCCCATTTGAAGTCCCCACTTCTCCCGGAATCTGCCCGGTATACACTGTAAGCAGTGAAGTTTATGAAGGAATTCGATGCGGTGCAGGGAGACGCCTTTGCTTTGCAGGATCAGGCCAGCGCTTAGGTATGCTAACATTGATCTTTATCACCACAAACAGTTGCGAGAAAACGCGAACATTCCTGTCTTGGTTCAACTGAGCATTTTATATAGCATTAACATATTTATTATAGTAATTTCTAGGATTTTGCGTCCCAAAACCAGCTCTGATTGTGAGAGACGCCGTAGTGGAGGGCTCCAGAAATTTTGACCACCTGGGGTTCTTTAACGTGCACTGACATCGCACAGTACACGGGCCTCAACATTTCGTCTTCATCGAAATGCAACCGCTGCAGCCGATATTCGATGCCATGACCTTCGGATCGCAAGTCTTGTGCCATTGCCGCTCGACCATCGCGGCGGGGAATGTAGCTGATTTGCAATAATGCAAACGTCTTTCCCAATCAAACGTCCGTCCAAGACATCGAGTTTATGCTAAAGTACACAATAAGATGTGTATGAAAGGAAGAAAAACTGCTAAACATCATCATTGATAAATGTTTCTGCTTGTATAAGTTGATATCAGTGAGTGCTTGTAAGCATATATTCCACGAGGGTTAGCGCTCCAATGCACTTACTGAAAATTCAGGAAGAAATGGACTTCCACAACCTAATAGTCCCACTATTGCAATTTTTTGGTGGTGCTGACATCATCCCACTTTGCTTTTACAGGATAAAAACGATAGGAAGAAGATTAGCTTTGAGACTCGGTGGCCAAAGCTACAAAAATCTAGCCAGTGTTCTTGCTTACACGAAGCACAATAAGCCAACTTCTCTGCTCCCTTCTTGCGTAGACGCCTGTCACATATATCAAATATGCAAGCAGATTATGATATCCACATACCTAATGTCGAAACATCACTTACAAGAGCAGTGCGCTCGATGTATTTAGTGTACGAAAAACCACTTTTCTGCAACAACAATAATGACAACAACAACAGCAACGACATCATCAACAACAACAACAACAACAACAACAACAACAACAACAACAACAACAACAACAACAACAACAACAAAGTGTGTTCAGCCGAAGGCTTCTTTCTGGCGTCGTCGGCTCCTTCCCGCTGCTCCTTGTCTAATATGACGTCTTTTAGAAAGACCTTGGAGGTTGCTATTTTTATATGGTACCATGATTACGCTGCGTTGGCGACTCTGTGACTACCTTCCGACATTCTCAGCAGCTATTAGGTCTGTTTTGAATAGCGTGTTGTAACGAGAAGCGGATGCCAAGAAGTACGACAGTTGTTGATTCGGACTTCATTTGAACATTTGACCCCGGTCAGTGTATTTTATAGCCCGAGGATGCGTTGACGTCTCCGCCAACTACGCTAATTACCTCTTCATGCAGGCTTATACATAAACGTATATTTAATACAAAGACCATTCAGAAATGTTTTACGGCCCCTTGCTCACGCGTCGCACATTGTGAACATTTCACGCATCTTACGTGAAAAGAAAAAGCGTGCAAAAAACTTGGAAAGGCAAGAGCAGATGCAGATAGACGGCTTGATGGTACACAAGTGAATGCGGATGGGACGCGCTGTTTTCTTTCGCACAGTCGGTTTACCCGACAGTCCAGTGAAAGGTATACAAGAAATTAGTGAGGCTCATGCGCTTATGCGCGCGTCCCGCGTTAGTACAATACCCGTCCTTCAGTGGTCTTGCATCAACGTTCAATCGATATGTTTAGAGTGACTCCCTTATCACGCAACGACTCAAGCTCGAGTGACCCAAACAAGGTAGCCGCTCAAGACTAGGAGAGAGCTTGGAAGGCGTGAGAATGTGCCCAAATAACTTGTGCTTAACTCCCAGACAAGTGTCGCGCAGTATACCTACAATACTGTGAAGGCCGGGAGTACGTTTCCAGCAAAGCATCATTTCCTAACGGCGGTGCGTTGCTCAGTTTTGATTTTACCAAATTTCTTAGTGGAGTATACAATATGTTCTAATGTAAAATGTTTTAATTTTTCATTTACCTTCCCGAAACACTATATCCTAACTGGACCCTTCCCGGCAAAAAAAGAAAAAAAATATTTTGGCAACCTTTTCTTTTCTGTTATAGAGCCCCCAAGTCCGAGTAGACGACTGCTTTCCGTACTTCGCATGATATTGAAATTCTGCCAGCATTTTCTTCAATAAAATCCGAGTTCTTGTGCTTAATTTCGCTAAATGTTTCGCTACATTCTTGCCAGTTCATACACAATAAGCAGAGATGAAAAACATGGGCGCACGGTTTTAAGTGCGGTGCAGCCTAAGGATCCGAGCTGACGCAGTTTAAGGAGTCTTGCTGGGCCACATCGCGGAAGAGGGAAAAGCCAACCCACTGCTGCCCTCGACCTACTATTCACACTCTTGGCCTTAGCAGCAATATAGTCACTGTGCAAAGGGAGCTGCAAGTAAATTAATCGATAATTATTTAAATATTACATAAATATGCAAATAAATAAATGCATAAATAAAAGGAAGAAAGACTTGCCGTCCGTGTTCTGGTGGGTACCTAGAGAAGGGAAAAACGGACACTCCTGTTGCCATCGGCCCACTGCAAGACCCTTTCCCTTCCGCCTACTCTAACATCTTAGATCAGATAATCACAAGAACAAATAAACGCTAAAGGAAAGGGAACATGAACACAAAATACACCTCGATAAGAACGTTTAAAATAGAAACACATCATTAAGATAACAGTATCAATCTGCACATCAGCATCAAACAAATAACAGCGCCAAACACGAGACAGACGCAGCGCGAGTCACTGTTCTGCGACTTCCTACAGCTTTCACGCCGAGCGGAACTGCTTTACCGCTGGCACTGCCGCGGAGTTTATCGCTGGGTTTACCGTCGGGCCTTATATGTGGTGCACGACACTGCACATATAAGTGTAACTGGATGCGCGTAAGCTTCACTCAGTCAAGTCGACGCTTGCGTCACTAGCGGAAGACACGCTCTTCACGGCAGCTTGTTCTATACTGCGGTGCCGAGTGTGCTGCAATGCCGCCGATATTGAAAGGCTGTCACTCTTGATGGCGCAAAGTGTTTCTTGCATTCTTTTTGCACAAGGCTTAGGTCGTCTGCTTATGGAAAGGCCACAAAAATTTACCTACTTTTAATATCCGGATGTGCAAAGCAGCATGTCACTTCCTGCACTTGTTATCAACTTGAAGAAAGAAAAAAACATCGCGCAAGTGAATAGCTCCGCAAGTTCTATTACCATGCTATAAATGACGCCGGAACTGTTAGAGAGCTATTTTAAAATGTATTCTAAGAACTAAATCAATATAATTCTACTTTAACACTGAAGTTGTTCCGAAGAGTATTGGAAAGATTCTATGTCGCGGCCTAGACAAACGGCAAGTGAAACTCTGCTTTACGAAGCGTATGTAGTTACACTAAGTTGGTGAACTAGCAGAGTACAGTATTGATATACTTACTGGTCCGCATGCAGAGCTCACTTGCGCTTAGTGATTTGCAGCTGCGGCATAACTGCTAGGCTTTGGCTGAAATATTACTTCAGAACGCAATCCCCGAAATTGTATATGGCAGTTTTGTTTCGCACTGCTGCAGCTTGTTGTGGTTTCTTATGCGGGTGCTAGGATGCATGCAATGAACAGACCTGCATTAGTTTGGGAAGAAAAAACTGCTGCGGATGCCATGCCATGTGGGAATCGATGTAATGCGACACAGTCAGCGGGGTAATTGCCTATGTCGAATTGTTTGGCATTCAGCCAAGTGTTCCGAGTAGGATCAACGTCCTTATGCAAAGCGTAGGAGCGGGTGTACGCTTAACGTGGGCTAACCAAGATCGTCGATAGCAGCGTGGTGACTGAATAGTAGCCCATGGTATGACGTCACCTTGGTACCGTGAGCGCACCACAGGTTAGCGCACAGCACAGACGCCTGTTCTGCCGAAGTATATTGCCTATATTTCTAGGCACTGTAGCCGAAGGGAAACGCCCGCTACAGTGCGCTACGCGCGCATCTCAGGCGGCGTTCATTGAAGTGTTTCTACGGCGTTCGAGCAAGAAGAAGCAGATAGCATTTAATGAAAGGGAAGGAGCAGATGTCGGCCTGGAGAGTGAGTCTCTGGCCTGCTGCTCCTTTCAGGGGTATGGGGAAAATGGATAGATAGAGCGTGCAGAGTGATATCAGGACATATGTACTGTTTTACCATGAACCGAAATTGTTTGCGCCCCCGTTGCCATGCTGCCACTACGGCAGGAGTCAAACCCGCGTCCTCAAGCATAGTAGCGTAGCTTAAGATGCAGTGAAGAGCTGTGTTATCAAAACGTTGCTAGCGATGAAGCGAGGGAGCAAATGAAAGAAGATATTGTGTGGCAACTCGTCGAGGGAGCCAGGGAAGAGCACCCATACTGTTAAGTTCTTTTTTTTGGGGGGGAAGTAGGGGGCCGGCTTTCAGAGTTTATGCCACAACATTCATTACGCATTTCTAAGCCGTGCCAGCATGCCGAAATACGTCAGCAACACGCAAACACAGTGAATAAGGAACGCTCCTGCATTCTCTCTGGCTTTTAACTTTCCTTTACAACGAATTCGCGGAACTGACCTTGTCACTTAGCGACAGTGAGCGGCTGTCCAGCGTGGCTGCTGCTACCCCTGCGAAAACAATTGTTTTCTGTAATTAAGCAGGATGCATCCGCCGTGCGTCGGCGGCCTTTTTGTTGTATTTTTTCGAGGCTACCGACGGAGTGGTTGCGTTTTAATGACACCTGGACATGCCAACACGAAACGGAAAGCTTCCCTGGCTCTCGAACCAGGATAACGCGCCCGGGAGTGTAGATTTGGCGCGTAGACCAACGAAAGAAAGTTAAGGGAGACAGAAGCTGCGCGACTGTTCTAATGCTCTCGACGCATTACCTTGACCGGTAGAGGGGGCAAAGGACATTACAATGCTGTGAAAGAGAAGTGTGCTGTACAAGTGAAGCATTGACAGTGGCAGCTGGATCTCCAGCTATGGCTTCCTTCGTTTGATCCGCCGTTCTTGCATCCGTTTCAGATTGTTCCTATGCTATATAATCAAAATAGTGGCAGAGATGCTTAAGACTCCTTGAGCGTTTCAGTCGACATTATTGTACTCCATGTAGAAACCTTGGGTCTTACCTGCTCACAACCTAAATACGAGTTACTACTTAAGTATGACATCCCAAGAGGTAAAAAAAGAGCAGACTACCTGGCCCAGGATATAAAGGTACTGTTCGAAGAAAAATCGGTCAAAAGAGTGAAAACTCTCCGCGTCCTAGGCATGTGTATGCAAGAAGATCGCGGTAACCACACCACTATAGAAAAATTAAGGCAAGCCACAACACAAAACATATGGCTCACCAGAAGAACAGCCGACAAGAGACAGGGGGTAAAAGACGAGGACCTGTGCAAACTAGTACATGCCTTTGTAATCAGCAGAACTGCATATGCGCTCCCGTATTTCGAATTGACGGACTAATTAATCAAGCTTATAAAGAAGCCATTGGACTGCCCATGAACACGCCCACGGAAAACCTATTGCAGCTGGGTACACATAACATCTTGGACGAGTTCTTCAAGGCCCACCGTGGGGCACAAGAGCTCAGGCTAATCTGTTCGGCAGCCGGCAGTGCAATACTACATGCTATAGGCAAAAATGCTGAGCCCTTTGTGGAGGGCGCACAGAAACTCCTCTCAAAAATAAGAAAAAGCGTAATCATCAAACCTCTACCAAAAAACATCCATCCTACATGCTTTCAAGGTAGGAGAATAGCTAGAACCAAGGCGCTAGCCAAACAACACGAGGGAAGGCAGCATGTGGAGTATGCTGACGCGGCAGCTTACCCAGGCACTATTAACGCCTTTGCGATAGCAGTCTCCACAGAAAACGGAGAACCAATATCAGTAGCCACACTCAAAGCCAAACACTGAGACGTTGCGGAAGAAGCGGCCATCGCGCTAGCCTTGACTTGTCCAAAAATTCAAATCATACTAAGCGACTCCAAAACCGACATTATTTATTATTCGCCAGGAAGAATTTCAAAAGCCTCTCAGCATCCTGCAAAACTACCCTGAAACCCGGCAGGCTGTGGAGCTTCTCTGGGTACCGGCACACGCTGGCAACCCTGGCAACGAGGCGGCTCACAATATGGCTAGAGGATCTAGCGGCCGGGCTGTGAGCAGCAATTCGAGCCCGGAAGGCGTAGAAGTTCTCTAAAGATTCCAGGAAATCACCCAGCACTTGAGACTATCTCGACGAACACTGCCGCCACCTTACAACAATACTGCTAAGGCTGAAGAGGTTAGATGGAGGCAACGCCAAGCCAATGCTCTCCCAAATCCGGTCACAATGCACAACATCGATCCAGGCCAATTCAAACCCGATTGCTCGAAATGTGACCCGAGATCCAAAATGCAACACATCTTTTGGGATTGCCCCGCAGAACCAATGCCCAAAGAACTCCAGAAGCTTGTAGGCTCGCAAAAGTGGGAGGCCCTACTGGCCAGCTCTGCTCTGGACGTCCAAGTCCGGGTCACAGCAAAGGCCCAAGAGGTCGGCCCCGACTGAGGGCCATTGATCTGGTGGGGTCACGAAGCCCATCACTACCAGTACCGATAATAAAGTTTTCTCACTACTAAGCGTTGCAAAGCGAAAACATCTGCAGTCGGCCGTAAGTCGGCCAATCTGCATAGGTTCACCCATAGGCACTATGTGGGCAGCCGTGGGTAATTGGTAGCTTGCATGGTTGGTACACCGTACTCCTTCTCTCAAAAATTTTACGTCAATCAGAGCATTTTTAGAGGCGAACTGCTTAAGCTAACCGTAATTTGTCAGGCGCGCCAGTTTTAACAGCGAAGCTGTTCAAGCTAGCCGTAATTTGCTAGGCATCGTGGGAATTGCGTTATATGATTCTGGCGGAAACCTGTCACGTGGCATTGTGTTACGTGATTTTAGGCTTCACCATGGCGTGATGTACATCACGTCATGGTGAAGCCATGGCACGTGAACCAAGTTATGCTTCGCACCAAATGTACAGGCAGCGGAAACCTTGATTTGCGAAAGCTAGCTAGCTTGCGATCGCTTATAATACAAGATTATTGAGACGAAAGCGGTGAACACGAAAACAAACGGAAAGCGGTGATTGGTACATGAAGAACCCCATATTTGTTCGGCGGGATCAGGCAAGGGCACGCTATTTCTACGTGAAATAAGGGGTAAGAAACAAGTGAAATAATGTATATGTATGCTGTTTTCTAACGAAAAGAAAGAGACAACGCAAGATGAAATTAAGAAATTTTGTATTTGTGTGACCATTCAGCGCTTCTTTCGTTTCAGCTCTCCTTTTCTTGGAGGCAATATTCTTACAGACAGTAATGCATCAACCCTATGTAATGTCATCCATCAACCCTAAACGCCAACTGGTTTAAAACCACATGCATCTGCTGTATGCTTCTAGGACTTCTGCAGGTTCATTAAGGTACTGGGAAGCCTAATTCGCGAACCTTTCGGAACCGCTATGAGGCATATTTTCGCAGCGTGTGAAGAATACGTCCATCAAAGCAATAAGAAAAAGGTACATATACCTCGAAGGTAGGCGTTATTCTTGTGGCCGTCACATTTTCTCTTGTTGCGATCGCCTTTTGATATACTCTCGAAATAAGAAAGCGGGTCATTTGAACGGAGTCATTCGTCAAGCCCGAAATACCCCGATGAATAAGTATGCCGGGAGTACTATCTAAGTGAGTATGTCAGGAGAACCGGCTTGGTCCATCATATATGAGGGCGGAAGAGTTTGCTATCATAAAACCTCTTGAATGCACACGCGACGGCAGTTTCAAGAGTTTGTTTGCTAAGCGCTTGGTATTTCGCGCGATGACCATGGTCTTCGAACGTCTGGTTTCTTTGTCGACTTCATTATTACTGGAATTTGTGGGACGCCGTGATACCTACACTGGGGCACATTTGGGGTGCGTTAAAGTGCAACCGAATCCGTGACTTGTATGAATCCCTTTAAGGCACGCAATTTAGACGCGCGCGCGCACACACGCAGGTAAATAAACAAAAAAAAATGCGGCAGCTTGCCATAGTTTCGGTATAGATGGGCAATAATTTCGTGTACATGGATGGTAAAGTCAGCTTATTCCACCAGAATGCGATGAATGTTACTTGACTGCGATGTTGTCATGATGTTATATTTTTACCAACATCGAATACCATCTTGAAAATAGAGGAGCACCTTGCACTGGTTCACACAAAGGCATGACAATAGCATCATACGTGAAGAAACGTGCATACGCTCCGCCTCTTTGTAATCGAGCGGAAAGGGAAAGAAAACGGAGTGGAAATTAAGAGAGATTATCATGTAAAGGACGCGCTCTGTTGAATAGTTTCTTTCAACTCCTGTGATAATTAGTCCACTCGTGCGCGCAGGCACAGTGATCTGTCGTGTGAACATTAAGTGGTTCCTCACTGTGTTTAAACTTTCTCGTGTCGCTAATGTCCAACTTGTGTTTAACGCCGGACTGCATAATAGGGCGAAATAGAGCTGTTTTGCGCGAGAACAATTGACGTGACGTCAGCGGCTATAGGAAAAATGGCTGAACCCGGTGCTACCGAAAAGCGAACAAACACGAACTCATCCTCGAGCGGCACGAGAGGCCGTTTTTGAGGAAACAGAGAAAAACAAAATGTAGGCAGAGGGATCTTTTACGGTAATCAAGGAGCCGCTCGAGGTCAGCGCCAAGTTGAGGCGTGCGCTGTAATCACGGTCGTTGATAGTTCACGGCTATACCACGCGGCCGTGATGCGCACTTGGCCGCAGAGTGGTACGAATGTGCACGTGTAAAATAGTTAAACATCCGTGCTACGCTAACATCACGACGTTCTTTTCTTTCCGTTGATCTGCGTCTGCGAGTGTACACGCTGCAGCCTGTTCACGGATACAATTGCTTACAGAGTGCGCTGGGCCAGTCAGTGCTTGGCTTCAAGCTTGCACTAAGCTGCGCAAAGCTCATGCACAGTTAAGGTGATCGGCGTCATGCTTAGTTATTGCTGTAGCAAGCTGACCTTGGCCACGTACTCCGGATCTGCTCGGCGCCGCCGATTTCGTTCTCGATCGCGTAGCGGCAACTGGATCGCGGCTTCTCCCTCGGGAGTGCCATGTAGCTTCCCGCCACCTATGGCTGCGTTTGTGCATGCTCTCGTGGTGCGAGGGAATGCACAAACGCATAGTTTTGCGAGGCGCTGTGTACTGTACAAATTGACGCAGACTGTCCTTGTCTTCTCTTTCTGCTGCTTGCGGCCGCCAGAGACAGTTTTGCCTGTGTAGTAGAGGGCTGGGGTCGTGTGCGCAAGAGATGAAAGAAGCGCGCGTGCGAATGCGCACATTGGGCATTGCATAGAAGTGCAGGCACACTCTTCGGGACGTGAACTAATAATGATGATAGTTTATTTTTGGTTCCCCGGAGAACGAACGATTTGCTTAACAGCCTTGCTGTTAAAAGTACGCAACGCAGCAAAGCAATCAGAGGAGCTTGGCTGGCGCACTCAGTGGGCATGGTATGTGACTGGAATGAAGTGTGTCACTGCTGAACCGAAAGATGCGCGTTTGATCTCGCCCACACCGGCCGCATTTTGGATGGAAGCATTCTCGATGAAAGGTGGTCAAAATTTGTGAGGCTACCCACTACAGAGTGCCTCATCCTGTCGCGTTCTTGGTGCCTATAAGGACCCTGCATTTACAATAATGCCTGGCGTTCTACATCCGAAGCTACACTGCTGCTTAGGCTCGTAATAACATTTACCTAAAAATGCATCTAGTATGAGCTTAGCTCAGAATTATGTGTCTGTACTCGACTGTGTATACTATGCTTAAAGCAAAGTTTCAATAAGAAAGTTAATGAAGACCATGGCGATATTTTGAAGCAACCCCTATGTTTGATGTTGTATAAATCCTCGTTGGAACGTATATACACTTAACTATTCCCAAACAGATGACCACTCAGTATACAGCGAGTCATGAGGTCTAGAAATTTCACGAACAGGTTGGAAGGAAGAGGACGTTAACGAGGGCTAAGCCGGTAGACTACATTGCACTGTGAATGGGTAGTCAACCGAGGTCATGTTTTTGAGAACAAAAGAAAGGTTGCCGTGGTGACACCGACGATGTATAGCTGCGACGTGTTCTGTGACAAAGACGGACAGTTTGTCCAGCAGTGTTCAAAAGCTCGAGGGAAGGCAACATCATTTGTGTGTGGCCTTGCATTAGAAATTGCATTACTTAAGCGTAATCGGCAAGTGTGCATGGTCCCACAAAAACGTTAGCAAGGCATCTAACATTTCTGAGAATTGGAGGTCGCAGACGCGGCACAGAGCAGATCTTTACTTGTTTGTGCGAACTGGGCTCGGCTGCTAAAGCTCCTGGAATTCGCTCACTGGGGAATCAGAGAAACGGAGATAATGAACTTTCGCTCACACGAGTATTCAGCTTGCCCCTAGATACTTGTCACTAAAGAAAAAATGGCAAGACAAGAAGAGAAATGCCATTGAATATTTCCATGACGTAAGAGTACAGTGATTAAGAACTACCACAAGAAACTAAACGTATAAACGCCTCGGGGGCTGTGTCAATAAATGAAGTCATAAAGCTTGTTCCTCCATATAAAACCAAGGAGGCTTGCACAGGCGGACATGAAATATTTCTTATATCGACTAAAAGAGAAGCTCAGGGGAAGATGGATGATTGAATCGATGAACAAATCGCAAAATACGATTTAGAACAGGGAATGTCGCAGGACCCAACGTTTCGACAAGCGGACTTGTCTTCGTCAGGGCGGCAACTGCCTTCTCCAGCGTTCGTTTATGTACGCCTTTGCACACTGTCCCCCGTCCTCAGAAAGAGAGGAGAAGAAGAGCAGCACGTGCGAAAAAATAACAAAAAAGAACTGCTCCTCAGCGAGGCGGATAATAGTTCATACTTCGATCTTTCCACGTGTGGAAAATAAATCGATGACTAAAGAAAACGAAATTATTGAAGTATAGGTCTGTATGTTTGCACTTGACTGTTAGCGCGGAACTTGAAAAGCATTGTTTTGCATTGAATTGGCACCAAAATATCCCACGACGCAATTTTGAAAAGGTTGCGTGATTGCGATTTCTTGTTGTTCTGTGATTGGCTGCCTTAGGAACATGGACCCAGGCGGTCTGCCTGCTTTCTTGCAAACAGTTGTTTTGTAAGTTGTATCCTACGATGGACGCATAAGAAAGCAAGTGATTGCCAGAGTGATTACGACGTTAATTATCCGCTGAATAAGCATTCCTATTTAGTAATCAAGGCTTTTATGCAATTAAGACCACGTGTGGCGCATACTCCGGCAAGGTATTGCGCCGCACCCGATTCTGCATTCAGTGAAAGGCTGCGCACATTGTTAATAGACTGAAAAGTACTCAGGCAAGTGGTTGATCTAAATTCCAACATTCGTATTATTCTCCGCTGCTGCCATTGCTACCAGCAACAGGATCCATCTGGTTGAAGTGCGACGACAGTGCACACATGCACACACTCATCGCTAGTAGTTTACTGGTACAGGGCACAATTAAGCGCAAATAATGTGGCAGATGGTTGCTGACACCCTCAAAGTAAACGTTGGGCATAAACTTGGCCTGACGTTGACTTGGAGAACCAGTGACTTGTGTCTGTGTGTTTCAAGGTCTTGCAAATTATATATAGTTATGGCTTTTAAGACGAAAGACTCACGTGTTTCGTGTAGAGGTGTCTCTGAAAGAGCAGGCAAATAACCTTGTCGAAAAAAAACGCCGTCGTAGCGGGCAGTACGAAATATTTTACGTGGCCATAGAAGCCGCTAAGATCGCCGTAGTGGCGCTATAGTCGAATACAGTTAAGGTGTGCAGTGAAGCCCCTCCCACGGGCTAATAACCGCCAGGGACTGCTCCTCAGCGAGGCGGCTAATAGTTGGTACTTCGATCTTTCCACGTGTGGAAAATAAATCGATGATTAAAAAAAACGAAATTATTAATGTATAGGTCTATATGTTTGCACTTGACTGTTAGAGCGGAACTTGAAAAGCATTGCTCTGCATTGATTTGGCACCAATATATCCCACGACGCAATTTCGAAAAGCTTGCGTGATTGCGATTTCTTCTTGTTCTGTGATTGGCTGGCTTAGGAACACGGACCCAGGCGGTGGGCCTGCCTTCTTGCAAACGGCCGTTTTGTAAGTTGTATCCTACAATGGACGCATAAGAAAGCAAGTGATTGCCAGAGTGATTACGACGTTAATAATCCGCTGAATAAGCATTCCTATTTAGTAAGCAAGGCTATTATGCAATTTAGACCATGTGTGGCGCATACTCCGGCAAGGTATTGCGCCACACCCCATTCTGCATTCAGTGAAAGGCTGCGCACATTGTTAATAGACTGAAAAGTACTCAGGCAAGTGGTTGAGAATGTCGACCTAAATTCCAACATTCGTGTTATTCTCCATTGCTGCCATTGGTACCAGCAACGGGATCCATCTGGTTGAAGTGCGACGGCAGTGCACACATGCACACACTCATCGCTAGTAGTTTACCGGTACAGGGCACAATTAAGCGCAAAATAATGCGGCAGATGGTTGCTGGCACCCTCACAGTAAACGTTGGGTATAAACTTGGCCTGACGTTGACTTGGAGAACCAGTCATTTTACCGCGTTCGAACAAAATGTTATGCAGACGCCTCATTGTATCAAATGCCTAAAATATAATTTCAATTGATTTGTTATTGATTTTCCTCAAGGCTTCAAGTTGTGTGGCCCTAGGCGGTCATGGTGTGCCGTATCGATGGCTTTTTATAGCAGAACTAAAGGCGAACTTCATAACTTAAACGTCGCAAATTGCGCTAGCATGCAGAGTTTTGGTAGGCTTACGTGTTTAGGTAAGTATTTTGTAATTACCGATAAAACGCTAAAGCCCAGGAATTATAATTGTGACAGTGCTTGGGCGCTAAAATTCTTAAAAGTGCTGTCGCGCAGCACAGGCCAGGTCTGTTGTACTGGAACATTTGTGAGTGTTTTCGCTGTTTTGTTGAGATTGTGCACCCGACGCTGTTTGTTGAGCTACAGTGAAATTGCCGCGAGCACGAGGGCTAACGCTACAGTGAAAAAAACGGGGGGAACTCGAGGAAATGCGTCGCAGAGTGGTGGGGGTATCGCGTGAATGTTGCGTAATTGGGCATGGTTTGGGAATGCTTAATTGTTTCGTCTTTATTATTCTTATTTATTGAATGAAGGAGAAGCGAAGGCAAGCAGTGTAAAGTTAAAGTGTGTCTTTATTGCTTGGTGCCGTCGTTGTATTGGACGGCACCAAGGTGGGCGCTTGCGTCCACGGGCAGCGTCCGGAGCCGCGTCTCGTTGACGACGTTTGCACGCTGCTTCTCGCTCATGTACCTGGGGTCTTAAAGCTCGCTGCTCACGTTTCGCCGCTGCTTCTCGTGCACGAAGTTCGGAATCCGTAGCTCGGCGTTGCCGTTTCGCAGAAGCGTCGCGCTGCCCGAGTGATGGATTGAATCAAGGGGGTGGCATGTCCATAGAGCCAATGGGGACGTTTTTTGTTTTTTTCGCGACGGTGGCGGCACCTGGGAGTCGCGGCAAGCGATTGGATTGCTAAATCCTGTTTGAGGCGAGCCAATCCAAAAGGGAGTCTAACATGGTGGCGCCATGGCGCTCGCGAGCTCGGGTCAGTTGCTCGCGCTACTTCTGTCGACGATTTCTGCATTCTGGTGACTAATTGCCCCAGCACTGCTTTCCCGTGTAATCGCCTGTTTATTTATGTGGTGCGTGTGTTTTTAGCTGGATGAATTGAGGCGAGGGGCCCTCGCCTGCCCCCGCGGCTGCCTGGCTTGTGAACATAGTAAGTACATAAATACCTGTTGTCTGCCGGAATGGTGTAGAAGTGCTCGGCGCTCCTGCCACATGCATCACACGATTTCGTGCAGCAGTACACAAGCGCCATAATTGCTGTCAGTAGTTCCCGCCTTCGCGTTTCTACAGAGCGCTCGCGGTCGTGGAGTCGTCTGCTACGATCGTCTGCAGCGAACGAGCGAGCGTCGGAGCTGGCGGCGCTAGCGGAGACGCGCCGAATCATGTTTGTAAAACTTTTCTATGAAATAGTAATTTATGATGCTCGTTGCTGATAGTATTTTTATTAAAGAACAAGTTTTTCTTTACTACTGTGGTCGTGCAATTTTCTTTTTATTAGGGTTAGCTGACTTTGGTGTGCCGCCGATACCAGGTTCGCTGCGATCGTTTCGGCCGTGGCGCCATCTGATAGTGCGGACGCGCAACTCAACACATGCCAGGGGCTTGATTGAATTCCGAACGCGCGCTCCGCCGCTTATATACACACCGCCCGCGTTCGAGGGAGAGGAGTATGGGGGAGAGGTCCGCAAAGACGCCCTTGACTGAATTCCGAACGCGCTCCGCCGTTTATATATACACCGCCCGCGTTCGAGGGAGAGGAGTACGGGTGAGAGGTCCGCACCCCCATTGCGCATGCTCGGCTTGCTGAACGCCCGGTGGGCCGGCACGAGACGAGCCGAGCATGCGCAGTGGGGGTGTTGACGGCGCCGCCGACGCCGAAGCGCGACATCGTGCGGCTAAGAAATGCTCCGCATTTAAAAAACCGCGCGACCATGCACGCATCCATCACTGTATGCTAGTGTTTCGTTTTGCTGGGCGCACGTTCACCCATTGAAGAACTCAATTTTACTGGCTGGAATGCCGCCTTCTGCACTGTTATGACCACACTGCGATATACCTAACAGGTCTGTGCTGTGCATTAGTTTGTGCCAACAGCTTATCAACGGAGTGCGTTGAAGACTCAGCTTAGTGCAGAAGTAAAGAAGCATGAGTTTTTTCTGGTGTTTGGGGGCTTCCTCTACCAAGCGGTTGTAGAAAAACATCGCATACAGTAAAAAAAAAAAAAAACTGGTTATTTTTGAGCTATGTAACGTGGATGCAATTCAGACCAGTTTCCTTATAAGTTAGGCTGCCAGTAGGAGGTTGCCAATAGAAGGTATTTGATTCGCTATAATTAGATCATCCATGACCACACAGTTCTTCGCCAACCATTGTGTTTAGACATAATTGATGATTTCCTGTATAGTTAGAACGCAGTTCAATAGTAACATAGTGATGCAACATCCAGTGACGTGAACAGGGCGCGGCCCTTGCCCAATGAGGTCAAGAACGACGGTTGTTAGTTATTACTTTCCAGAAATGTATTAAATATCTTATACGTTGGTGTTGTTATTGAGCTGTTCGTCATTTTTTGTCATTAAGATTACATGTCTTCGTATTGAAACACCGCCGCTACTTTGTCTCTAGGCGACGTCGAAACTAAGTTCTTTGCCTATTAAGCAAAGTCCCGTTTTCTACTTACAGTTCGTAACATGCAAGAGCTATCATGCGCTGAGTATTTTAGGATTCGCCATGCTACTAATAGCTTATTCTTGTATAGTTTTTTTCTTACTACTCTGAACAAATACACGCTGTTTTTATAACCAGTGCGAGGCGTAAAAGCTGAACTCCTGAAGTACTGGTTGCTGGAAAGTTAGTGCTTGCTACGTGACATGTAGTGGCTCTTGAGCACACCTGCTGTTAGTGACATGGGAAGCCGTACATCTTTCTTATTATTTTAATTTTACCTCTTCCTTTCTAATTACTCAGCTTAAACGTAACTAATGTTTGGTTAGAGCAAACGAATTCCTTTAAGCTTAAGTATTTTTGCATGATTTTATTTCAGGCTCGCTTAGCTCATTATTTACAGTCCTACGTAAGATGCAAGCGCGGAGTCTGGAATGTTCTCAAAAAGAAAAACGGCATATCAGCAAAAATGACCATCTGCGTTAATATCAAAGGTGAAATATCGTTGTAATTGCTCGTAAATTTCTGTGCGTCATCCCAACTTCTCCATAAAGCGTACATATCTTTGCGGAAATGAGCAACTGCAGCAAAGAAGCCGGAGCTGCTCGAGCTCGCGCTGGTGTAATCGATACTGCGTTTTGAAACTGAACTTGAAACTGAAGACACCGATGTCTCTTACAGAAAGACACGCGACCGACACTCGCACAGCAAAACAATCGTGTCCCACGATTCACTGATGCTGGCTGTAGCCGACACACGATGCCCGTATCAATGAGTTGAAGCGTACAGGGTCAATTGGGCAAAGCCACGGCTAAGCGGCAGAAACCTTGGAAAGCCGTCCGAGTGTTAGCGTACAGCGTAGCCAGCGCTGGATTGACCTTCAGTGGACACCGGCCGTCCGGCCGAGAAAGGCACGTGCGACTCACTGCGGCGATAACGGGTCAACGAGTCGAGAGAGGAGCACACGTTGCGCTACTTCCGCCGCGCTGACCGGCCGAGTCGCGCGGCGAAGGCTACGTCCATTGTCTCCGGGGGATCGTTCATTTGTGTCACGTTCTTCCTTGACCGCGTGTCCCTCGCTCGCTTTGCGGTCTCGGGCCCTTGGCAGTGAGTCGAGAGAGGCACGTCGGCACCACGGACGGTTTCGCTTAATTGTTCTCAAAACAAGGCCTCCGAAGGAAGTTGGAGAAAGGCTTTTTTATGTGACAGGGTTTGAATTGAATGACAGCGTGGCCGCGATAAAAAGAAAAATCTTGGGTTACAGTGGAGTAATGGGACTGAGGTCGGATTACTAAGAGGTCCCATTTGTCTTGTCTTTTAGTCATTTTCAACGACTGGCTGCTGCATTCCATTTCCATGCCGATCACGTGCCTCTTAACACTTGATTTTAGAAGTCCGGAAACTCTTGTCCACCTTGATAGACAATGTTTAACACCCGTAAAACTGCTCTTTTCTCTAATTCGAGAAGTCATTCTACATACTGTTGCGCTTAGTCTTACAACAATCGCTCATAAAAAGAGTTTTGGATATAAATATTTGCACATGTCATTTCGTATGACTTCCTTTGATCTCGACAAACCCGACTAAAAAGCCTTAACGCGCTTTGGAGACGTGACTGTTTACAGCGCACGCTACGTTCTGCCTCAAAACAAACTAAGCCTCTAACCTAACAATCGTTAGTAGGTGTAATAATGAAGCCAACCCAAACCACCTACTCTCATCCTCTCAGAAATGGCATAAAGTCGTTACGAAGAAGCACTGATACTTTTGTGTTGTCGTCATAGGAGAGGTATTTCTCGCACTCTTGTAGCGTTTTCAACTGGAAACTTGCCACGCTGAAAAACGTAGCCGCATGAAATGTTCGCAATTTCTTCGCAGTTATGTCAACTTTTCAGGGTTCTCCTCACCTCAACACATTATTTTTCAGCACCTTTAACACCTATACCTGATCACTACCGTTGAGTGCTACAAAAGCTACGAATGTTAAGCAAGCCATATGCTTGCGCAGCAGAACATAGTTCCACATTCGATGCCCTTATAACTGGCAAGCTTCGTGACATCGATACGCCACGCCTTTATTTCACTTCGAATGTCCTTCGCATGCCTTTTATTCGTGTATCTGTAACCGCCATTAACCCTCGTTACAAAGAAACATGGCATCCACCATGCAGAAACCACCACCCGTTTTGATCCGAACTCACACTTGCTGTGTGCCTACTGTCCCGTCAGCAACAAGCAAATGACCAAAGCAGCCACAGTATTGTGTCAGCCCGCCATGAGAAAAAAGCGTCAGACATACCGTCTGATAACTGCTAAGACGACGTCTTCGTTCAGCCACGCCTGCTACGCTTACAGCACTGGCCATTCGGGAGCGGCCCTTGGGAACCGTGCCATATGATCCCAGATACTTCGCTGTCGAGGCGTTAAGATACCTATCCAAAACAAATACAAGCGTTAGTTAAGAACTTACGGATCGCATGGCGTGGAATTGATATAATCGAGTCGCAAGGCACTCCCTTCCATGCATGCTGCGATGTTTATTTTTATCCGTTCCCTGCCGTCTGCTCGCCTTTAGTAGCCCACTGCGTGCGCGCGGACGCCACTGAGACGTCCAGCAGACGATGCGGTGCGGATGCATATATTTCGAGAGATTTATTTCCCGTTTTTAGTGGGTGAGCAGTCCTGCGGTTTCCGCAGTTGGGAAAGGAACTTCTGAGATGGGGCATAGACGGTACCATACTATGAATATTGTGCCGTATTCCCTACGTACAAGCGGGTTTATGCAAGGTTTTCTTCCTTATGTCATTAAGTGCTGGAATGTTTTACTTGTAAATGTGCGTCATATAAATGAATTTCTGAATGCTATTGAATCGTTGTAACAGTGTGTGAATATTGGGATGCGTTCTACTTTTTAGGGGCGGAGCTCCTTAGGGTGCGGGTCGTTCCCTCCTCTGTCGTAGTAGTAGTATGTATGTAGGCACCTCGCGCCGCCGGGAGGCTCGCGCTCGCCTTCGGGGCGTGCCTCCCGGCGCGCAAGCTCTCTCACTCTTCCATCAGCTGTCTTTTGTGAGAGAGAGAGAGAGACAGAGAGAGAGAGAGAGAGAGAGAGAGCGAAAGGCGCGCGTTGATTATTGAAACGCTCTTTCTTCGATGAACGCTCTACCAGCTCTCAAAGAAGAAGGCGCCCTCACCCGCGAGAGACAACGTTGGCGCAGGCAGCGTCTTCTAGCGAGTTTCTTGATTGAAAAATACCGACTGTTCGCTCTGGAGAACCGTTCACCGGCCAACCATATATATATATATATATATATATATATATATATATATATATATATATATATATATATATATATATATATATATATATATATTGTTACTAACTGTTACGGATGAAGGATGTTTATTTACAAGTGACGGTCAGCGGGGATGAGGGATCGCCAAGGTAGATAGCCACGGAGATGGTACAATGGCGCACTCCACTTCGTCGTCCTCTTCTTCATCTCCCATCTCCTATTCTTTCCGTTACAATCCCCGTTTCGCAGACGAAGCCCACCGGGTGAGTCATTGTGCTGTGGTGGGATAGTAACGTTTGAGACGTGCAACGTGAGCGAGTTGCATTTTCCTGGAGCGCCTGTCTTTAGACAAAAGCCGCGCAAGTACATACGTGAGATCACTCAGGCGATCAAGCACAACGAACGGGCCGACATAATGTGATAGAAGCTTGCTGCACAAGCCACGCCTGCGCTGTGGGGTCCATAGCAGCACTAGATCACCCTTTTCAAACGAAACCTCTTCATGGGTGCTGTCATATCGTTGCTTTGAGCGGCTTTGAGATGCCAACGTTCGGATGCGTGCTATTCGACGGACTTCCTCGGCAAGGCAAAGTGTCTTGGCTACTGAATCTTCTGTGTCTAATGAAAACGGCAGAATAGTGTCAAGGAAGCTCCGCGGTGACCTGGCGTAGAGCAAATAAAAAGGGCTGTAGTCTGTTGTCTCATGCTTCGCAGTGTTGTAGGCGTATGTTATAAATGGTAGCACATCATCCCAGTTCTTGTGATCCGATGACACGTACATGGCTATCATGTTCGTCAAGGTTCGGTTCGTACGTTCAACAAGGCCGTTGCTCTGCGGATGATACGGCGTGGAGTGTCGAAATTGCGTTCCACATAGCCGAAGCAACTCCTCAACAGTGTCTGCCACGAACTGACGACCACGGTCGCTTATGATCACGCGAGGTGGGCCATGGCGTAAGACGACATAACGCAACAAGAAAGATGCGACGCAAGCAGCGGTAGATGACGGTACTGCCACGGTCTCTGTGCAGCGTGTAAGGTGGTCCACACAAACGATGATCCATCGGTTGTTATTTGATGACCGTGGGAATGGGCCCAGCAGGTCCACGCCGACTTGTTCGAAAGGTGCATCAGGCGGAATGAGCGGTTGCAGAAGGCCTGGGGAAGCGGTTGAAGGTCTTTTGCGACGTTGGCATTGGTCGCAACTGGCCACATATTGCTTTGTTGTCTGACGCATGCGAGGCCAGTAAATGCGCTCCTGAACCCGCTGCAGGGTGCGGGCGAACCCAAGATGACCGGATGTTGGGTCGTCATGCATCGCACGTAACACAGCAGTATGGAGGCTCTCCGGGACAAGAAGAAGAAAGCGAGCGCCACTTGCAGAGCGGTTAGCTTTGTACAACAAGCCGTCACGTATGGAAAAACCACCACTGGCTTTCGGATTGCGCGCCGCGACGAAGAGAGGCTCCAAACTGACGTCGTTACGCTGCTCCTGTCGCAATACGGTCACATCGGGAAACTCGGGTGTAATAGCTCCCAGGCAGTCGTCGAAAGCGTCCTCCTCAGAATGGGTCGTTGGAAGTGGTAAGCGGGAAAGACAATCAGCGTCAGCATGGCGGCGGCCGCTCCTATATATGTCACCACGAAGTCATACTCCTGAAGTCGTAAGGCCCACCGTGCGAGACGACCAGAAGGATCTCGGAGACTGACAAGCCAGCATAATGAATGATGATCGGTGACTATCTTGAATGGGCGGCCGTAGATGTAACAGCGAAATTTCTGAACAGCGAAAACAGCTGCGAGACACTCCTGTTCAGTGACAGTGTAATTTCGCTCAGAATTACTCAAGCAGCGACTCGCGTAAGCAACGACATGTTCGGCGCCATCTCGCTTTTGTACGAGCACTGCTCCGATGCCTACCCCGCTTGCGTCTGTATGGATCTCGGTAGGCGAACAAGGATCGAAGTGACGCAGAATGGGGTCTGACGTAAGTAGAAACTTGAGTTGACGGAACGATGACTCACATTCTGGTGTCCACTGGAACTGTGCATCCTTCTGCAACAGACGCGTCAACGGTTCCACAATATCGGCGAATCTTGGCACAAAACGCCTGAAGTAAGAGCAAAGGCCCAGGAAACTACGGAGCTCTCGAGATGACTGTGGAGGCTTGAATGCGCTGACCGCTTCAATCTTGCGGGGGTCAGGTCTGACTCCGTCTTTGTCGACCAGATGACCTAGAACTAATGTCTGTCGTTCCCCGAACTTACACTTTCTCGAGTTGAGAATCAAACCAGCTTTCTCCATGCATTCCAGAACCAGGCTGAGACGCTCGTTATGCTCTTCAAAAGTGCGGCCGAAAATAACGACGTCGTCAAGATAACAAAGGCATATCTCCCACTTGAGTCCGCGAAGAATTGTGTCCATGAATCTCTCGAACGTAGCAGGGGCATTACAAAGACCGAATGGCATAACGTTAAATTCGAATAAACCATCCGGTGTAACGAAAGCAGTCTTCTCTTTATCAGCGGGGTCCATAGGTATCTGCCAATATCCGGAACGTAGATCGAGGGACGAAAAGTAGGAGGCAGAGTGCAGACAGTCTATCACATCGTCAATTCGCGGGAGCGGGTACACGTCCTTCTTTGTTACCGCATTTAGGCGTCTGTAGTCGACGCAAAATCTCCAAGAGCCATCTTTTTTCTTCACCAGAATAACTGGTGCGGCCCACGGACTTGACGACTCTTGTATTACGTTTTTCATAAGCATTTCTTGTACTTGCTCCGCGATAACCTTGCCCTCCGAGGACGACACTCGGTAAGGCTTCTGCCGGATGGGATGAGCCGATCCGGTGTCAATTCGATGACGGGCACGCGAGGATGGAATAGTCGTGCGGCGCGGGTCTTGGGAGAAGTCAAACACAGAAGTATGCTTGGACAGCACTTGTACTAAGATGTTACGTTCACGAGATGACAACGACTTGCTGACCATGCCTATAATTTCCTCTTCGAAGGCGCCGGTGGCTCGCACTTTAATGGAAGTCTTCTCGTCCCCTGTGGCCATAGTTGAACTGCTCGTGACGTCATCAAATACGGCAATCTTCATGTGTTTAGGAACATGCACAGGCACAGCAGAGCAGTTTAGTGCCCACAACGATGTGAAGCCATTAATCACCGATACAATGCTGCTAGGCACCAGTAGGTCTTTCTTCCGACAAGAATCACTAAGTGGTTGCACAAAGGCGTCAAATGAAACATCAGTATAGGAAGAAGCGACTACCGATACCGATGCGAATGACCATGGAGGTAGCCTCAAGTCATCAGCTACAGCAAATGTCTTCTGTTCTTCATGTGGTTCGTCCACAAATCCCGGCAGTAGCTGTTCTGGGCATGCAACGATTCCTGGACTCCCGCTGTTTACCGAAAGCTCACCGGCACCGCAATTAACAGAGGCCCCGCAGGTTTGTAGAAAGTCTATGCCCAGGATAACGTCATGTGTGCACCGTTCCAAAATAACAAATTCGGTCAAATAACACTTATCCGCCAACAGAACGTTCACAACACAAACACCAAGGGGGCGCAGTATTTCGCCGCCTACTCCACGGAATCTAGTAGGCTTGTCGAGGGAGAACATCACTTTACGTCTAAGACGGTTCTTGAACGTCAGGCTCATAACCGATATCATTGCCCCGGTGTCCACCAAGGCCATAGCACATACACCGTCAATAACCACTTTCACTTTGTTCCGCATCATAGTAACGGGCAGAGATATCTGTGTCAAATCGTGTCTGGCGACCTCACCCCCATCGGTCGCGCAGCCTAGTTTCCCGAAGCTGGTGGTGAGAATGAACGCCGCCTCGGCGAAGGAGACCGACGTTGGCGTCGGTCTCCACTTCGTCGTCCTCTTCTTCATCTCCCATCTCCTATTCTTTCCGTTACAATATATATATATATATATATATGCACTGGATCTTGAGTTGCAATGAAGTGCCGGTGGGAGATTTCACTTGTGCGTAGTTCAACCATAAGGATTCGTAGCGTGCGCGTTAACTACATTAATCCGGAACTCGGCAAGATCTACGATGAACTCCGGAGCTTCGCCCACTCATCATCATTCACTCCGTCGATATGCTGTGAATTTTATCCACTCCTGTGCTGGCGAAATTATTGGCGGCGGCATGCGCATACAAATAAATAAATAAATAAATAAGACACCCACAAGTACTGTTTAGCTGTTTTAATTATGCTTTTTTTCCCAGAACAATAACAGATTGGAATAACCTGGACACCGAAATTGTTACTCAAAACTCCTTAGCATTGAAAAATGTCTGAATATGTTGTAAATTTGTGTTTGTGTATTTTTATGTGTTCTTTAGTGGTGTTTTTAGAATTGTTTACAAATGCTTGAAGAATACCTGCAATCGCTATGAACTTGTATGGGCTAAAAAGTCTGTACACTCTCATGTATACCCTCCTGCCGAGATCTGGTACCAGATCGCAGTACCTGTAAATAAATAAATAAATAAATAAATAAATAAATAAATAAATAAATAAATAAATACTTGAATGTCGCAGGAATGCGTTTATACCATAGTGATTGATTTCACTGGAGGCCAGTGGAATTACTGGGATGCACGCGGCTATGAAACACCTAGCTACGGTGCTGTTTTCTCGTAAAGAACCTTAAGCGATAAGCCCGAGAATTCATGGGAAGCGGTAGCAAGGGCCAGCCCAGCTGCGGTTGCGATAAAAGGAAAAGTAGCAGTTCGCATACGCTTAGCAGGAGTTCGTAATAGCCAAACTAGCTCATGGAGACGTTTGACATATTGTTCAATTGCCAGATTGTCACTTTCGTCCCACGTGATGGCTCACGTTTGAAGAGCGGAGCTCGTTATGCCGAACTCAATCTCTCCAGTCTTGGCTATCATTGTCATAGAATATATGAAATGTGCGTGCGTGAACTTGTATCTTCAGGTACGCTCATGCCTTCAGCCCGCTACTACAATATGGCGGATGCGTTCCATGTAGTGACACGTACGGTCGTTTTGGTGTATTTAATTGGAAAGCCGTTATCACTTTCCTGTGACACGCGCGCATGTTTGATTGATTGATCTGTGGGGGTTAACGTCCCAAAACTCGGGCTTGTTTCGGTTGTTTGCGCAGTGCGCCGCTATCAGTTTCTGTTACGCGGAGAGCCGGCTGCGTTCATCTTGCATGTCGCTTCAGGAACCGTGTTGACCGTTCTTGAAACTTTGCATGCCTCAAGAACATGCATGCAAGGTTTCAGGAACGGGTATGTGTTCCCGCCAAAGCCGCGTGACAGCTAGTCACGGGACAAATCACGTGACTTTTATTACCTTGCAGGAGCCGGAAGAAGCTAAGTCGGCCAGTTCAGGGACCAGTTGAGGGAGCAGTGGAGGGAACTTAGCTGGCGTCTTTCATTTTTTTCAATAATCATTATGCTTCCGTGTCTTTCAATCCTTTATTTAATGGGACATCAAAAAAAAAAAAAAAACAAGCACTACAAGCTAGGCAGAAGACAATTACTCTTTGTTCAGAGAGAGAGAGTCCTCGAAGGGCACTAATATCTCTGCAGCACCTAAACGCCAATCCCGCCGCAATGGCGTTTTTCAGGTCGTATTTTCGTAGTGTCTAAGTAAAACTTAACTGCAGGCAAGTAGTAAACACGCGACACAACCTCGCAGCTGAAATTAGGACATCGGCGCACACACGGTCGTTGTCACTAGGGTCTTCCTGATGTCGTTACGCAAATGCTCGTCTGAAATACAGACCTATCTGCCTTACACGTGCGCACTGTTAAATCTGCTAACGCGTTCCAGAGACTCGCGCAAGGCCGCGTAGCCAGGAAGTCTAGCGAACGGTATCGCACGTGATCTTTTTACGGAATGCCGTGAGATCTAGCTGATCTTCACAGACATATTTTCGCGATTAATTCCACTATAGCGTTCGCTACCGTTCTACGATGAAAAATAAGCTCTCCCGTAAAATTATACGCTTGTTTTTAAATACTTTACTTTTCGGAATGAACGTCTTATACAGCCGCTTAAGTCGTTGGGGCTCCACTAACCTACGCGAAGCTCGGGGGCAATCGAAGTGGCCATTCGGAGCTCACGAAGCTTGACTACCTGAAATTGTTTGGTGTGCACGTAAGTGTTTGTACATACCGGTTATTGCACATTCTGCCTATGTGGGAATGCAGATGTTGCGGTCGGAAGCAAAGGGGCGGCTTGGCAGTTATAGGCTTTAAAGACCGGGCGTTACGCTTCCTGCGCTGCCAAGGCCGCTGACGAGAAATGGTGGCTTATGAGAGAAATGACCTAGATAAAAGGTGGACTATTCTGAGGTAGCGCCAAACGGGAAAAGCATTCGCTGGTGAGTGTGCCTTCGCCAGGAGTCTAACTTCCTGCCTTTAATTCTTACGGCACGTGCAGCCACGCGCACACGCCCATCAACACGTTTCAAAACCGGCGCGCAGTCAGTCAACGGTGACGTGTAAAGTTTCGATTGCGTGCAAGAGGCCTTGTACACTTCGCCGCCGATTCGGTGGAAGCTGTAACGAGTGCCGCACGAACGGGAATTTCTTGTATGGAGTATGAGCGGTCCTATGTGAATGAGAATTCAAACAAAGCAAAGGAACAAGATGAGGATACGAAAACAGAGGACAATTGAGAGAAGTTTCTCCTCCTTTCGAACGTAAGTAGCGGTGATATTGTTTGAACGCGGGCACAGAACGACTAGAGAGGACGGCCAGGTTGTAGTACAGAGCCCTTCCAGTCTAACCTTTCTTCGTCCGCGTTAAAACAAAACATTTAAAGCCAGCTCTCTGAACGCCTGTGAAATCTGAGTATACAGCAGAGCTGGAAAGGAAGCGCCACCCCTTTGCGAACGCAGGCTGGGTTCCTTGGACTTTCTTTGTCTTCTTCTTTCCTTCAGATTTATTTCCTTCTTGATTTCTTTCTACAAATTCTTCACTTCTGTCATTTTTATATCTTTTTATATTGCACTCTTCTCCTCTTCCTCTTGCTCACGTTGAGTTGTCTTTCCCAACCTCTTCCGTGCTATACTGTACATGGCTAAGCTATGATTTACCCTCTCATCTCCTCCTTTAAATAATCCTCACCTTCAGATCATTTCTCTTTCCCACGCAAATTTAATAATAATAATAATAATAATAATAATAATAATAATAATAATAATAATAATCTTTATTTTCATCAGTTCACTGACAGGAAAGCTGCGGGTAAAAGCTGCTCTTTGTAGAGGGAGCTTGACAAGAGCCCGCAGCTACCTTTATGTAGTACATACAGCAGTGGCACGTATTAACAACAACAACGAAAAAAAAGAAGCATAGCACACTTTAGTCGAACCAACCAACCAACATCCTCTCTCCTCCCCCAGCGTGTTCGCCACGTGGGCTACGTAAGTGCACACGCCGCCGTGATAGCGGCGCGACTTTAGTCGAACAAAAACAAAAAAATACATACATAGCAGTAACGCAACTTAGATTCCTAACATATGTAGCTCACGTAGTTTAGGCAGTGTACACTTGTAGGGATCAACACAGGCTTTCACACATTCATTAAGTTGTTCGGGAAGAATGTATGACAGTTTACCTTCTGAGTAACTTTTTCTGGGTGTTTTTGCTTTCCACGTGTCTTTATTTCGTGTACCAAGCGATGTAACGTTTTGCTGTAGGTTGGAAAGGTCATGTAAGAAATGTCTATTTTCTTCGACTTCGCGTCTGATTGCCACAGTCAATTTAAATCGCTGCACTATCTTATGCATGGCTATCCTATGCTAAGAGGTGCTTGGAACATACTCAGTTCGTGGAGCGCATGAACTATAGTATGTAAAATATATTCCACGCTTTACCCTCTGTCTCCCTCATGCCGCTCCTCCTCATCTTTCACTCCCACCCCTTAGCACCACGTATGGCTATGCTATGGCAGGATCTGCTCGGCACATATCTTCTGTGGCGTATACCAAGAGAAGCCTCCACAGTTTTCGATGGTCGCGCACGGATTTGCGCGGAGCCTACAAGCTCTTGAATATTAGCACTCCTGTAGTTCGGAAATATGAAAGACGTGCGTAACGAACTCGCCCCGCAATGTTTTCTGCTAAGCGAAAGACATTTTATTCAATCGAACCTTTTGTTTACATGACGGCCGGGTAGGCAACACCTTCTATTTTAATTGAGCGTGTCTTGGGAAGCCTTGTCCCGGTTATGAAATGCAATAAACGGCAATGACGAAATCTAATACACTCAAGATTCGTGGCGGACTACGTGTGATGTTAGTACTAATCAAAATAATTGCCGGTGCTTTACGTGCCAAAAACACAATATGATTAAGAAGCTCGGGAACACTGGAAGGATTTCAACCGGCTGCGTTTGTTAATGTGCTCCTAAATACAGGGGTGGTCTTGTATTTCCCTCTGATGTAAACGGGGCTGCCGTAGAGACAGGAGGGGCTAAGGAGAGAAGGTCAGGGAGGTTATCCAGAATTAAGTCATCCTGCTGGGTACCGGATGTCTGCCCAGATTATGAATAACACGAGCGCTTTCGAACTCAGCAGGGCCTTCCCTTGTCTTGTAAAATAACACGACGGGTAATGACATTTCCGTAACCGGATATGCATCAATGTTCATCACAGTGTTCTCAGAGGTAACAGAAGCTTTAGAAGTTGCAACTCAGTAAGTTTAGAGTAAAGCGCAAGGGTAAAGCGTAGAATGCTGCTGAGTGATTCTAGGTAATATTTCACATGCCTTACTCAAGTTATTACTCAGCTTTGCTGCAACGAACTATTTTTAATTGGCAACATCTGCACAGTGTAAAACAAAGTGTATTTCTTTCAGGAACTGTTTCGTTCATTACATCAGTAGAAAGGGCTCTTATTGTTGTTCCGCAGTTGGCGGTGGCTCTGCGGGTTCGGTGCTTGCTAACCGGCTATCCAAGGATCCCTCGACACGGGTGCTGCTACTCGAAGCCGGGGGCCTGGAGGACACCGTGACCGACGTGCCCTTCTTCACCACCGTCAGTCAGCATTCGGAGATCGACTGGGCTTTCTACACTGAGACGCAAGAGAACTGTGCCTTTGCTACCGTAAAACAGGTGGGACGTCGACCGGTTTGTTATTTGTAATTATAGATGGCTGCACCTTACAAATGAGGATAGCAATATTCATGAACGTGTTTGTATTTTTCCTTCTTGCTTCAGTAAAAGGTACGATAACAGTGAGAGATAAGTTCCAAAGCTTCAAGACCTTTGGTGTGTTTCACCCTTCTGTGAATGTTTATTCATGCGCACAAGCTTGCGTGCCAGAAAGTCCTTTGACTAATAATACTGGCCACTGACAGACCACTACAGTATGTTATTATGCACAATGGCATGAATATGGTGAATTCCAATATTCATGCCATTGTGGTTTGAGTTGTCGATGGATTCGCCCTCGCACTGTCGATCGCTAGCCTTCCTGGTTAGCTCAGTTGGCAGAGCGAGCGTCCTGGACAGCCGTTGGCACGGGGTTCGAACCCCGGACCAGGACGAATTTTTCGGAAACTAGGTAGTTTTCATTTCCCAGAAATCCGTAGGGATTTCCTCGTGCTACAAACGGATGGATGCTAATTTTTCCTTTCACTAAACGTTACTACACCTTGCGGGTTTCTGCATGACTTTTTTGCCAAATAAGGTTTATGTTTATTAGTCATGCGATAAGGGAGGGGCTAAAATGCTACCAACAGCAAACTGCGTCTTTCATCAATAGGTTCTTTCCTGAATTGCGTTTACTTTAATTTGCGTCATGGAGTAATTACATCATTCGATAGGCGCGTTTTTCGCATTCATTGTTTCAAAATTAGCCACTACAAAAAATTACTTGAATTAGCAGGATTGAATGAGTGGAAGTGGTGTGAGAGACTGAAGCGACATATAAAGTTATCCTGCATTTCATCAACTTAATGAATGGGATGGAAATATTTTAACAAATGACGCTTATCATTCTTTCGCGATGAAAAATGGCCTGGCTGGTTCTCTCTACTGATTTTATCTAAAGTTTATAATTAAACATTCTACTAACCCCCTGACTTGCTGAGCGGGCTTCACTTTTATGAGACCTCTGCAAAACTGCTACATTGCTTGTCAAATAAAAGCATAATTCGCACACATTCTCTGTTTTAAGTGCTCTGTGCCGGTGGTGAGCTGGCTCCTATAATGACGTGTCCAGCACCATGATTGGATGGAATATTCTCGTAAGAACATTTTTGACATACAAAACGATTCTTGCTTTTGCGTTTGCTGCATCATTGATAGGAAGTGGGCTAAGACCTCTCACAAAAGGTACTTTATGAGTTTAGCTTTAAACCGAGCTTCTTACATGTGTGGCATTGCGTAAATAGTGACTTTGAAGGCCGAAAATCGAACAGATATCGAACAGTGGCAGGAAACAGTGGAATCGAATCTACTACGAAGTATCGTTCGAACAATTTTAGAATATTGAACAGGCGTGCTTAACATTATTGTAAATCGATGTCCACGCCCTGGTGTTCATAAATTTAGCATTGAAAGCACCGATACAGCATCTGGAGGAAGTAAACTGTTCAATCCGGCGTCAGCAGCAAGCGCGAATGATAACATTTGTTAAGGACTCCTTTGTTTGCGTGCACCACAAGTGAACTCAGCGAAGACTCACGTTTCCTTGTTGCACGACGGTATACTCTCGAACCTAAAGCATTTAGCTTCAATGGATCTTCCGAGAACTAAACAAAAACTGTATGTAGTGCTTCGCTGTTATGCGCATTTCACGGCATTGTCTCCACGATGTTAGTCGTGGCAAAGGACCACCCGTGATTCCCTGAAGCACATCTTCACCATCAAGGGTCATCACCTAGGGGCGTAATATCTCCCTTCCGCCTGAACGCTCTGAAAATGCGGCTGAGTCGTCCTTGGGAACCCTTCCCGCAAACAATAAACAACTCAAAACACAGGGGTGCCTTCTTGCCGCGTAATGTAAACATTCAATTTCGTATATTCTACGAAGCATTCCATATACTTAATATGCATTATCTACGTGTGCTCGTCGCATTATTTTGCACGCGGGCGATGACGCTGAAAGCGATTTCCGCGAAGGACGACGGAAGCATCCTGACCTTACATACGCATCGCTTCTCGTACATCAGCACTATTGAGGAATTACTTCTATTCAGCCACAGACAGCGTTACAAGGGCAGGAAACAAAGTACGGACTCGGTGCCCTATCATGACGTCACGTGAGGATCGTTATTTTGTAGCCGGCTGTACGTGATTATGCGGAAAACTACAATTACACACCCGGTCAGGCTATTTCACGGAGAACAGGAAAAACAACCGAGGTGACCCTGGTGGGACGCTTGGTGTCATGGTTGAGGAAAAGCGAACGCGCACATATAGGAGAAGAGAGTACAATCTTTGGCGTCACAAGCCATCTTCTAGGCGGGCTTTTTAACAAGTGAGAATGTCCTGATGCCGTGCTTGGAGTTTTCCTACTGGTGCTGTTTTAAATAGTGACTTGCGGAGGCAAATCACCGGGTCTCGAATCTGAAATTTTTCGGTGCATTTAATATCCCAGCTTGAGGAACTCGGCATGTAGTCTGATGAAGCCACGACCTGACAGCTGAGAAGAACTGAGCTTCAAAAATCGCCACTGAAAGGCGGACATGTCACACAATGTCATACAAAGCAGCTCAGAAAGAATTGTCTGGGTTGCTGGCGACCGAGGAGGGGAGGCGGTTCCACTGAGATGCTGTTTTTGGCAGAAATCACTTGAAGGAGAGGTTTGTCGGGCAAATTGGCACTCGGATTTTGTGGCTGTGGTCGATTCGCGTTGACATGTACGTAGGTCGTAAGATGAGGTCATTTTTTATTTCTGAATTGGCAAAATAAATTGTATGAAACAGGGATAAAGGAGCCAGCTTCCTTCTTGATGACAGGCCAGGCAGATGAAGACTACTTTTGATGGAGGATAAACTGGCACTACGGGAATAATTGGATAAAAGGCGCGGACCGATTTTGAATGGCAGGTATATGAGATGAGATGTAGATAGATCTGAAATTGATGAGCATATTCAAGTTTTGACCTTACAAGGGTTTTTTTACACGGTAAGCTTCAGAGAAGATGGGGCACGAGAAAAGTTACGACATGAAAATCTAAGAGAGCAATTAGCGGAATTGGTTACTGCCATGAAAGGGTAGTAGTAATGTGAACACCGAAATATTTATAACGCGTGGCAGAAGAGAGAACAGAGTTGTCAATTTCGTTTGAAGATAAAAAAACTGGACTGCGACAAGGAAGCGTCACCATTTTGCATTTGTTCACGTTTAGTTTCATCAGTCATTGGGTATGCCATAAACAAATGGCGTTAAGATCAGATTGGAGCAAGAGTGAATCAGCTTAATTAGTTTTCGCAATAAATGACGCAGTCACCAACGTACAGCCGGATGATAGACGCTACATTGTCTGGCAGATCATAAATGTAAATATGAAAAAGCAAGGGCCCAAGTACTCAGAGGTTACAAAACAGGTTGGTGAAGCGTAGTTGTCAGCAGTTACGAACTCTGTTCGTTTATAGAGGAAACACTCAATCCAGATAAGCAGATGTGGGTCGATCTTAAGTCTGTTCAGCTTTAGAAGAAGGAGGCGGTAGCAAACCTTTTCAAACGCCCTCTCAGAATTCAGAAAAATGCAGTCAATACAAGATCCTCTATCTAGAGCTGAAAACAAGTCATTATTGAGCATAACTAGCTGCGTTTCATATGACAAATGCTTTCGAAAAACATGTTGATATTTGCTCAAATTTACTATTTTCAAGGAGATTTACAAGATTGCAATAGATGATGTGCTAAGGAAGCTTGCAGGGAACGCTGGTTAAGAAATGTGTCTGCACACTCTTAGCACGGTAACCTTTACTTTATTTTAGAGTTACAAAAAATGTGAAAATATGCTTCTTTACTAAAGGCTAAAGCACTTTAGCTTTTCCAAAGGAGCATATTTTCATATTTTTGTACCTATAATATAAACTAGATGGTACCATGCTAAGAGTGTAGCTGATACCGCTTAAAGGATAGCGTTCAAGCGCTATGTCTGTCTGCTTCTTCTGTGTACATTATTATCGCGACATTTATGAGTCGTATGTCTTTCTTTTATTTACCCCATGCAAAGCGTGTTGTCTTGACATTTTGAATGTCCGTTTTGCTTCGTCGTTCATTGAGATAGGCTGCAATGCTAAAATTCAAACACTTGTGATGCATACCCGCATCGGCCCTAGCCTAGCCTTGCGGGTCTGAGTCGCACGTGGTCCTGTCATCATGATCGTGAAGGAAATGGCAGTTTAGCTATCCTATAATCAATCATTCGTGTCTGCCGCGCATTCATACTCTACAATGCCAATTTTCGTGTATACCAGGCGAAGGAGACGACCAGGAGAGCAGAGAGGTACACGGCTTGATAGATACGGCCAAAGAGATTAGTTCATTAACGAATGCTTCGCATCCAAAATTTGAAGCACCTTCACTGATTTAACGACGCGAAGACTGGTTGAGGAGGGGAGCTGGTTGAGTCCACTTGGATTGCTTCTTAACATCACCATAATGTTAGATTGGGCTGAGGGAAGGGATGCGGTTGCTGAGGCGAGGGAGTGCGCGGGTCTCCTTTGCCTTCTGTGCAACCCAACATTCTCTTTCTTCATCTATTTCTTTCTGTCTTTTCGTCCTTCTTTCGTTCTTTATGTATTTCTCGAAAGCCCCTCGTATAATCATTGTCATGTAGCTGTTTGGGTACCGGGGAAAAAGCAAGAGCTGGTCGCTTTTCCCTTTCATGTGAGAGCTCCACTCTTAACTGCGCGCACCGCGCCGTGCGGATCGACCCCGACGTTTTAAATTGGCCCTGAAATGCATTTTACGCATATTGGTTTTATTGTACCTTTGGCTTTGTGTGGGACTTGACGATGATCGGAGCACCAGTGAAAGCGGCGAAATCTAACGATAATATATTTTAATTTGTACCCGAAATCGGTTTCCGCGCTGACTGCAACGACATACATCAACAATTTTCCGAGCGGATATGACATCACCATGCTGGCTTAGCAGCAGGTGCTGACAGGCCGGGAACAGTAGAGAATAAAAATATGCATCACACATGCTTACAATGCATCGAATATAAGAAATTTAAGATTGGGAACATGTTTTATGCTTGCTAAAGGTATTGAAAACACAACTTTGGGGATTACAATGTCATCCTGTGTGCAACTGGCACAAGGAGCGCTGTACACCGGCCCTTCATCAATATAGCAAACCCTTCATCAATATAGTCTGGTGGTAGCGTAAACACGTCTCCCTATTGTGAAACTCCCGCGACAGTGGCCTCCGCGATCGGCTGCGGCGGCGCGGTGCCGCCGCAGCCGATCGCGGAGGCACGGGCGCAGGCGCACAGGACTAGGGAGGTGCTTCGCGTCGTCTGCTACAGCGCGCGAGCGCGCCTTCGCTGGTGGGTGGTGTGGTGGTAGTGATTATGGTAAGGACAAGACGCTTATTTCTGCAGCCCCAACATGGGAGCACGGCGCAGCGTCTTGGGGAGGGGATGATGGGAAATAAAGAGGACAGAAAGGTAATGAGAGATGTCAGGGTTCGCTCAGCACTGCAAGAAGTAAGCCGGCGGAAAGGGGAGGCGGGGGAGGGCAACCGGGCTCAGTGATAGGCTGCGATGCCCGTCTCATCTATGAAGTTCCACCAGAGTCTGCAGCGCTGGTACATGGGGGCGAGTCGGGAACAGCAAGTGGTGGAGTGTGGTGGCTGGAAGTCCCTGCCTCCGGTAGGCTGAGATGACCCTCGAACGTTCCTGACTGAACGAAGGCTATCCGAGCGCCCGAGGCAGCGTCGCGAGAATGCGCGCTTCACTAATTGGAGCATTTTCCGGCTGGTTTTCTCTGCAGATTGTCCACAGCCTGCTTAGTCACGCTTGAACAGGGACGAGCTTCTCAGCACGTAGCCGACTTAGCTCTATTTTTTTTTTGTTATTGTAAGTGATAAGGGTAAAAGAACAGACGACGCGAAGCACCTCCCCTAGGTCCCTGTGCGCCTGCTCCGCGTTTGCTTCGATGCGCCGCCGCACCGGCCGTGCTGGCGCTGAGGAAAATTAAAATGAGGAAAATTAAAAGAGAGAAAAAAAAAGTTCTTAAATCTTCTTACGAGCCTGGTGGCGCACATGTCACCGCCCCGTTACAAAGGGGAAGCTCATAGCATCCATCCATCCACGGTGAGCCGTGTTCACCCTAAAAGTGGACGGCCGTGTACATTATTATCGCAACATGTATGAGTCGTATGTCTTTCTCTTATTTACACCATGCAAACCGTGTTCTCTTCACATTTTGAATGTCCGTTTTGCTTCGTCGTTAATTGACATAGGCTCCAATGCTAAAATTCAAACACTTGTGATGCATACCAGCATCGTGTCAAGCCTAGCCTTGCGGGTCTGAGTCGCACGTGGTCCTGTCATCATGATCGTGAAGTAAATGGCACTTTAGCTATCCTGTAATCAATCATTCGTGTCTGCCGCACATTCATACTCTACAATGCCAATTTTCGTGTATACCAGGCGAAGGAGACGACCAGGAGAGCAGAGATGCACACGGCTTGATAGATACGGCCAAAGTGACTAGTTCATTAACGAATGCTTTGCATCCAAAATTTGAAGCACCTTCACTGATTTAACGACGCCAAGACTGGTTGAGGAGGGGAGCTGGTTGTGTCCATTTGGGTTGCTTCTTAATATCACGATAATGTAAGATTGGGCTGAGGGAAGGGGTGTGGCTGCTGGGATGAGGGAAAGCGCGGGTGTCCTTTGCCTTCTGTGCAACCCAACATTTTCTTTCTTCATCTATTTCTTTCTGTCTTTTCGTCCTTCTTTCGTTCTTTATGTATTTCTCGAAAGCCCCTCGTATAATCATTGTCATGTAGCTGTGTGGGTACCGGGGAAAAACAAGAGCTTGTCGCTTTTCCCTTTCATGTGGGAGCTCCACTCTTAACTGCGCGCACCGCGCCGTGCGGATCGACCCCGACCTTTTAAATTGGCCCTGAAATGCATTTTACGCATATTGGTTTTATTGTACCTCTGGCTTTGTGTGAAACTTGACGATGATCGGAGCACCAGTGAAAGCGGCGAAATATAATGGTATTATATGTTAATTTGTACCCGAAATCGGTTTCCACGCTGACTGCAGCGACATACATCAACAGTTTTCCGAGCGGATATGACATCACCATGCTGGCTTAGCAGCAGGTGCTGACAGGCCGGGAACAGTGGAGAATAAGAATATGCATCAAACATGCTTACAATGCATCGAATATAAGAAATTTAAGATTGGGAACATGTTTTATGCTTGCTAAAGGTATTGAAAACAGAACTTTGGGGATTACAATGTCATCCTGTGTGCAACTGGCACAAGGAGCGCTGTACACCGGCCCTTCATCAATATAGCGAACCCTTCATCAATATAGTCTGGTGGTAGCGTAAACACGTCTCCCTATTGTGAATCTCCCGCGACATCCGCCTTCTAGCAAGACTCCGCTTCACGTGCAAGTTTCGCTTTGGTCAGTTTACTTTCAACTGTATCCCTTCGTGTGTGTAAGCGCCCAACATGGTTAACCGACGGCAACGACACCGCCAAAAAGCGCGGCAACCACATGTGGTAAGATGGCCACAATGGGCAGCACGGTTCCGGTACCGCGAGATGTGTGCCGCGTTTTGACTACCGGCCGCTCAACCGGCTTCCGAGTGAGTGAACTGCAAGAGTCGATGCCAGTATCTGGTCGTGTACTTTTATTATGAATTTTAAGTTGAATGACTTCTATTTTCCTGCGCCAGTCTTGAAAATGCTTGTTGCATACACCTCCGCAGAATAGATGGAACCTGTTTCAGTGTAATACTCGGCAGTGAAATTTCGTTTCACGGCCCTTTTAAACACTCAGTGATGGACATCACAGTTAATTGCTAATTCTTATTTGATGGTTACCAGGTGTAAATCTTGGCAACTAGAATACAAGAGCTGCTTTGCGCGGGTAGGCACGCCTGAAAGCAGCAACACTTGTCTTTTTCTGCATTAGCTCCGTGAAATATAAGAACAAACAATCCTGAATCATTTCTGAGACGTAAATAAGGTTTAGCAGTCCACCGGTGGAACGAAACGGGCGCTGAATGATTCATGCAGTAGGACAATCGACATGTCTCCGAACGATAGCTTGGTTGGTATTTTATTTTCATTTATTTATTTAGTGATACTGTCAATGACGTCAGGTATTTTTGCAGGAGTGGGTTGAATGGTCTACAGATATTAGGGTACAAAATTATACAATACTTAGGTAAGGTAACAAAATCATAATGAACCTATGTTATTAAAAAATAAAGAAGGGGGAAGGCCGGCACATAAATTATCAAGTTGGCAACAATTACCACCATTTTATGTCACAAATTTCGAATTTACAGAAGAAAAGGACAAAATATACACAACACCAATAACGCTGCACTGCACAGACCAGCCTAAGCCCGTGCAGTGCCTTATTCAATATTTCTTGTGCTGCGTACAATTTTTGCGAACTACGCCACGTAGCTCAGTTGTTTCAGGAAGAATTACATCTAAAGAACGCTGCAAACCGTATATATTAGGGCATCATTTTTATGCCTCTGACCATCGGCATTGATCGCACTAAAGCGCATGAGCGCCTTTTCTGGCACAGACACGCCTTACACTACTTTCACAAGCCCACGAACTTCCTGGTGAATGCTTCTTGTCGTGCCTTGCAGAGAGACCTTTGGATCCAGGGCAAAGTGCTCGGAGGTGGAAGTGTGCTCAACTACATGATCTACAACCGGGGCAACAGACGCGACTACGACAACTGGGCCAAAGGGGGCGCCACTGGGTGGTCTTACGATGAAGTGCTGCCGTACTTTAAGAAGTCAGAGGACAACACCAACAGAAGCCTCGCAGAAGAAGGTGAGCACATTTAGTGGGGAACGTTTAAGCTCTGGCATCCGCCGCAGGAAACGCACTGGCTTTCAGCTGACTGTGTTAGGCCTTTCATTTCGGGACAACAAAAACAATAATCATGGCATAAATCTCGCAAGCATTTTACGAGCACAACATAGCGCACAGCCTACGAGCAAGATGAAATATACATTACGTAAATATATCTGAAAAGGTTACGGCCCGTGTGCGTGAGTGCGTGCGTGTGTGTTTGTGCGGGTAACTGTGAAATTAAGATAATGTCAATGTATAATCAATCACTGATCAACCTTTAATCAACGGTCCCTGGACTGCACCACGTCGAGTGAAGCCGAACTCCTGAATCGACCATAGACCACGCTCACTGCGGCGGTAAAGTAATGATCCTTAATCCTACTCACGCTTCGTGGGCTAGTCGGTTCATTTGCATTCCAGCAGGTTTTCGAGAGTGAAACTGGCATTTGAGAACCGACAACAAGACTTTGCTCAGAAGGTCATATTTGTGGGTTGAATTTGATCGTTAAACTTGAGAAGACGAGGCACTTCCTTAAATTTACGTTACACTAACCGTGAAGTGGTAGCACAAGCCTCATCTGATCGTTCGTGACATTCCTACTTTCCGCAGGCTATCATGGCTACGGCGGCGAGCTCACCGTCAGTTCCACAAAATTCCAGACGCCAGCTCTGCACGCTTTCCTCAAGGCTGGCAAGGAGCTGGGCTACGAGATCAACGACCACAACGGAGCACGGCAGACAGGTGGGGGACGTAAAAAGAACGCGCTTTTCAATATAGCTTAATTTCTATTCGTATCCTACATTTTGTCTGTACTGTCCAATTAACTGGAGCCGCATTGATTGTCACCATTGCTTGAAGGCCTCCCATCCGCCATGGTAGTTTAACGGCTAGGGTATTGACGAAGTTGAGAGTACGGCAGAAGCCCGTCTGGCCCGAAACATTTTTAAAAGAAAGGATCCGGACACCGACCAAAAATGATTTAAAAGAACGAATATATTAACGTTTCAGCAACCCCGCGCGAACCTTGTTCGCAATAAGAACATAGGCGCAGCTGCTGGCCTTTATGTGCGGCGCATCACGTGACTAAGACACCTCGCGTACATCGGAGGAACCTTTCCCTCGTTGCGATTAAGCGTGCGTGGTGTGGTTTGGATGATCAATGGCTCGACATAAAGGCGTAGCAGCATGATTCTTCTCCCTGGACATCACACGAGCGTTTTTCCATTTGGCTACGTCACACCCTATCAACTGGAACATGCAACAAACACGGTACGGCCACGGCAATGGACGTAGCGTGTTTATCCTTAATGTCGTTTTTGTGCTGTCGAAGTCTCGTCTTGAAGTTGGCGGTTTCCCTCACGTAGACATAAGGACAGTGAGCACACGGGATGCGTACGCAGCACCCGGTAACTTTTCCTTCTCAAAAGTCTTTCACCCGCACGAGTTTGTGACGGAGCTTCCGAGTCAGGACGTGCGCGGCCTGCACGTCATAAGACCGTAGAACTCGTGCAAGGGGCTCGCTCACACCCAGAACGTAGGGTATCGCAGCCCGCTTCTGTGTGGGTCCAGGTCGGGCGGGCATTGCACAAGCCAAGTGGCGCCCTGCTGAGTCAATGAGGTACCCAGGATACTCGCCCGCCATCAGGTCCTGTCGCACCAGTGCACTGTCCAGCGCTCGGTCTTCCCCCGTTGTGCATACCCTTTCCGCCCGACGAAGGAGGGAGCCGATAACGGACCTCTTTTGCGAAGCAGGGTGCACCGATCTGTAGTTTAGGTAGCGCCCAGTGTGAGTTTGCTTCCTATACACCTTGAAAGTCAAGCCTGGGCAATCACGTTTCACCAGAGCATCCAAGAACAGTAGCTGGCCGTCACATTCCGCTTCTACGGGGAACTTAACTACTTAGTCACGTTATGCGCCGCACATAAAGGCCAACAGCTGTGCCTTTGTTTTTATTGTGAACAAGGTTCCCGTGGAGGAGCCGAAAACTTAATACATTCGTTCTTTTAAATCATTTCGGTCGGTGTCAAGATCATAGGGCACTGACTTGCGAATCTCGAAGTCGTTGGATTGGATCCCGGCCACGGCAGCTGGATTTCGATGAGCGCGAAATGCCCTCGCCCCCTTCTAAAAAAACACACACACACACACACATCCGTATTTAGATGATGATCTCAGGTGGCCAAGGTTACTTCGGAGTCCACCACTGCGGTACATTTGTTACCATCATATCGCCGTTTTGGAATGTAAAACCTCATTATTTGCTATCATTAAAGTGCCCTATAAAATCGAAAACCTTGCGGTGATAACGTCCACTCAGTTGATTGCTCAGATCACAGCACATGACGTGAGACCAGCCACTTATTTTGTTCGTGGAGGCACTAAATTTCCTTGGTCTTTGTTTACATTTGCTTTGTATTTTCAGCAATGCTGCGAAAATATATAACGCACCCGCTACGCGGCGTGCTCTGTGCTTTGGGGTCTTTCAATGGAAAAATAAATGAGAAATAACTGAGCAAGAAAGCTCGCACACCGCTACAGGTATGAAGACAAACTATAAGAATTTTAAATTTACTTCCTAATAGCGGGATGCTGTAGTAGAACGCAGCCATGGAAAACTCAGTTGGAGCTCCAAGAAATAATTAAAAAGAAAAGCGGCAGATAATCTGAGAAATGACAATATCAAAACGAACAAAAATTGTACCTGCCACACTGCGGCTTATTCTCAATTAATAAAGGTGTAATCTGTTCCTCGAGGAAAGAGCTGATTTTGAATTTGACCAAATGCTAAGGTTTGTGAAAAACGCCAGTGCTTTGTTACTTAATACGAACAGCTCACTACTTGAAATCCCCTCGGCAAAAGAACTCTTGTTGCCTTCAAGTACTCGTATTAGTCGAATTTGTATTACACGTGTATTTCTGGTCTACCCTTGGAGCTGTCACCGTAAATATAATAAATAACAATTACACATAAATGGACAACCCTTCTAGAACGAGCACATCTGGTAAGAATGCTGTAGTGGTGTTTACGAACATACCACTCTATCAGGACATTTGTACATGTATACTTCAATGTTACGTTCAGTTGCATGTTCATTTAAATGTACAGAACTGGTACTGGTTAAGGAAATTACGGCGCTAGTATGAAAATTTGAGAAAACATCGTGCTTGGAAATGCCAAGAGACCAATTACACATCATAGTTTGGCGTATATTAGCCTGTAACAGGTATTCCAATGCGCAAATTCTTTCCGTGTATCAAGTAAGCGCGATGATGATGCCTTCAGAATGATAAGCCGCATATCTTATAAATTTAAAGATAATTATGTTTCATATATAAATGTTATCACCGTTTCAGATGGCAGGACACTTCGAAAATAGGCGCGGTCCCTCGAATATTGTTTAACTAACTTGTCAACGTTGTTTCCTTACCATCTCGTCTTTATCAGGCTTCATGGCTAACCAGTTCACCGTGCGAGGTAAAGAGCGGTGGTCGACGGCGAAGGCGTTCGTTCTACCCATCACTGGAAAAAAGGGGCGCAAGAATCTCCACGTGTCGATCTTCTCCAAGGCCACAAAGGTGAGCAATACCACGCGCTGCATTTAATGACATTCGTTTCATGAAGCACGAAAAGGTTAAATTTGGAGTTGCAAGCCGAAACGAACATACACGCTTGAGTGATTCTTCGAAACAGGTATGTTCGGCGGTTTAAGTTGCCAAAAACCACGATTTGATTATGAAGCAAGCCGCACTGCAGGGCTCTGGATTATGTTTGGCCATCTGGAACTCTCCAATACGTGCGTAAATCAAGTACATCCGTGTCCTTGCATTTTGCCCCTTGTAAACGCTGGCTTCCCGACCGGCAATGGAGTCGGGGTTTTCCGCTTTAATAACGCCGTACTTTATCCGCTGAGCGACTAGGCGGGGGGGGGGGGGGGTTGTTCGACGCAGAGTTATTGTAGACTACTTCTCAAGCAGAAATATTGTTTCCCTTCATGGACACAAGGAAAGGAAAAATGTCAGAAGCCTAGGAATACAATACAAATTTTGAACATCATATTTGGCACATATTTGTCACAGACCTGCTCCACATTTATCCTGTTAGAAGAGCCTTTTTGAATAATTGCGGTTAATCGCAACTTCGACCTCATCAGTATTTCTCTCTACATACTATAACCCCGCCAAGGAGGCCTGCTGGCTATGACACTCAACTGCTCATCAGAGCAGTTGGTCATCCCAGCGGTTGGTCATCCGAGCAGTTACGGGACTGGATCCAGGCGGTGGCGGCTAGATCTCGACGTAGACGAAATGTTCAGGCCCGTGAACTGTGGATGCCAGTGCACGTTTAAGAGCCCTAGGTGGTCGAAGTTTCTGGATCCCTCTACTATAGCGCCTCTCATAATGACAGTGTAGTTTTGGGACGTAAAAATGCAGAAATCAACTTAATCATCAGATCTGCATAGCATAAGTCTCTTGCTACAAACATGGTATGAATATATAGACGTATGTGTGAAACATTACAAATATAATGAACCCGTTAAAATACCTACTGCAGAACACTTTGCGGTGAAGGGCGCCTCAGGCCACCACATGAACAGGCTTGTGTCTTGAGGCGTGCTATCTTCCGATGTCCCCATTGTTTGAGGTCTCTTTATTTTGCGCGCGTTGACAATGCCAGAACACTTCGCTTGCCACAACATGTTGGGTTTCTTCCCAGACAGGATATATATATATATATATATATATATATATATATATATATATATTGTCACGTGTATGTGACACACGCAGCACTCGAGACGAAGCACGCAGGACACAAGGTGATGGGCGAACTTGTGCCCCGCAAAACAAGGCCAATCACAATTCACAGCAACAGCGGCGTGAACAGTCGTCGGTCGACGGAAAGACTGACAAGCGGCGTGATGCGTCGGATTTTTAAACACGCGTAATAACGCGTTCTCGCATTACCTCTGGAATTCCAGAAGTCATTCAAATGTACGCGTCAGGCATGCCAAGTTTCAAGAATGGTCGACATGGTTCCCGAAGTGGCATTCAAGATAAACGCGGCATGCGCTGCGCGTAACAGAAAAGTGATAACGACGTTGGCTTTGAAATAAATGAAAACAGCCGCACGCGCCAATATATATATATATATATATATATATATATATATATATATATGTGTGTGTGTGTGTGTGTGTGTGTGTGTGTGTGTGTGTGTGTGTTTGAGGAAGAGGCTGACAAACGTTCGAAACACAAATTCTTTACTAACGTTTCGGCAGGTGGGCCTGCCTTCGTCAGAGTAACCAAAGGCAGGCCCACCTGCCGAAACGTTAGTAAAGAATTTGTGTTTCGAACGTTTGTCACCCTCTTCCTCAAACACATATTTCACCGGATCCATCGATTTTCATTCGCTCATATATATATATATATATATATATATATATCATCAAAAAATTAAGAAATTCGCACGAGACGGGATGCCTTCCAATATCCAATTAGGTTCACAGCAAACTGCCTCCCTTGTCGAAACGCAAGCCAAAAATGATGAGGCAGTGGCATGTAATGTTGTTAATTTGTCTAGTATGGACCTTTCGGCAGCCCACCTTTGTGCTCTGTCGAAAGGTTTAAATTTTTGCCCCGCCACTGGTGGTTTTCATGAATTCCAATTACTTAAAGACCTGGACAACTTTGCGAGAAATTTGAGGCTCCGCGAATACTACCATGATAGCACGAGCAGAGACATAACAAATTCGACACTACCGAGCAATAGGCATTGGACCCCACCACCCCAGCGAGACAAATGTCTGGACTTGTATATAAAGGCCGTACAACATAATATTCTTGAGATCTACAAGCAACGAAGATCCTACCGTCATAATATTTCTCCGGAGGAAAAGAGGGCACTTGAAAATCTGAGTAGCAAACAGGATATAGTAATAAAACCAGCTGACAAAGGGGGTGCAATAGTCATAATGGATAAACAGGACTACGCATAAGAAGCGACCCGCCAATTGTATGACTCCTCATTTTATCAACAACTAACTGGTGACCCTACGGAAACTTTAAGAAAGAAATCAAAAACACAGTAGCATCACTTGTGCAAGATAAGAAAATAGAAGGCAAAATTGGAAACTCCCTCATTCCTCTCAGCCCAGTAGCTGGTAAATTCTATCTTCTACCTAAGATTCATAAAATCAACAACCCAGGCCGGCCTATTGTCTCTGGGGTGGGCACCGTCACTGAAGCCATTTCGCTATACGTAGATAACCTCATTCGGCACATCCCACCTACTTATCCATCTTACATAAAAGTCACTAACAATTTTCTTTCTGACATTATGGATCTTACAGTGCCTGCTAATTGTCTACTTGTAACCCTTGACGTCTCCTCTCTATACTCTAATATTCCCCATGGTGATGGAATCAGAGCCGTTTTAAAAGCTTATGAAGAGTCGCAGGTCGATAAATCTGTTGACGGTTATACCCTCCGCACACTTCTGAAGTTGATTCTGGAA
This sequence comes from Hyalomma asiaticum, assembly GCA_013339685.2. Taxonomy (NCBI): domain Eukaryota; kingdom Metazoa; phylum Arthropoda; class Arachnida; order Ixodida; family Ixodidae; genus Hyalomma; species Hyalomma asiaticum. The sequence continues at coordinate 139,935,049 of CM023484.1, read as the reverse complement.
TTCAACAACTTTGAGTTCGATGGCACTCACTACGTGCAAGTGAGCGGAACGTGAATGGGAACGAGAATTGGCCCGAATTATGCCAATATCTTTATGGCAATACTCGAAGAAGAATTTCTGAGCTCTCGCAACTTAAAGCCACTGTACTATAAACGTTACATAGATGATATCTTTTTAATTTGGCATCACGGAGAAACCGATCTATTACAATTCATCACCGACTTCAATTCTGCTCATCCGACTATTTCTTTTTCTCATCAATACTCTAGGCAGAGCATAAACTTCTTGGATGTGACTGTGTCGCTTTCGAATAACAAGTTGGTTAGCAACCTTTATAGGAAACCAACGGATACTAATCAATACTTACATTTTCATAGTAGTCATGTGCGGCACTGCAAGACAGGCATCCCGTACAGTCAAGCACATCGATTTAAACGCATATGTTCAAAAAAAGAAGATTTCGATCATAACTGTGCACAAATGAAAAAGGTCCTCCTCAAACAGAAATACCCGGAAAAAATAATTGACGATGCTATAACTCGCGCCGACATGCTTGACCGCGCTGAAATTCTCAAAAATCAGTCATCGAGCAGGGAACACAAGACTAACTTAATACTTACTTACTCTGCATCGCTGCCAAAGGTGTCAGCTATTCTTAAAAAACATCATAATATTCTTACTCAAAGTGATCGCCTCAAACGCATATTCGTGGAACCGCCTCGTGTCGTGTACAGACGATGCACATTTTTACGCGACATCTTAACTAAATCAACTTTAAATCCACGTCGTTGCACTGTATGCAGGCCGTGCAATAAGCCACGTTGCCAGGTCTGCCCATACATTAGAACTACACAAAAAGCAACAAGCACCGCGTCCGACTTTTTTGTACAAATTAAAGGAAACTTCACTTGTGACACGGCTAATGTCGTTTACCTGCTTGAGTGCACTAAATGTAATCAACAATATATTGGTCAGACAGAAACACCTTTCCGAATACGATTTAATAATCACAAGTCACACGCCAAAAATTCCTTGAATCTGCCCCTGTCTAAGCACGTGCACCTTCCCGGCCATTCATTTAGTGACCTGAAAGCAATGATACTGGAATCGGGCTTTCGGACGCACCACGACCGCGAGGTTCGTGAGTCCTACCTCATTTATAAGTTCAAAGCCGCTACCTCGGGCATTAATGAAAACACGGGTAAACTCACATGTTTCCCGAGTGTCTAGGGCATTGCCATTATGAGGAAGCCATTTCAAACAACTACAAAGCGTTATTTCACACAAGTTTTTTTTTATCTGTCATTTTATTTCCATTTTTTTTCCTTCATGGTTTATATATTTTTTCATTACAAGATATTTCGGGCGTGTGTTAATAAATCAGTATTTTAGGTTTTTTTATTTACTTACTTAATTTTTATTTTTTTATTTTTTTATTCCTGTTTGGTCATTTATGCTGTGGTGATTGCCATTTTTACAATGTACAGTGGCTTTATAGTTCCGTTACATACAGGCAGTAGAATCCCTCGGGGTTGCAAGTGTTCCGCCTTGCTGTTAATTGATAGGCTACGGGGTCGCCTCGTGACTCGCCGCAGCCGACCGCGTGTTCTATCCAGGAAGACTTCATAGTCATTCCGCGTACAGAATACGCTTTTGTAGCCGCACTCTCTCCCCTTCCTGTACCCTTAAAAGGAGGGTGCTCTGCAAGAGCTTTTTACTCTGATGAAGGCCGGTCCACCGGCCGCAACGTCCGTAAACTTATATTCTTTTTGTTAATCGTGTGAATCTCTTCTTTTGAAAATATTTATTCGGGCTCACGGATATCTTCTTTCTGAACTATATATATATATATATATATATATATATATATATATATATATATATATATATATATATATATATATAGACGAGGCAGTGAAAAAAAGCTTACAGGCTCCGTTGATACACAGAGTAAGCGAAGCACGACGTACGTTCAAACTTTTAATGGCCGTCAAACGTTTCGGCTGTTGGGCCAGCCATCGTCAGTGTGACCACACTGACGAAGGCTGGCCCACCAGCCGAAACGTTTGACGACCATTAAAAAGTTTGAACGTACGTCGTGCTTCGCTTACTCTGCGTGTGTATATATATATATATATATATATATATATATATATATATGTATTGTTACGTAAATAACACAGGGGAAGACTATGTACACGTATATTTACAGTAAGGCGTACAGCATTAACCAAGATGGTGGACAGCCGCGCACCAGACAGTCCAGTCTTCTTTGTCCTCTGCTGTAGACGATATTGTGCCAACCCATAGGTTGTATGTGCCATCCCACGCTAGCTTCGCAGCAATATATATATATATATATATATATATATAAAGCAGGTTCTAGCGAGTATTCAAAGTGCGTAATTACACGATGGAGCAGTCAGGTTTAATGTACTTGTTTGCAGACTTAATGCTGAATGAATGTTAGTGACGGTGCGGGCTGACTGGTAGTTTTGATCGGGCGATGTATTTGGATAAAAGAATAAAAATGGTTTAACTACTTTTGCGCTGAAGCAAAGCTGCGCTTACTTGCTCGGAGTTGAACCAACCGAAGAATACGATGACACACAGGGGAGGTATTTTCTCATTCGTGCTCTTCTCTCAGTCACGCACAGTAAAATACTTTATAAAATGTCACTTGGAAAAGCAGTTTTCTGCCCAAGAGAACGTAACTCATGTAATAATGCTTTCACAGGTAATGTATTTTATAGACAACACATTTCCATAAAATATAGCGCATACAGCGTTCGTGCAAAGTTTTTCCGTGCAGCCCGAGCCTCTGCATGTAGTATGATGGCGGATATGTTGAATCCGTCTAGTCTCGCTGGCTGCATGTCCGGCTTTGATCGGTCTTCAGGCTGGCGTAGCATGCAAGGTGACATTTCAGTTGCGCGCTGTTATCTACATTAAGAAAATTTAATGCTAATTAGGCCACGGGTGTAACAAATTCACAGCGTGGGACAGCGATGAAATAACGGAAGGAGGAGTATATAAGTTTGGCATATAATTACAGTGCATAAGACAGTGATGCTCTTATAAAAGGTACATTTAAAAATGCATGATCATTCCGCACACTTGAGCGATACTACGCAAGGGATTTGGTTAAAGTTGAAGAACCAATAAATCAGTAATCAATAATACCAGCTGGTCTGAATTTCAATGGGTTCTTTCATTGTTGGCTGGGTGTGGAAGACGGGCACTGACGCCGTGACACTGAGGGGGACAGAATCAATGCGCCTCTGCACTTAATTTTGAAAAACTGCTCTTGTTAAACGCGTTTCTCACGCCTGATTAGCTGAGCCTACTTAGCTCGAAAGAGTGAAACAAACGCAGGAATTACAACGCAGGAGGACTAATAGAAAGTGGGCAAGGAAATACGTGGAACCATCGACCTGAGTGCGCAGGACTAGGTATCGCGTGAAAAAATAATAAGCATGTCTTATAAGATAATAATAAAATGATTAAATAATCAGTATGCATGTTCAGAATGTGGCAAAACATTCGTCTTGTTTTTTTTTTCTTCAAGCATTTAGCTCTACAGAGCTCAGTTGTTGGATAACGTTGGTGCTGTGTCGTTTTGCCTTTTCCAATTCGCTCAGCATTGTTAGTGTGTCCTCCGCTGTGCAGATACTGTTCGACGGAAAGCGGGCTGTGGCGGTCAGCTTCAAGAAGGACCAGCGGAAGCACACCGTTCGCGCCACGAAGGAGATCATCGTATCGGCAGGAGTCATCAACTCACCCAAGCTGCTCATGCTGTCGGGAGTTGGACCGAGGAAGCACCTCGAAGAGATGAAGGTGGGTGCACTCGCATAACGTCTAAATACTGCGACGCGTATTGGCTGTCTCACCTGCGTACGTACGCCGAGTTGTGTTATCCAGGTTAGCGAAGCCCTGCAACACTTCTGGAAGCAAGAAAACGGTACCAATCAGTTACTGAGGCTTCCATGAACCTGTGATTGAAATATTTTGAATTTCGGTTTCAAATACAGCTGGAAATCGCCTGCTCTTCTTTGAACAAATGACGTCACCGACGGCACCTATTAGATCCGTCGAGTTCTCTCGGTATTCTGAAAGATATATACGTATAATGCCTTTACTTATCGGACTTAAAACGAAAAAACAAATAAAGCATAGCAGAGATCAACGAATGCCGTTGTCCCCCTCCCCATTGACGTAGTCTGTAGACAGACGAGGATGCGCTTCCCAGCTGTATATGAATCGAAATGGCATGATCTCTACTGCATGCAGCGCAACTATATTGGGCCCTCATGTTCGCAAGAGCCTCTACGACTGATGGGCATCGTTTTCTGACCACGTGAAAAAAGTGTCACGTGGGGCTGCTTTAAGCTTATGCACTGATATTGCGTGAAGTGACTGGCAAACTTGCTAACCGGCAATACTAGTGTGAACTATGAATGCATGTTCAATAATGACGTCTCTTAAAATAGGTGGCTTAGTATATTGAAAGCGAAGTGTTATGTTAGTCAGCAGTATGCCCCTACCGATTTTTCTTTTAATTAACCGCCACCGTTTGAAAAAGTACGGGTCGTCTCTGCCCAGCGCATATTATCTACGGGTCTATCCCCCCCTCCCTCCGGGTGTCTTCTGCCACATTCCCTGGAAAACTTCTCATTATAATGTCAAAATTTGAGTTTGGAGTGGTGGGACATCTGCAACTCCACCACGCTTTCAGTTTACGAGAATTAAGGCTTGTGATGTTGCTGCGAACTCCGCGTGAAATATTTTCCGAATGGCGTTTCTATGAAAATTTGCCGCGCACTTATGCTTCACCTCTAAGGTTGGAACGCGAACGACTTATTGTGACACGTTAACATCGGCTTCTTATTCGCTTGCCATGCCGCTGAGTCCCATATAACTGTCTCACGGAAGAACCTTGCATTGTTCCTCCTATGCCTCCGTCGCGTTTTTTTCTCAGACTCTCTATTTTGCAGGATTCCTTATTTATCTAATATATATTTTTAAAAATTTTTCACCGACATTATTTACTTGTGATTGGCACTGCTGTTGCTGACGCGCATGGCTCGCTTACAATTTTGCCTCGCTTTTCATTGATATGCAAGCTACCAATGCGTGCTGCAACATATAACATGAGATTCGCGGCTCTAGTGCGCCCAGCCTGCCTTCAAGTAAGCGAAGTTGCTTTTCATTGCATAGTAACTTCAACATACAAGTCACGTGCGTGCAGTTTGGAGGCAAACAGTTCGCGCGAAGGTTACCTTCAGGTGGTGTAACACTTACCAATGTTTTACACCAGCTGGCATCACTCGGGGCAACGGCTGAGTCGCTTGAAGTTGAAAGAGCATCGGCTGATTTTATGATCGCGAAAAGATGATCTGCCATGTCCGCTTTGTTCGCTTTGCATTCAACCGAATAAAGAAAACGTGCGTATACCTCACAGAGAGCAGCGAACGAAGTCAAGCGACGTAATCGCTGCACCCAGTGGTGTCACTTGGTGCATGAGCTGACGCTTTCCAGCTGCATTTGAAAGAAAGTTCTGAATGCCCTGGTGCATGCAGTACACATGTTTATAACTGCCGCCATGACTGACCGGCACTTTTTTCTTAATTTATTAAGGAGTATTGGAGGGCCCCTCAAAATACATATGAATTCCATATTTCATGCATATTACATATTTTTCTTGTAGTTTCACATTGAAGGAAGGCAGGAAATGAAGGAAACAGAAAAGAAGGGAGATTCACCAAAAAGGCGTCTCGTTTGCTACCCTACGCTGGTGTAGCGGGAAAGGGGAATATGAAGAAAAGAGAGAGAGAAGGAACAGGAGGACGGAGAAGAACGAAATGTACGTGTAGGACGACGCCATCAGTCACAGGCGCTCGCACATAGCAGCCGTCCTCAAGAGGCACAAAACTGATTTCAGCTCCTTGCGGGCCGAACGAGAAAACGGCCGATCAGCCAATCGTCCAGTTGTCGTAGCGTGTGAGCAAGTGCTTTTCTTTCCGTTTCAAATCGTGTCCAGTGGCACAAGATGGTCGAGGGTATTGCCGGTGTAGCAGACACCGCATGCTGCACTATATCTGTAGCTCCAATTAACGCGGAGTATCTCTTCGCGAAGGTCAACTCTTTACCAAAGCCGTCAAAGAAGTAAAGCTTCACGTCGATGAAATCCTCGTGGAGGGCGGAGATGAAGGAAACGGTTCATATGATGGAGTCGTGTACGTCTCACATTCGGCAAGTTCAACTCAGCCAGTGAGAGACTGAGCTCCAATAAAAGTTTTACAAAAAAAGTATGGCATTACTGACGGGCCAGACGGTACGCTTCAGCAGGGAACAGATTACATAGCTAATGTAACACACTCAGAAAAACTTGCACTTAATGAAAGGAGCCATAGAATATTATTCGCATTAACGGTTTTGCCAAGTCTGATGAACAAAAGGAACGTCGTGACGAGAACGGTACACATGCAGGAAGAGAAACAGAGGGAGAGAAAAAAAAACGAGAGACGTGGGGAAAGGAAGGGAAGCACTACTACGACGTAACCTATCTTGCGAATGCAATTTGAAGAAGAAGGTGCAAGGTCCGCCATTTACACTCGCTCATAAATGTCGCCGTGATATTGCTTCCCTTGGTCCCGAAAAATGTTTTCGTTATGCTAAATCCCCTAAGGTCCGCGGCAGCAGGAAAAAAACCACCGCCTCTTTCTCGTCGCCTTTCGCACTCTCTCTGGCACATTCGTTGTATGTTGGCTTACCAACAAGTCCATAGCCACTACATTCAATATTTTCAGCGCCTTATGAAGTGGCTCTTTAGAAAACAGTTCAAAAATGCATCAACGACGGCTCTGCTTGCCGCTGTATACCATGCGTCTTTTTACCGTGCGCCATCGACGTTGTTTACACCGTCCGTCTCTCATTTGGCAAAATGTATGTCGGACCGGGCAAACTTAGCGATGCTGTAATGAGTGACTAGGGGAGCATGCTCAAGTAACTACCAGCATTACATAAAAAGGAGCACACCTTTTCGTTCAGATTAAAGGGTCCCCGAAACGTTTTTTTTTGTCATTGTGTCGCTGATTGGCCAGACATTGTCAAATCATTCACACCATAGATAAAGCGAAGCACCTTGCGCTAAGGCAGCTATGGGCCTATATCTCTCGTCTTCCTCCATACCACTGCTGTTCCTCCTCAACTCTATCAGGTGTGGAGTGCGCGCTAGCAACGACTGCGCCTCCCGCGTCAGCCGCTGCACCGAGCCCTTCGTAGCGACATAGTGCCGCGATGTCTTTACTGAGGTCGCCGGCCTCGGAAGTGCTATAGCCTCTGCAATAGTTCGCCGGCGACTCGTCTGTCTGCCGCCAGATGCCGGGACGATACCGTTGGCTGGCGCTTCGGTGCTCATGACGTCCTATGGCTTGCGCTTCGTGCCACCCATCGCATGTCCCGTGGAGAGGGGCGGTTGAAAACGCTTCGAGTCGGGTCGCATCGATATTTGAGGACGTGCGTATTTAATACTTTGTAGCAAATTTACACGCTTAATGCAGAGGGCTGATATTCTTATGCTCATGATCAGAAGGACTCCGGCTATCGGTGCAACGTACTTGCACAAAATCAAAAAACCCGTATCAGGGTCCTTTGAACACTCGCTGCGATCGTGCGCCGCGATTTGATGAGACATCGCTTCTCGGAAGAAGCAAAAATGTGCACCCGCGACTAGCCTTGGAATCTTTCCACGTGAGGAGGGGATTATTGCATCTATGACACTTCATGGTCCTTCCACTGATCTGAATTTGATTTCATGTTACTCGTGTGATAGGTAAATTTAACGGTTGTTGTAATTTATGTATGTTCTGTAGAGGAGCGCGTGTGCGGTTCAGTGGCTTGTGAAATATTTATGGTCGGACCGATGAAGAACAAGAACAGTTGTTAGTACAGAGCCAGTGTCTCGTGCCTCTTTTGTCTTGAGTGTCCGCGCAGATTTTTTTATATAGTGCCTAAAGGATGATGTACCGACTAGGCCCAAACGAAGTTTAATTGAAGTTACCCCCCATAGACGAATAACGGCCTGCACGGTCTTCGAAAACAATATAGGTATAATCTCCATAGCAGCGCAGGCTTGGTGCACTGGCGCGTACTTTTACGCTATATGTTGAAGAGCTACTGATGTTTCCAGAAAGCAAGCCACTTGTGGCAGGCTTGTACTGCGGGAAGTGTTAAATAACGCATGAGAGCCAGTTCGTTGCTGGCGACTTTTATGTTGTAATGAGTAGAACGGTCTCGTGTAAATACGGCGTGATGTCACTAATTATCGAACGTAACGTCTAATTATTCCTAGTGTCGTTAGTTATGTTCAATTTTAGCGAAGCTTCGAAACGCGAGGCAAATACTGTAAGAAACTGGAGCCGCGGGGCTATCAGGGCGGCCGTCGGAACTGAGCTCAGACAATGATCACGTGAGCTTGATTCGGTGGCGTTGCGGAGAGTACCAGCGCCCGTTGAGTTGCTGAATTTGCCTGCTCGCCGCGTTCGCTGTGCATAATGTCGTTGGCCGTCAGAGGCAGAGTTGACGATCTGTCAGATCGATCCGTCAGATAGCCACAGCCACCGGCAGCGCTGGCGACGTGTGGCCTGCAATATTTTGTAGCTGGCCCTGCGCTTTTTAGGCTACCGATCTACTTGTCGCACCGCCGCTGACGATGGCATGGCCAATATTGACCACATTTTTTTTTTGACAAGAACTAAATCATAACTGTGTAAACTTACGCTTGAAATGGTCCGTATCATTCTGCAAAGCCGAGCTTGCATCCAAACCGCTCGCGTAATCAGGAGCTGCAATGCAAGGGCGTTTCGCAGCTAAAGTGGCACTCACTTAGTTACCATCGCTGCTTTCCACGTTGATGCCTACGAAAAAGCTCATCGCACGGGTTAACACTAGATTTATGGGTACAAATGGCAGTCGTGTTGGGAAGAATGCAGCGCCATGCAACGAGCTCGCGCTTTTCTCGAACGCGTCGTCGGTATAACGGCGTCCGCCTAGCTAGGCCCACCGGTCGGAGTCATCAGTGGTGACGGTGGGCTGTTGAGGTACTTCTGCCGTTAGCGAAACCATACCTTTACTTACAATGTTACTGTAAGATAAGGGAGGGCTATGCATAATCGTTTGTTTGCCGTGGGTGTCCTGAACCACCGTACACCACCTGTCGTAGCATGTGGCGCTGCATTCAGACGCCGAAAGGTACCGTGTGTTCAACTTGCGCTTCAGTGACCAATACGGAGAAGAAGCAGTCAGGTGCAGAAAAATACGTCTCTTGCCATAGCGCTGCACGCCAGTTTCTCTCTCAGATGCCGATGACATCCGATTCCAGTAGTGAAATGTCACAGGTAGGCCACTAACCACGTCATACTAGTGACGATGTCGCGAGGTGCTGCAAGCTCAGATAAGCATTTCCGTTTACTTTGAAACCGTACTAAAATCTCTTGGAGGCAACGTTCGCCACTTAGACTCGGTCAGAATTACCTCCGTATGCAGGACAACCAAATAACGCAAGCACCGCGTGTTTGAAATTCTGGTGTCATGGGTCCTTTTACTAATATCACGGTAGTTTTCGTGGATGGGATAAACAACTCGGAACATGTACGTTGGCTCCCTTACCGCAGATCCCGGTGGTGGCGGACCTTCCGGTTGGCGAGAACCTTCAGGACCATGCCTTGGCTGCCGGCTCTCTGGTGCACCTGAATGAGAGCCTCGGCGAGGGATTCACCGGCGTCAGGGGAGCCCTTGAATACTACCGATACAACACGGGTGAGGATTAGACGTGCGATATATTATAACTTCGGAATTATGCGACAATCAAGATTTTTTTTTTACCATCGCAAAGGTTAACGCGTACGCTTAGGTTTTACCTTACTTTTTGTGTCCGTTATAAGGATAATCACCGTCCCCCGTAGCCATCGCTTAAAGACTTAACTTGACCTCCATCACACGCAGAGTAGAACTACGTGTTTCCTAGCGCTACGGCGTTTCCCTCATAGTAAGCTATTCCTGCGCAACCGAAACAACGTAAACACGTTAAATTTCTTCACAAGAGCAGTATTCCGTGCGTTTTCCAGCACGCTTCTCCTACTATCCACACTAGCGTAAATCGCAAAACACAGTATATCTTGCGTACTGCATAAAATCAAGTGCCAAAATACGAACGCCTCTTGCAGCAATGCATCTAACACTGACATTTCACAATGTACTTTGTTCCTTCCTTGAAGTACTTTAGGCACTCTCCTGTGGCACTCCACGCACTTTAGGCGTACATTGATTGAACGAAAGCGTGGTTATGCTATCACAGACAACGATGACCAGCGGAGCTGTGGGTGTTTAGCAAAGTATTGCGAAATTGAACAAAGGAAAAGCGATTTTTTACGGAAACCTTACCTAACTCTTCTCGCACTATATAAGCCCTCTCTCTGTCTTTTTGTTGCTCTGCGTTTTCGTCTCCTTTTCTTTATGTATCTCTCGGTTGCCCTTTCTCTCGTCCAGTGCATGTTGACATTACACGGCACGGCGTGAGTTGCAGCGTGCCGTGTCTCGAAGCCCTCTGCACAATTTTTACTCTCTGCTTCGTCTTCTTCTTCGTATACTACATCTACGATTACTATCACTCGTGATACCACCATCATGATCTCATGGTGTCGTTATCATGCAGCACTATTACCATCGTGTAACAGTGGCCTGAGGGCAATGATGTGGGCAGTGGGTCCAAATCAAGCGCTGGTCCGCTTTTCCCTTTTTCTGACGACCAGTGATGATTATAGCGAGGTACAAAGAACTCCGCTGATACAACATTTTAGCAATTTCATTGTTATTCTCAATACATTTACCCGTAAAATAGTAATTTTTTCACACATTTTCTACTTACGGCGTTCAAACTAACACATTTCAAACTCCCATCTTTTCATGCAATCTTTTATTTATGTATTTATTTATTTATTTATACTGCGGTCTAACTTATAACATAGCAGGGTGGTACACAAACATAAACACGCACAACGTACATTTGGGCAAAAAAAATAACGAACAATGGCAAAGCAATTAGAACAGGTTACAGAACAAACGAAATGTTCTTCAAACGATACCAAAGATTTTTGGATTACAGCCTCGTTAGACAGGTTATTGCAATCGTTTATCGTACGAGGAAATAAAGAATATTTAAAGGAATTTACTCTTTGCATCAAATGCTTATTTGTTTGTGAATGTCGGATTCTGGTTGCGTAACCTGTACATTGAATCAAGATATGTGATGTGCTCGTTTTGTAATGACCATTTACCAACTGATAAAGGAACTTCAGTCTACAAACAAGGTTTCTTTCAGTAACCGGGGGCAAATTACCTTTTTTTATGAATTCGCTAATAGAGCTGCGACCATGTCAGTTGTAAATGAGTCTTAGAACCTTTTTCTGTATTCTTTCTAATTTTTTGATGTTTGATTTTGTGAAGGGGTCCCAAATTATCACAGCATACTCTAACATAGGACGAATAATTGATCTGCAGGCGAGTAAACGAACTTGAGGGGTAGCTAGCTTTAGTGTACGCCTTAGAAAGAACACCTTCCTTAGGGCATTGGCTACAACATTATCTATGTGCGTGTCCCAGGAGAGTTTGTTAGTAATTAGCAGTCCTAATTATTTAAAGTGCTCAACCTCGGAAAGAACTTATGGATTCCCTTTTGAGAAAGCACTCTTGCTCTCAGTAAATGTGGACATAGAGAAAACTTTCCCTTTTTCGTTTGTGATACAGGACCCTGGACCTTACCGGGAGGCATCGAGGGAATCGCGTTCTACAAGACCAAATACGCTGACCAGGATGACGACTTCCCCGACATTGAGATAATGTTGAACACGGGTCCGCCGGCCTCCACCTACACCGAGCCTTTCCTCATCGGTTTGGGGCTCAAGCAGGAGGTGCGTAGAGCACCTTGACCGGGTCCCTAGCGCAGTCGCTCTAGCTTAGTCGTTCTTCGGTTTATGGAGTCCTGAACGGCAACAGACGGTTCAGCATACGGCCCAACAGTTCAGAAAGTCAGAAGCTAGAAAGTCACGTGACGACCCGGTACTTCGATGCCACACTGCGCCCGTTACACTTCTTCTATACATTAATACCACTTGGTATAACATGTGTATTTACCTCTGAGCGTATCACTGGCGCCACACACAAAAATTTCCCCCACCTATACTAGACAGAATATATCCAGACAGATGTGCCGATTGATGATGTCATGACAAACTCACCACTCTGAGTGTGTCATGAACTTATCTATCGGCTTGCGTTGGCTATTTGAGGTGCATGCTTATTTAACACTATCAGAGCTTACGACTAACACAAATTTTGCACTTTGAAATAAGTTCAGCGGCATTTAGCAATGTGGAGTGCCGATTCTGAAAACAAAGAGTAGTATCCTTCCATACGTAGCACTGAATGCAATGGAAGTTGGTGAAGTTTTTCGTCAAATAACAATGATGGATTTATGAGACACCTGTATGGGTTTCCTTGTGGCTTTGTTCTAAAAATAGGGGCAAATAATTATTCCTTTCATTCTGTATTGCACATGTTTAGAATCGGCTCAGTGTTATTCAAAATATATGCAGATTTCACGCTGTAAAAATATAAAAGTATCTCCGAAGCGTGAAACTTTGTTAAACATATAACAAAATATCTTACCTTTCTGCCCATTCTAGGTCTACGACAAGTACATCTTGCCGCATCGTGGGGAACCAGCGATCAACATGATCCCCTTTGTGACGCGGCCGAAATCGAGGGGATACGTAAAGCTGCGCTCCACCGATCCCGAGGATCCTCCGATCATTGTTTCCGGATACTACACCGATCCCGACGACATCAAAGTCATAGTTGAAGGTGAGACCGCCAGATGTGTGCCGCTGTAGCTTTGTTGCCAATGGAGCATACAGGGCGCTTCAGTGAACTCATTTCTTGAACAAGTTATTAAAATAAGCTTACGTAATCAATTCTGTAATTAATTACGCACTATTTCAACGCTACCCGAAACGCAAAATTATCGATATAGAAGTTGCAGGGCATGTGAATTAGTGTGTCACTTTCACGGTAATGGGTGGAGGGGTTTGAATTTTTCCGGTCTACGTGACTAGGGGCTCCGGCTCCGTTCCCATCAGAGCTCTCAGACATGTTACGACATAGCGATAGACGATGTTTGCAGACCACATGCAAAAACTGGCCGACAGGACAAAAAGCGCGGCCTCATCTAACCACTTTCTTCAGTGGTGTCCAGTGCTGTCTGCCCATGCGTCGTATCGATAGTTAACTCGTATTGCGCGGTGGAGGGCACTAATGCCGCCGCGCGCTAAGGCGTAGCCAAGTGCTACTTTTTCGAATCTCACGCACCTTCTTAGAGACAGGAAAAATTAAAGCCACTGCAGGTATTATTGTTAATATTCACTTGCTTTCCGGACACTCATTATTCTCCCCGAAAACTTTTCGATTGAAAATATTGCTTTTATAACAACGCTGTAAAAGTTGGTTATTAAATTAATTATAATGCAATATTGGAGCTCATTTTAAATAAACCGCCTGATATGACCAACGCGACAGTAAACAATTCTATGATGGTTGGTTCAAGTAGGTCTTTCTTTGCTTGGCGCAACTTAAGTGAAATACTCTGCATAGGACAACCCACGCTTCGTGCCGCCTAAACCCAGCTGGCTCTCGTTAGCGATTGCAACAAGAAGTGTAAGGTACTCTGGAGAGGGAGGGTCTGAAGGACACGATAAAGGGGTGTCGCAATATCTTCAAAAGATCCTAGGCTTGTTCTTACCGGTATTCGACGCAACCCGAAAAATTAAGAGCATTAAATGGCTTGGTGGGACTTGCGAATTAGGTCAGCTTTTAAAATCTTTATGTCAGCTTGCCATACTTCTACCATTATGTGTTCCGTACACTCCTGACTCTCGGGATATCTCTATCGCAGGACTGAAGTTCGTACACAACATCACGAAGACCAATGCATTCGCCGAAATCGGTGGCCGTGTGTGGAGTGAGGTGTTCCCCGGCTGCGAGGAGCACGAACAGTACAGCGACGAGTACTGGGCTTGCCTGGCACTGGCTTTCCCGAAGACAGCGTATCATCCGGCCGGAACCTGCCGAATGGGCAGCGACCATCGGGCGGTCATCGACCCCAGGATGAGGTGACGCACTTGTCTTGTAATGTGCGGAAGTCACTATTTATAAATATTTACCTTGTTTTAGCGTCATTGAGGGGATATGCTATATGACGAAAAAGCAACACGTGCAGACACTGACAAAGGAAACACAAAGAACTCGGTCATTGTGCACTCTCGCGTTAGTTGTCTTTTGCAAGTACTCGTGTATTTGCACCCGGGCTAAGCCAAGCCCTTGTAGTCCAAGACCATGTCGACTGCATGAACTATACGTCGTCAGGATCAAACGCTTGTGAATGTTCGTTCTAATATTTAATCACTCTTCCATAGGTTAGGATTGCCTGACTTCTCTTAGAGCTATGTTTATTATATGTGATTCCTTGTAATTCGCAACGTAGTCTTTTAAAATTTTAGGGGGTTAACTTTATTCTCTATGAACCCCCCTTCCCTCCTTCTCTTTAGAAAGGTGAAAGAATTCACGAACTCAACATTGTGTGCGCTGCAGTCCTTACGTGTCTTACAAGTGTCAATTCGCTTCCATACCTTCCATGTATATCGTGTAACATGCTTCCACTGCATAGAGTATAAGCCATAGGATCGTGTCGGTAGCTGTCCTTTTCAAGGAATATTTGAACATAAGGTCGTATATAAGCGAGCACTGTAGCAGTGCCACTCATGTGCTTTTGCAAAAAAAAGAGAAAAAAAAAACTAAGAAAACTATAACAACGGAACACTTCATGCTGACAGAACCAAAGTTTGGACACGTAAACTTGTCAAAACGTTCGCTATAACGACATTGCCCTTTGAGTATTTTCTTGTGTCACTTAAAGCCTCCATTCTTCTGCAAACTTCCAAAAATGTGTTATATTTCTCAACCGGACCTTTTTCACCAATCTTTAACGCTTAGCTCTTGAACTTTGCCGAGCCTCTGTGGCAGTCACCCTAAGTGGCTTATGGCAGCGCGGATTTAATAAAATATCTCACACAGAGTTTTCTTTCACACATAAAATATGCAGGGTCCGCGGAGGCATCACGAACCTTCGCGTGGTCGATACGTCGGCTATCCCGGAGATGATCACCGGCCACCTGAACGCTCCGGTCATCATGATGGCTGAAAAGGCGGCCGACATGATTCTGGAAGACAACGGCAACGTGGTGCCGGACTCACCGAGGGCCAACTACCGTGTCCGAGGACGCTCCCCGCAAGGGTCCCCACCAGGAGTCTATTCGGCTTCTTCGTCGACCCTCTTGCAGGCCGCGTCGTGGCCGCTTCTTAGGGCGATCTTACCCGTTGCATTCGCGTGTTTGGCAGTTTCGTGACGATCCGCTTTGTCCTGTTAGTGTTGCAACTATGGAATATTGTAGTGTGAATGCCATCTAAACTTTTTAGATTGAAGACAAGTTGGCGAGGCATTATCTCGGACTCACATCTCGACACTGTACCACGCTGGGCGGCAGAGATAAGCTGCACAAACGTTGTGCCCGATATTTATTTTGTTTTGTTTAGTGGCGCAGTGGTCAGCTGGCCTGAACGTATGATACATAGTTGGAATTTAGCAGTATTATCGTGAGGACAAAATGCTACCTACAGTAGGGTTAATGCCTTTTCAGTTGTATTATGTCGATGCGTGACGTTTCAAACATGGTCAGCACTTGTCTATACTG
Organism: Hyalomma asiaticum; assembly: GCA_013339685.2. Lineage (NCBI taxonomy): Eukaryota > Metazoa > Arthropoda > Arachnida > Ixodida > Ixodidae > Hyalomma > Hyalomma asiaticum. The sequence continues at coordinate 139,919,186 of CM023484.1, read as the reverse complement.
TTTAATTTCTGACTAAACACCCAAGCATTCACTTACCCTTCTTCTTCACTCTATCTTGTGCATAGACAATTTTTATTGATTTCAAAGTTTGCTGCTTATAGTGCTCGAAGTAGGGTGTCACAGAATCTTTTTAATCACTCCCTCACCGAACAATTCGCAAGAGTGTACTATCCAGAGAACCCTCAGGTAAACGGCCGCTTTCCAGGAAAACACGACTGCCAAGAGGACAAAAATTATCACGGTATTCCAACCAGAAGAAAAGAAATAACAGAAATAAATGTGTGAAATATGGTACAGTACAGTGATTTACACAATTGAGAATATTTGAGCAGCCATACTTCCGTGCAGCTATACATAGTGTGTCGGAAGGTATGTTTTTTAGAAATGATGGGGCTTCGTCAAGAGCGCCTGTGCCAAGTCACTTTTACTTTCGTTACGCAGATCAATTGCCATGTAAACAAATTTAAAATATCTTGTTATAAGTAGCTCGTCACTTTCAAATGATAAGATAATCAGTGTATTATTCTACAGAGGCAACGTTTTTAGCATTCTATTGTTGTTCCCATGGAAATTTAGTCAAAGGCAGAACCTGAATGACATTACAACGCAAGCTGCATTATGGATGTGCTAGTCACAAAGGAAATGTTTCCGCGAAAGCGTTGCGAGATTTTGAAGGCTCCGCTTATTACATGGACCACAGTATATGCTGCCTACTGCATGCAAAGTTCATGTGCACGTAGGGGCGCAGCTTCTTGGAGTGTCTTGTTAGTTCCACTGATGTAGTCAGAAACTCGTCATCCTGACTGTAGTTCAAGGTAGCGAATACAGTACTGCAATAAATCTTTGCGGCGTTAAGCTAACAATTTCGGTTAAGGTCCTCACATCAGGTTGGAGAGGTTATCGCAGAGCTATTAGGTGATTGCGGGCGCGCAAGTGTAAGCTATTCACCAAAATACAAGTTCGCTTGGAAATTGAGGCCTGTTTTTCGCAAACACGGCGGCAGTTTTCACTCAAGCTCTCTAAAGCGCCCTTTTCACGTTCACACTGTCTCATGCTCAGTAAGGATGAAAAAAATTCTCTCAGAACGAGCAATTCTATTAGCATAGCGCTTTTTGCTGCTCACAGCTGTCGTACCTCACTATGTTTCCTTAATGTTGCAGTGTCGCGATAAGCTTGAATACAAGGTCATGTTTCGAAGGCCGATACAACTTGTTGCTGCGAACTGTGTTCATAATGCTACAAGACGAAAAAATGTAGACAAGGACAAGAGACAAGACAGCAACAGGCGTAAACATTCAACAAAGCTTGTTTTTTTTGTTTCTTGTTAATATAAAAGGAAAATGGCGAAAGCGCAAGACGTGATGTTACTGTCATGGCACTAAGCTGATTACCACAAGTCCCTCTGAAAGTTCCCACTACCAAATAGAGCGACGCAAGTGACACCAACTTATGCATTCGCCCTTCAGGGCAGCTACGTGCAATTCGTCGGACTGGATTCCTCAAAGAGATCCTGGGTTCTCAAGCTCACAGTGTGGGAGTTTTACGTGCGTCCAGGTTCCCAGCAGCTCAGGAGTGCGCCTTGACTGTTTGCGTGGTGGTTTCGTCTTTTGGCTTCGAAACGACGCGGCGCCATCAGTTCCCGGGCTGCGGTATCTCTACTTTTAAGATCTTCGTGTCCCCCCATCTAAACTGCCGAACACTTGTAGATTAGACAGTATCCAGGCAGATATGCATTACATTTACTTCTTATAGAAAGCTCGTGTTTCCGTATTCACGTAAATCAAAACATAAAATTACTTGAAAGGTTGCGCCTCTCCTTGTTTTATCACTCGTCTGCGTCAAATTTTAGCGCGTATTATATTTTCCCAGCAGCCATTCAATAAGTTTTGTTCTTAGCCTATGCTGCTTCTTCATTCTACTTCGCAGAATGCACCGTGTAAGCGAGTGCTTCGGTGGTACCACGCAGTGGTATCCATCATAGCCTGATACATTGTAGGCTATCGTGTTCCTCAATTGTTTTCTGTGGTGACTGTATATCTTGCCAGAAAACGGTCAAGACATTATCGCTGTCATGCCCTTTGGATCCACCGCACTCCGTGAGCAGCCAGTAGCGCCTATCATGCTTCTTGCGTTGCCTTTCCCTTTGCCCTTCCTTTCTATCTGTTCATTATCATCGTGGAAGATAGGAACTTGAGCCGCCCTCATTGTTGACTTTTTCGCTCTAGCTGACTCTCTGCCTCTTGAGGCATTTTCCACGGGGAAGCCCACAGAGTTTGTGAAGAAAGGGCACATTTTTATATTCCATCCCACATAATCAGTAAGGAAACAATGCTCGTTGGGACAGTGCTGAGTGCTTAATAAGTAATCGCGGCGAAGATGACGCAAATGAGATCTGAAAGTTTTTGGGTAATGGTTATTCCTGTTCACAGACACGAAGAAAAGTTTGGTCCGAGGCATGAGCTTTGGCTTCCGTGTTGTCTGGACATCTTAAGCGTAAAATAAGGATTCATGGGCCCTGCATGGCTGCAACGAAATATTGCTCAGTTTTGTTATGTTGTGATATCAAAATAGCACGCCCGTGGGACATGAAATGTACACGGCTGTTCTGTTTTGAAGGAGTCTGCTGTCCTAGAGTTTGTTTAGCTGTTTTTGATGCTTATTGGCAGTGTTAACAACCAAGTTCGCGGCGCTGAAACGCACCCGGAGAATAGTTTCCACTCGATACCGATGAAAAGAAAAAGAGAGAGAGAGAGCATGCATGAATATGTCCCGTCACTGTAACTGTGTTATTGTTATGTTCAATTATAACCGTTTCGGCCGCGGAATGTGTGTTGAAAGATTTCTTGAATAAAGTTGCCATTCTCATTGCTTGACATCACGTTGTCTCATTTGCTTTCAATGAGGAGGAAGTACACGCATTCAGTCGGTGACACGGCTATAGCGTGAATCAGTAAACTACCTTGTATTGAAGGCATATTGCAACCAAATGTGGCTGCGATATACGCGAGGGCAAGTACAAAAAAAATGGCTTGCTTCTGCTTGCTTCGCTGCAAGTGACGTCGAAAGACGCTGGTCTTCTTCCGCCCCTGATGCGTAACACCCTGCCTTCAACTGCTCACACCTTTCACGCTGTTCCCCTCTCCTCTCATTCTTCCAATGATATAAGTAAGGGAGTTTTTTTTTTTTTTTTTGAAATGGTAAAATAGAGCCAAGCCTGCGCGGAACCGCAGGACAGTGACAGCGTAAGCTGGTGGAGCGACCTTCTTAGAGGCCATTTTAAACGCTTGAGGAAACTATAGTGCAAGTAGATGTATCCCCTGTGCAGGTATCCCTACTAGTGAAGGTACCCCCTCCGTCATAACTCTTATCATTTCGCCAAGTAGGGAAGTACCCACTAGGCAATAATTACTGCGGTAATTAAGAGCCCAGACAGGTTGCTGGCGCGGCTGTGTGCGTTGAGTGCCGCGTGATGCATGGCACGATACGACTAAACTGCTTCGAAGGGCAGCGCTTCGTAATGATGACGGAAATGTTGAAGAAGATTGTTTCATAGTGACGATGATGATGCCTCTGTATAGGTTCAGAGCTACAAACCACGCCGCCTTGTGTTCTTTCAAATGAATTCTCGAACTCGTAATGCAATCCACTTTTCCCGACGTGTAGTGGCGTATTATTATTCTGCCACGTAACATTACACTTGTTAATGCGATTCCTCGGCAGACGTTACACCTGTTTAGGTCTTTTTGCGATAGTTTAGTGGTAGTGGTGCTTAGTGGTAGAAGGCTCGACTGCCACACAGAGGATGTGGGTTCGAATCCAGTCAGAGGACGTGGTTTGAATGCTCCTCGGTCCTGGTTATTTTTTCTAAAATTTGCCGCGATAGCGATTACGGATACCGGCGGCGGCGGACAACTACGGCGCAAAAACGGCGATTGTTGTGATCTCATAACAGGTTACGCTGTAATACGAAGGAATGATGCCTTTAGTATGGCACCGGCTACTCCTTTTCGCTTAGCAATCCTAACAAAAGTTCAATAAAGAAATAAAAAGGAAGGAAGAAGATTTTCACAGGACCTACACACTAGGAACACTAAAAGAGTCGACGCTATATAAAGTTGGACAGTGCATGGGTCAGATTTCCGTGCTGGTGCTCACGTAGGAAGAGTTGGTACACGAGTGTGCTCATGTAATTTGAATATTTCAAGTGGACGATTATGCACAAGCCCACGCAACACAAGTAATTAGACCTAATTTAAAAGACTGGGCTGGAGCGCATTCGGAAGGCATTACGAATCATGACGGAAACCTACAGCTCCATTAAGCGAAGTATCAATCACTGCATTCTCCAGGCTACGTACGATGCAGAAACATGGAGATAACGAAAAAACTATAGCTGAAACATGAGCACGCAACGTGCAATGGGACAGAAAAATGATAGTGGTAACGCTTAGAGATAAAAAAAGGAGCGGAATGACTAGACATACCAGGAGTAGCCTATATTATCTTAGCAATAAAAAAAATTGACTGGCAGGACATGTCATGAGGAGGAAGGATATAGGTGGAAGTAAGAGCGACTGAATGGATACCACGAGAGGGAAAACGCAACAGAGGTAGGCAAAGGGTTAGATGGAGCGATGAAATTAAAAAGTTTGCGGGCATAAAGTGGAACCAACTCGCTCAGGATAGGGTGGATTGGAAATCGTTGGGAGAGGCCTTCGTCCTGCAGTGGACCTAAACAGGCTGATGATGATGATGATGATTTCTTATAATGACAAAATATAATGTTAATGTATACGCCCTGTGGGTGTAAAGAAAGCGTGCAGGTTGTCGTTGAGCAATTGATCTCTGAGGTTCTACGTCCGAAAACTGAGATATGATCATGAGACACACTGTAGTGGAGAGCTGCGGAAATTTTGACCCCCTGGGGCTCTTTAACGTGCACTGACAACGCACAGTACGCGGGCTTCAAAACTTCGCCTCCATCTAAATGCAGCCTCCACAGCCGGGATTCGATCCCGCGACTCTCGGATCATCAGCCGAATGCCATAACCACTAGACCACCACGGCGGGGCCAGGTTGTTGTTGGCACGGAGTGCTCCGCGAAGAAACGGCTGAAATTCGGGCATATACGAGTGAATTTGTTTTGCGACAGAGCAGCTTCCTCGAAGGCAACTCAAATTAGGTAGAATTAATCAGCTATCAAATTTTGTTATAGTAGTTTTGTTATAGCCCTTTAAATTGGCGCTAACACCGGCGCTTCATAGGGTCATCCCCTTGTTCGCGCTTGTTGAAAAAGCAGCTCGTTTTCCCATGTAGTAGTGAGAACCCACTGAACTTGAAAAACTGGCATGTCTGATAGGAATGTTCTAAAATCTGTTTCTTCAAAAGTACAGTTTTGTAAAATCGTTTAGTACTAAAGTGCTAAAATAATAAAAGTGACTGCTGATAGACTGATATCCTACACTAGCGAAACTTCGCCCTAGTTATTATAGGAAAAGGCGCACATGGCTGGCTCCATCCGTATGCGCTCAGAAAAACTAATGCGCGTATGAGGCAGGAGTAGGCGGTCATGAGCAATACGTAAATGATTGAATGTTAGGTCTTTTGATTTGGGGGGTTTAACGTCCCAAAACCAGCTCTGGTTATGAGAGACGCCGTAGTGGAGGGCTCCGGAAATTTCGACCACCTGGGGTTCTTTAACGTGCACTGGCATCGGACAGCACACGGGCCTCAACATTTCGCCCCAATTGAAATGCAGCCGCCGCGGCCGATATTCTATCCCGCGACCTTCGGATCTGCAGCCGAGTGTCATAGCCATTAAGCACCGTGGCGGCGCGAACGTTACGTCTTAGAACCTATGTAAAACATATTCAAATCTAGAAAAGGAATGGAGGAAGGCGTAATTAATAATTAAATACATAGACAATTATTTAGATATTTAATTAGGTAAATAAATTAATAATTATATAAATAAACTTTTATTTCTCGTGCATATAGCAGTACAATTAATCAGCTTCTCCGGACAACCACGTTGAAAGGTTGAAATGACACAAGAATTTTTGCTTTAAACGCTAGGTAGCCACCGGCGCGTGCCTGCCCCAAGGCACGCACGCGCCCAGGGCGAGCGCGTGGCTCCCGGCGCTCGCGGCGAGGGCGAGCGCCGGGAGCCACGCGCTCCCCGGCAAACTCGACACTGCCCCGGCAAACGCGAGAGACAACGTTGGCGCAGGCAGCGTCTCCTAGCGAGTTTCTTGATTGAGAAATACCGACTGCTCGCATTGGAGAAGCGTTCACCGGCAACCCATATATATATATATATATATATATATATATATATATATATATATATAGATTATATATATATATATAGGCACTGGATCTTGACTTGCAATGAAGTGCCGGTGGGAGATTTAACTTGTGCATTTTGCATAGTTGAACCGTGAGGATTCGTAGCATGCGCGTTAACTAAATTAATCCGGAACTCGGCACGATCTACGATGCACATCCCGAGCTTCGCCCACTCATCATCATTCACTCCGTGGATATGCTGTAATTTTTTTTCGTCAAGCCAACCCTCTTTATTGTGCTCAAAGAACATTTTTTTTCAGGAGGAGGCGCACTTCCCTGCGCGAAATGGAAGACCAATCGTCTGTGTGTTACGGTGTACACGACCTGCTGCTGCATACGCCGCGGTGTTACCAAGGATATTGCAATCTGCTGGTATCCAATGAAGCGCAATTATGTGATTCATAGCACTTGCTTTTGTGTGTTGTTTGAGCATGTCGTACAGCAATATACTATCGAAAGATCGTTTCTGATTGATTTTTAGCGATACGAGGGCTTCTTGCGAGTCACTAACAAAACGCCACTTCGGCGAGTTTTTTACTATTATGAAGGGCAACGTACAGAAGAGTTCAAGAAACAATGCAACAGTGTAAGATGACATACGAGAGATTTTAAATCATGGTTTAACGCGCTGCTAATGATTGGCAGAATATGAAGAGACAGACACATCAGGGTGAACAACAGGGGTCTATCCATGTTCTTTCATTCTTTTGCAGCGCGTTAAGCCATGAAGTCATGCCAACTGACCCCCATCGCAGCTCGCTCTATCGCCAGCTGTATAAGACAAATGCAGAAGCAGATGAATTGTTATTACACGGACCATCTATATAGACGTGGACGTACTGCGGATATAATGAGCAAATTTGGAATAGCGCCATTTGCTTAGCGGCTACCATGATCATGTCGTTTTTTAGATATTATTTCCTCGACTGATAATTCTACTTTAGGCTTTGTTAACATCCATGGAGGGTAGTTAAGATTTCGATGCACGGCGGTAATGCTTTGTGTTGGCGAACGCTATCGTGAAGTCTGCTTTTGCTTCTTTCGCTGTGCGTGTAGCTTAAAGGGGTCCTGAAAAGAATATCGAGATGACCGGTTGTAACTTTCACTGCTTCGTTATGCATTCAACAAGCCGATTCCGAAATATTTCGGCGATATATTCAATGCACATTTAATAACGCCCGTTTGAAACCATAGCGTTCTTGCGCTCCCGAAACGGTTCTTTTCAGGTGCTGATCCTCCATCCAGTTCGGCGAGAAGAGTGATAAACAGGGTATATATAGTCACTTCTTTAGCAGCAAGCTTTCGGTGAAATGCACTGAGATTGCGGTGCGGGAAGGGCGTGCGTGCAGCGGTGAGGGGGGCACATGCGACAAGTGCAGCCCCTCTATTTAGGCTATGTGTTGCTTTCTTCGCCTGCTTTCTAGCGCTGCGCACACAGTGAAATTTCAAAATATGTACCACGAGCGGAATAGAAGCTTTCGTCTCCTTATCTGTATTAGTCACGTTAACGCCTGTCAGCCGACTTCCACCGCGCCCCCCCCCCCCCTTCTTTTTTTTCTTATTTCCATCTTTTCCTTTTCTTTTTTCTTTTTGCCCATGCCGCTCTTCTCCTCCCCCTCTCGTTATGTGGACGGTGGAGAACGTGCAGAGTGTACACATACGAATACACGTAGGACTGGTTTTTTTTTACATTATCGACTAAAAGAATCAACTCTTTAGAAGTGGTGTCGATGACAGTAGGGCGAACAGGGGGAAATTTGAATTGAATTAACCAATACCTCCAGCAAAACCCTTACTCGCAACGAGGGTGAGGACTTGTCTTCGTGTACCGCAGGCGACTTCCAGTTCGCTAGTCGTCGCTGAAACTTCCGACCCGCCATTTTCAGTCTTGCGAACGGTTGAAACAGTGACGGCGACATATTCATGGCATTTTAACACAACACGAGGCTCGTCCCTTAAAGGGGTCGTGAAAGGTTTCTGGACACTTGCGTAATAAGTGCGTATTCAGGATCCTCACCCTCCAATCAGCAATACGCATTGTTCCGTTGCTCCGTGTGGGTTGATTTACATCGATAACAAACGCGGTTTCCGTTTCACTCCACGCGTTCGCCTCAACTCTGCAATTGACGTCTTGTTAGTAGCCATCACACCTCCAAGATTGGCGCGCCCTCAGAGGCAACGGGAAAACAAACCATGCAGTAGCTTGGCTTCGGAATGGCCTTGCCGCATGGTTTCTAAGTATTTCCTTTCTTTCTAGCTTTCCAGTAAATCGATTCTTTTAGAGCAAACGCGAGTTCCCTATGCCTTGAACTTAACGATATGTTACCGAAACATCACCGAATAGTGCCATGCCTCCCCGTGGTGTCACATAGCTAGTCTTTCGGTAAGAAACGTTTTTAGCTTGTACAGGCGACATACCTTAGCTTTTTGTCATCGTCGTTGTTAATGTCTGGGATTGAACAACGACTGGGTCATTAAAGTTGCTATTACGGCAATTTAAGACACCTGGTATTTCGGGAAACGCTTTTCTAAGGTATGCGCTTCCAAACATAAAGAATATTCTTTATGTTTGGAAGCGCATTCGATATATTGTTATGAATGCTACAGAGGCTAGTTGGTCTGCGCTTTGGGGCCTCCTTTTTTCTAGTGCTGTTATCCTATGTAGTTTACACGCATCATTGTACGCCTTATTGAGAGCGTCGTGCGGATGATTTCTTTCAGCTTAGGTTGCCTTTACTTTGTTTAATGGGTGAACGCAATCCACGCCGTTGCTACAAATCCCGCTTGTGCGCCTTGCCAGACCGACAAATATCACTTGTTTGCAGTGCCGCGTGTGATGACTATTGTAATCCAGGTATTGCTGGCTATCTGATGGCTTTTTGTAAAGTGTCGTTTTTAGTATTCCTTTTTCGGTTGATACTGTCGTGCCGAGGAAATGAATTTTACTAGAGTGATCTTATAAATTGATTCTTGATTGAATGATTGAATCTCGAAAATAAATTTTTCTGGGGTAATTTACGCACAGACAGGGTACAAACATACCTGCTGTCCAGTGGCGATCCATTGATGTGTGATTACTGTGGTGAACCACTTAGCGTGGTCTATATCTTTCTGCAGTGTACCGCACTGGAAATTCAGAGGAAAAAGCCTTTTTTACTTCCGTTCGGGGAACATCTCGGGTTGCATCCGCCTATGTCTTTAGGAAAAGAAACGTTTCTTTTTCAAATTAGAATTAGTGCTGGCGTTTTTAAACGATATACGCACTTTTCGTATAACTTATTTTGGCGACCTCTAGCACTGTCGCTCAGCAGAGGCCGTTGCTTGGCATTTCTGTCACAGAAGGCGCCTTCCTCCCCGTCCTCTGGCTCAAGGACCATGGCGAGGGATTCGCGCTCCCTCCATACTTTGTAGATCTTAGAACCATTATCACTTATTATGCCCTGAACGGCCATGGACCACCGCACCATATGTCATAACTTTACACTATATATATTTTAGAAATCTATAGAGAAATGCGATTTTAGACCCCTTTACAGCCCCATACCACCCTGTAATCGAAAGTCATTGATCACTGCTAAATTCATAAAATGTGACAGGCGCTCATTGGCCACATTTGGCCGTTGCGCCTCAAACTATCAAACATCATCATACATACTACATAAAAAATGAAGCCACTTGAGCGCATACACGGCTGCACAATATGAGTAAGCAGCGCAGCTGGCGAGCAAGCGCTGCCACGATGAGAAGACAGATTTAATTGTGGTTGTTGTTGTGGCCCCTATAATTGGCACCTACATACCTACGAAGGGAAATTGGTCTTACTGCAATTAGTGATATATGTGAACGAAAGAAAAGCGAAAACTGAAGGTAAGAAAAATAAAAAAAATACAAGGACGAAACCAATATAGAAACGAAAGATTAGAAAAAAAAAGAAACACTGTGGCATTAGCGCAAGCAGCGTAATCTTCCGGAGGATTCTATAAATTCATGTGAAGCTACCAAAATAGCATTACCGCTGATACCATCCGGAGAGACACTAAAAGACGAAAGGTTTGGTGCTGTTAGCGGTTGAAGTTGAAGTTGAAGTTGAAGTTTATTTGTTCTTTTCCTTGTTACATGTATTTACACCTTTAGGGACCCAACAAATTTGTTAAAGGGTCCCTAAAGGCATTATAACATAAAAAAAACAAACACTAAACGGCAATTGTCATTGGCGAAACACTAAATAGGAATTAATATGAAAAACATAAGAAATAAGCTAACACATAATATAGCTATACAACAAATCATCAAAACATCAATGACGCGGTAATTTGATGTAATGAGCAGAAAAGTTCTAAATACGCGATATGTATAAGTGCGAAGTTGAATACATGTGAAAATCAACAAAACAAATCTCTTAGCAGGAAAAATTGTTATGAAGCAAATTTTTCAGTTGTGCTAGGAAAGAGGGAAGTGACGGGGCTGTCTTTAGGTTAGTAGTGAGGCTATTCCAAATGGTAGTTCCTCGGAATTCCACAGTTTGACGACCATAATTAGTATTTATTTTTGGTAGTAAAAGTCGGATGCCAGAAAATCACCCGTGAGCTCGAGGTGACGGACGAAGGTAAGCGCAGTTTAGCAAGGAGTGATGCGAAAAACAGTCGGCGGAGCGACATAAACCGTTGGCATGAAAGAAGGAAACGATCGAACGTTTCGGCTTCTTTGCATAAAGATAAGAGGTGAGGTGTAGACAATCGAGACTTATTAGGGTGGAAATTTAGACAAGGAACTCTGCATAGGAGGGTTGTTATAATAACTTCGCATTTACGCGAAATGCATTGGTTCATATTCAATTTGAAGTGTGGGTGTCGATAGTCGTCGTAATTAGGAAGAGATGTCTGTGCATTTCGGGAGGAGAAGGGTTTTGAACGTTTTAGCTCTCTTTTTGTAATGCGTGAAAGCTCAACCTACAGACGTTCGCGCGGAACTGGAGACGGTGGCAGAGGCGTCACGCGGGGCCTCGGCTTGGTGCCGTACTGTTCTTTTGCTATACTACAATATGCATGCTAATGCTATTCTAGGACTTCCTTGGACGCCACGTTGCTTTGCGAAACTCTATGCGCCCGATAAATTGGCGTACTCGGTATTTGTCTTCTTGTAGAAAATACACTACGAAACGAAATGTTTTTCGTCTTCCAATGAATAAGACTGTTTTATGAAAACAAATAATTTTTTTTCGCGAGCTTAAACGCGTGATTTGTAGTGAAAACGTGGCCATGCGAAAACGTGGCCACGCCCCACTGCTTACGAGAAAAACGCCGAGCTAGCACTCCACACAGATGGTTCACCGGCGAAGCTGAAACAGATTACCGCATTCTTAAATATGAAATTTTTTCAGAACCCAATCCTTGGTCAATCCCCCACAGTGGGCGTGAGCCATACATTGTCAGGTGAACAAGAACAAGCTGAAACATGCGGTCCAGGTGTTTAGGAGTGGGTTAATCCCGACGGTGTATCGAAGCTTTAATCAATTTATTGGTTACATGTGTGCGTTTTTTAATGAGGTTACATGCACGTTCGGCTAGGGTTTACCACAGCGTTTATCTACGCTGCTCTTCCCGCAACGACGCCTCCTCGGCTCGACGTTGTCACTTGCGTTCGATCTCTCGAGTTGGCGTCGTGGTTAGCAACATCCGCCTGCCATCGGCGCTCGCGTTCCGCTTCGCGATTTAGCGCGGCTTGGAAGGCTGCAGCAGTTGGTGCTTGCGCTTGGCCACCTGGGCCTGTTCTTGTGCCCGTACTGCCCCACTGGCCCGGCAAACACGGTTCTGCTGTCAGTGCTGTTCTTCGAAATCTCTCTCCTGTTGGGTAGTTCGTACGAGCAGTGGCCTTCTCGGTGGCACGGCTGCGACATGAAGAACGACGTCACTGACGGCGCACGGGCGCGTTCGGCGCGGGCACGGAAAAACGTGGTCGGCGTCGGCAGCAGCTGCAGGCGTCACACTATGGCCTGCTGCACTGATCCTCTCTGCCTCGCGCGACGTTCTACTGACGGCGCTGCCAGTGGCGCGTGTGCTTGTGTTGTACGCAGAGAACGACGTCACTGGACGGTGCAGTCAATGGTGAAGTGTGCGCGCACAGGAGATGAGGGGATTTTCGTTTCGCCTGGTCATATAGAGCTTTTGATGTAAAAAAAAAAAAAAAAAAACCTTGGTCCCGACCAAAGACATGCAATAAAAAGCGAACAAAACCGAACAAAGCGAACATTACTCCGATCTGGCCCCTGCTTGCATGAGCAACATGTGCGCCCGCCAGCCGCAGTTTCACCAGTGTAGTAGTGGGCTGAGGGTACATGTTTATACATGTTTTGGTGATTCATCTGTCAGGTTTGAATGGTTAACATGCACAATTCCACTAATTAAATTTCCTCTAAAACATCCTTTTTTTTTCTCTCTATCGGTTCCTTCCAATCATTTAAAATCAAAACGTAATCAACAAATAACTCTTGGCCAATCCCCCCTGGTCAGGTAAGTGCCGTAGTTATTCAGGAGAATCATCATCATCATCACCGCACATTGGGCATTGTATAAATGAAGCGCACACAAACTCTTCGGAGAGCTAACTATAATGACAGTTTTTAACAACGAATCTTTTTAAGCTATTCGGTAATGTAGCGTATTAAGAAATATGACCCTGAGATAACCTTGCCTAGGAGCCAAGCGACGCTACATCTACCAGCATTACCTAGTATTTTCTTGACATCATGTTACATCATATAACATGACGTCACAACGAAACGGCACGTCACGTAACCAAGTGAGGAAAAAGCTGACGAAGAAGATGAAGATTAGCAAGTTGTAAAAGAAAGAACACGATGACGAAGAAAAAGAAGAACATGATTATGACGGAGATGGAGAAGAGGCTGAAGATGGGCAAGTAGTAGAAAGAAAGAAGATGATTTTAATGATATAATGACGACGACGAAGAAGAACAAGTAGGAAATGAAGGAGATGATTATCATCATGATGATGCCTTGGAGCACGGCGAAACTGAAATGCAGGTGTGCCGGGGACAAACCCAGACAAGCCAAGTGCCCATCTGCTTCGCTTGCCTAGCGCCACTAGTGCAAGCTTCACTCATTATTTTTCGGTCTGACGTTTTCATGCGGTCCTTAGCAGCTTCGCTGATAAAGAACAACAACTGGGTTGCTCTATGGCCACCAGCTGTCCAGGAACATAGCCTAAACACTTTTCCTCCTCGGTGTTCACATTATAGGCGTGAGTTTACTTCATTTGCCGCAGCGTGGAGCATCTACCAGCTGCCTGCAATAGACATGCCAACGTAACTGTTGTCATGAAGCTAAGAGTCTGCTCGAGCACCCATCAAGGCTCCGAACATGCACTCCCCTATCCACCACAACTTTTCTTAACGCCAAACCACGGTCGAAGAAAAAATTAGAGAGGGAAATCCTACGATTCCTTAGCTATGAAGTTGAGAGCTGGAGGGAATCCCGTGTGGCCGCGGTATAACAGGGATGAAAATAACGCACAGTACAGATCAAAAGAGAGCCGTGTTCAGAAAAATACACTCGGCTTTTTAAGACTACAGCTTTCTGTTCTTTGGTGCAGTGTGTTCTTTCGTACCAGCCCATTGTGATCATATAAGGGAGGTAAAGATGAAAGCCTTATTGTTTGGCGTCTGAATGCCAACCAGCGATGTGGCTGTTCGTGTCTCTATACCTGTGCTTATACGGTTCTCACCAACGTCTATTTCACTATAGAATTCCTTCACGCGTGGCGTGTACCCGCATTTCTCTGGCAGCAAAAAGGCAAGTTAGGCCAGTTGGTCTGGTTTCATCTTGAACTTCTTAACAGTGCAACACTGGACAAGAACAAAAGGAAGGAAAGAAAAAGGACAACGGGACGCTGATCCTCCACTAATGTTTTATTGAAAGAATCGTCAAAATATACACACGTACAATGTTCGAACAACCGTGGCATGCACATTACACAGGGACACAGGGATGCGCCAAGAGAGCGCTAATACGAGATCAGGGCTACGTCATGCTATTAGCTTCATTTACTATACCAGCATATTCCGTTCAGAAGGCGCAGCCGTAGCCTAAGGGTAGCGTGTTTGCTGACACCTCCGGTGCCCGGGATCGATACACCCCTGTCGCTTAATATATTGTTTGCGTCTGTGTGCTGGTTATGTCTACATTACCATCGCAAGTTGCTGCAAACTGTATCTTTCTGTTGCTTTTAAGTGTCTTGCAATGAAATGTAAATGTGTATTTTAGTTTGTGCTTGATTGGAACAGGCTCTATAAAATTCAAATGCCTGTGGTGCATGCCCCTATACCACGGTCCGAGTGTAACGGGATTGAGACACACGAGACTGCAGTATCGTTAATTGTGACGTACATGACAAATACATCAGGTTGGTGATGTAAAGATTAATCATCCGTGTTATTCATGTATTAATACCTTCCCATCGAAATATATGGCTATACCAGGTGAACGAGACGGCCAGGAGAGCACCGAGACGTAGGTGGCGAGGTACAGAGATAGAATGCCTCGTCGATGTCGATTGTTCAATGTTTAATAAGTAAAACTGATTAAGATCGCGATGTTGCGAGAACTGCTCTTTTTTCTTGAGGGTTTGTCACTGGTGAATAAGGGGATGATTAACTTCCCTGCGAAGAAAAAAAATTCGCCGTAACGTATCGTCGCAGACGACTGCAGTGATTATTAACTCAAGGTAACGGATAAATAAAATGGTCGTAGCATGCCCATTTTCGGAAAGTTAGTCCCATAGCGGCGGAACATCTTCAGGTTCCAGTCCCATCGCGGGCGGAGCCACTGACTTGGTCTAGGGGGTGCTCCGTCTCTCCAATATCCCATTTGGCCAGAGCCCAAAGAAAATTTCGTGTCGTATTATGTCCTGTTGGATATCAATATGCTTTTGTATAATTACCTTTATGTGCAATTGCGAAAACAACAAAACGTAATCTTCAGGAACCATCCCTAATGTCAGCTCTAGCGTACCCTAACGGTAGATCAGTGCCTGTTGAAGACGGTCTTAGACGTTGACAGAAGGCATGAGTGATGAGGGCGACGACGGTACTACTTAGGTTTGTAAGGGAAACATACTTGGACAGGCGGCTGTGACAGTGATATGGCGTATCGCGGAGGAGCGACGGACTGTGATTGTTTGACTCCGTGCGTGTTTTCATGTCTACGTGCTGTTTTTCCATAATTCCTCCCCGTCATTCACTCATCCATCCCGTTCCCATGTGTCAGTCATCTTGTCCGTAACTGGTTTCCTTCCCTGCCTTTCCCTCTCCATTATTTCTTATAATGACAAAAGATAATGTTAATGTATACGCCCCGTGAGTGTAAAGAAAGCGTGCAGGTTGTCGTTGAATGATTGATCTATGAGGTTCTACGTCCCCAAACTGCGATATGATCCTTAGAGACGCTGAAGTGGAGAGCTGCGGAAATTTCTACCACCTGGGGTTCTTTAACGTGCACTGACAACAGACAGTACGCCGGCTTCAAAAATTCGCCTGCATCGGAATACGGTCGCCGCGGTATGGGTTCCATCACGTGACCTTTGGATCAGAAGCCGAGTGCCATAAGCACTAAACCACCGTGGCGGGGCAAGGTCGTTGGCACGGAGAGCTCCGCGAAGCAACGGCTGAAATTCGGGCATAACCGAGGGAATTCGTGTGCGAAACAGTACCTTCCTTAAGCGGACTCAAATTAGTCAGCATTAGTCAGCTATGAAGTTCTGTTATAGAAGTTTTGTTATATCCCTTTAAAGTGGCGCTAACACTGGCACTTCATAGGGTCATCCCCTGTTCGCGCTTGTTCAGAAAACAGCTCGTTTTCCCATGTAGTAGTGAGAACCCACTCAATTTGAAAAACTGGCATGTCTGATAGGAATGTTCTACAATCTGTTTCTTCTAATTTACATTTGTATTACATCGTTTAGTACTAAAGTGCTAAAATAATGAAATTGACTGCTGATAGACTGATATCCTACACTAGCGAAGCTGCGCCCTAGTTATTATAGGAAAAGCACATATGGCTGGCTCATTCCGTCTGCGCTCAGAAAGACTAATGCGCGTAGGAGGCAGGGAGTAGGCGATCATGAGCCACACGTGAATGAATAAATATTAGGTCTTAGAACCTATGTAACACATATTCAAACAGAAAAAGAAGGAAGGGAGGCAGGCAGAATTATTAATTAACTACTTAAAAATTATTTAGTTATTTAAATAGCTAAATAAATATAGAGTAGATAAATAAATTTTCATCTGTCGTGCATGTAGCGGTACCATTTATCAGCTTCTCCGGACAACCACGTTGACAGGGTGAAATGGCACAAGAATTTTTACCTTAACACCCCTGCGAAGGTGTCATACGGGCTAGCAACATGATAATTGACACAAAGGTAAATAATAGCACGTTTCTTATGTAATGCACCAAGATTGCTAATATGAAATTTTCTTGATATAATACAGCAGTTATTTCATGTGTGACATATTTCAACCGGACACTCACAATTCTGAAAGTTGGATTAGGTACGGCTTTCGGGTAAGCAAGCAGGCTCTGCGATATTCTGTTGTTAGTCATCACATAACGAAAACGTCGGAAGAGAATTCAACTAGGCCGCATCCCGTCTGCATGCCTGAGCTGCCCGGTTGGTTGGATTTGCAGCATGGCGTGCAAGTCACCGTAAGGCCGCAGCTGGCCTTCCTAAACAATCACGTCTCCGTGTCGGCGGCGACAGGCTACACTCTGACGTGCAGAAGCGAGGAACAGATGCAGAGGCTCTCGAGTGCCTTGGCTTCTGATGAATGCCAGGTAAGCAGGCTTCGTCGCTTGATGTTATTGCTGACAGAACTACACTGTGCATGTGTCTCTATTCCTCGTAGAAATTGAGCTGTGTACAGAGCTGCGTACGGAGAGATTGAGCCTTTTTAGCGTAACTAGGACGGCTAGAAAATACGGCATGTCGGGCAGCGCAGGAGTCCGTGCTTTGGGGAGAGTTGGGATGGATATTTACTTTCAACCTCTTCGGTCGCTTATCAGGAGGTGACACTTCCTTAGACCTAAAAATTTCCAAGAACGCTTGTTTACCGTGGCTAGGCAGGGTGGCGATCGAGATTTAATAGTGCGAACGTCCACGAGCCTTATCGCGGATCAGCTAACCGCGTAGTATTCAAAATATTTAGGCGAATTTTAACAAACTTTTCATGTTTCCTCGTATTTTTTATTCACTCATACTGTTGGCCTGTCGGGCGTTTCGTCGCACCCCTGATGGGTAGTTTTGTCCACAATATTCACCTAAGTATGGGCAGTAATTTTGAAGGCGCGATACACCACAAAAGCGCATGGGGAACGCATTTAGTTGGCATGTGAAGAACTTATCTGTTTAGCGAGAATAGGTAACCGACAGCACGTGCCAACCCTGCATTAGCCAGGCATGCAGAACCAACATTCAGGCAAAGCTACACAATCCGTGTCGGCCTGGCTATGACAATCGCCTAAAAGAGGATCACGCAGCCACAGCTGCACGAACCGCCACATCACGCAAGAATTCTCAGTACGGCACCACCCAAGTCAGCCGAACGAGGAACGCAGACAAATTTCAGCCCACCAAGGGCCAGAAACGGGCGGGGAGAGGGCTACTCCATCTCGCCTTGATGGTCTCCTTAAACTGAAACGATACCGGAGTGCGCCCACACTCGCAAACCGAGCAAGCACGCAAGTGTGAGTATTGAAAGTCCCTAAAAGCGCCGAAATGCTAATGCCGACGCTAGTTCTGTAAGCAGATAATGCACTTCTTTATACTAGCAGATCCCGAATTTTTCGAGAGCATGTGCCACGTTAGTAATCAACATGCGTAGTACAAAGAGGAATCCCATGAGTCGCCTACTTAAAGGGGAACTTCGGCGGTTTTTTCAAAACCATGCTCTGATATCGAGGTTTCGATATCAGAACATAGTTTCGATATCAGAACATGGCTTTTTCAAAACCATGTTCTGATATCGAGGGGAACTTCGGCGGTTTTTTCAAAACCATGTTCTGATATCGAGGTTTTCGAATGATACTGGTAGTCCTGTTGCAGCCAGGGTGGCTGCAACATCCTAACTATTATCTTAACTATTGCAAGCAATGCAGTAGTTAAGATGACTGTGTATGAATGCATAGTATAACGTGATGAAAGCAGTGAAACGAAAATAACGTCTAGCTTTTAGTTGGACCCTGATACTGTATGATGTTTTCCGTTGCAGTTCTTAAATGTGTAAGTTGAACTTTAACTGGGAATCGAGCTTAATTTCAAGGAAAGAACAATGATCTGATAGGAGGATGGGATACGAGTTGATGAAAGTGGACCTCGACAGGACATGCCGTCCGGAGGACAGATAACAGACGGACAGTAACAGCGACGGAATGGACATCAAAAGAAGAAAAACGCAACAGAGGCAGGCAAAAGGTGAAATAGAGCGATGAAACGAAGGAATTCTCAGGCCTCAAGTGGAATCAACTCGCTCAGGAAAGGGCAAATCGGAGATCGTGGGGAGAGATCTTCGTCCCGCAGTGGACTTAAAATAAATGTATTATGATGATGATCATGATGATGACTCATGTACAAACAGCACACGCAACTATGACATATGTTTGGCTTGGAAGAACTAGAACACGCTTTTCTTGATGCCTTAAATGGGAAGAAGAATTTACTCTGAAGCCCCAGACTTCGACGGAATAAATGTTTATGAAAGGGAAAATAATCGAATGTTGCAGCGGAAACACCTAGAAGGATACGTGCACAAAAACTTCCGTCAGGTAGACGATGTTTTGTTCCTCGCACATAGATCCGCATATTGCAAATGGCCACCTATTATTAGAAATAATAGCCAAATAGCCACCTATTATTAGAAAGGTGAGGATGGTATTTATTTATTTATTTATTTAGTTATTTATTTATTGAAATCACCTCACAGGCTCCTACATCGGTGTGTTGTGTGATGGGGGCGGAGGGGGATCACATTAGGAGGGGTAACAATAATATGAGCATGAGAACTTCGTTACATATTGCTTGTAGGCTGTTAGTATACCGAACACTGAAAAAACAACAAAGCAAAAAAAAAGCACCCTTATACATTTGTGAAATAAGATATCATTCAGAAAAGATGGCTATTACCTCAGCCCTAAAAACGGTTGCTTTTCGAGTGTTTACCATGTGCTCCTGACGATCATACCAGTGAATAATTGCCTGCGGCAAAGCGGATGCATGAAATGCAGTGGTTCTTCCTGAAATGCGTTGGAAGCTTAGTGGGTTATTCAAACGACGTGAGTTGCGAAAAGATTTACCAGACGCAGCGTTGAGTGATTGGCTGTATAGAGGATCATATGAAATAGGCAGAGCAAGGCAATTAGTCTGCGTGATTACAAGGTGGCAAGAGAGAGTGATGATTTAATGTTTGTTACGCTGGAGCGACGGTCGTAGTTTCTGGAAATGAAACGTGCAGTGCGAGTTTGAATAACTTCAAGTGAATTATTTAAGCAAGCATGATGGGGTGACCAAATGCGTGATACGTACTCTAATTGCAGGCGAACGAATGTTTGATACGCTAGCTTACGGGTAGTTGCAGGAGTTCCATAGAGATTCCGTTTAAGAGAGCCTAATGTGCGTGATGCTTTAGCTGTTACTTTCTGTATGTGAGTGGACCAGCAGATATTATTAGAGAAATGAACACCGAAGTATGTGTAAGAGCAGGCATGGGGCACTAAGGTATTATTTAGTGAATAATTGAAGGAGTTAGTCTTTTTGCGGCTGAATTTCTATCTTACACTTATCTGTGTTAAGTGACATTTGCCAAGATGTGCATTAACCGGTTACGTGATCGAGATCCCCTTGAAGTGCTAGGTGGTCTGCGGGTGAACGGATTTTGCGGCAGATGATGCAGTCATCTGCGAACAACCTAATGGTTGATCAAATGTTAGATGGCAGGTCATTAATGTAAATGAGGAACAACTACGTGCCCAGCACGCTACCTTGTGGTACGCCATATAGTACATCGCTAAATGGCGATGAGTGACCGTTAACGACTGTGAATTATTTACGACATGATAGGAAATTTCTTAACCATGACGTTGTCGATGAGCAAGATTAAGGCAAGCGATTTTAGCTATTAAACGTGAATGAGCGACGCGGTCAAATGCCTTTGAAAAATCTAAAAACACGCAGTCTGTCAGGATGTTGTCCATATTCTGCAGTAGTGCTGCGCAACATTTGACGAGATTTTGTGTTCGGGGATCTTCCATGGTACTGATGTCAATGATATAGGTTAATAATGGCGTGCGTTGGTTTTGTCGCCTGATTTGAATATGGGGATGATATTGCCAATTTTTCAGTCTGCTGGAATTTCTCCTGTTAGTGACTGACGAAAAATATGTCAAAGACGGGTGCTTGAATAACTGAGTGTTATCTCTACTGAATATTGAATAACTAAATATTATCTATACCAACGGATGTTGATATATTGAGATCGCTTATGCGTGGGGTAATACCGGTCACACTAATTTCTATGGGGCTCATGTAGGGGTAATCAGAATCTGCTAATGATGGAATAGTGGAATGGTCTTCCCGTGTGAACACTGAAGAAGTTATTGATAATGATTGGGCATTCTTCTTGACCTAATCGAGCACCGGTATCATTTAACAAGGAAATGTGAGCCGGGGGGTTGCTAGGTGATATAGCGGTCCAGAATTTTTTGGCGTTGTGTGTCATAAGTGATTACAGATTGTGACAATAATATTTGTGCTTGGCTTTGCGGATACCATTACAATATATCTGATCAGCAGTTTTGTGATTCTGCCACGATGCTGGTGTGTCAAGGCATTTCGCAGCTTTGAAAAGTCGCTTTTTTATTTTTTAGCGCACGCAATGCCTTGTTAAACCAAGGTTTAGATGGGATCATGTGAAATGAACGTAATGGTATCTTTGTTTGCAATAATTTAATAAAGTATGTTTATACAGAAGCCAGTTGTCATTGACAGAACGCTGAGAAAAAGTCTGGAGGAATGTGTCACAAAAATTCTGCAAGTCAAGGTTAATAGCGTTGTAGTCTGTACGGTTTTAATGAAAAATATGTTTATCTGTTGATTGACGCGTGCATAAAGGAATGCAAATCTTGAAATTAAGTAATGTATGGTCACTAATGCCCTCCGAATAGAAAACAGCGCCAAAACTGTCAGGGTTCCAAGCAAATACAAGGTCGAGCGTGCTGCTTCCTCGAGTAGTCTGATGGACTAGTTGGACCATAGAGTAATCGAGGGTTAACTGAAGAAAATTCGTTCCGTCACGGGTTTGCGAACATAATCTATGCCAATCAATGTCGGGATAGTTGAAGTCGCCAAGTAGCCAGATGCCTGCTTTTGGAAACCTAACTTTTACGTTGGCGAGGTTATCGTGGAAGTTGGTGACGAAAGATTGTGGACTATCTGGTGGTCTGTAACAAACGCCAAAAAGTTGCTTGGAAAATGACGAAGTTGTGCAAATCCACATAATCGCTAAATCACTGTGAAGTTCTACTGGAAAAGATGTTATATCTGCTGTTTCACGGCGATCAGCACTCCTCCACCTCTTCTTTTGTTTCTATCGTTTCAATAGATGACGAAATTATTCAGATCAGGCAGTACCTCGTCATTTCTAATTTCATCACACCTATCGGAAAAACAGTGTCTCCCAGTGTAATTTTGGCACTGGCTGGCGCTGTAGGCGCTGTTTTTCACTGTAAAGTCGCTGTAAAGCGCTGTGAGGCACTGGCCAACACTGTATTAGCACTGGGCAGCGCTGTAATGTCTGGTGCGCACTTGGTAGCGCTGAAACGGGGCAGAGCGCGCTGGGGATGGCGCTGAAGACTGTCCCAGCGAGCAGCGACAGCGCCGACAGTGTGCAGCGCAAAACACTGCGCGCTGTCAGCGTGCAGTGCGGCGCCCTGTACGCTGGACCAGCGCACTGGACTGCCAACAGCGCTTCACGCTTGAACTCGTGAACAGCTTGGCATTAGATATAGGGGAATTATCATACGGCCTATACAGTAATGTTTGCGGGCAGAAGTTTGATGGCAGACTAACAATTATGAAGGGCGCTGATGCATTGTGAAGAAATGCCGCAACTTTAGTTCATTTTCGTCCAGAAAGAACTCTATGAGAGCTCATTCGATCAACACATAAACCGCTCAGTCGTATCAGATCGGGAGTTCAGATCGGTGAACTCTATCTTGTTCGTGAAGACTTCGTACAGTTCCACAATAATGCTGGCTGTGTACTTGCAGAGAAGGCAACAAAGCGTCCGATGCTATAAGTCGACGAAATTCTTGCCGATTCTACAATACCGCCGTAATCGCTAGCTTTTACGCGAAAAACTGCGCGAGTTCGGCACAAACTGCCGTCATCATCGCTTACCGCTAGCAATCCCACGCAGACACCTAGAAAGTGCGATCGCAGTGTGTCAAGGTGACCAGTAGGCAAACGATACGCGCGCCTTTTGATACCCTTGCCTAATGCTCCCGGGAGCACGTAGCCGCCGTAGAGCAAAGTTTATTAAGAGCGCGCTCACTCCTCATGGATCAAACTTTTCATCTGTGTAGTTAAGTGGCGGAATATGACCGCATTATAATGCGTCATGAGCGCGAATACGCTCAAACGTTCAATAGGTCCTCGCAATTTATTCTCTTCGTTCCTTGTACAAGGCGTTATTGACCATCGCGGACGAAGTACTAGACTAAGCCTAATCGTCGGCAGGGCTGTATTACGCGGAACGTAAACAGGAGCGAGGAACTTTTCGTATACGTTTTACTTACTGGATATGTGAATTATTTAGCTCGCAGTACAGAAGGGGGACAGTTTCCCCGCATAAGTGATAGAACCATTTATTGGCGGACCAGTGCGAATGTTCGAAATTGTACCGTTCAGGTAGGCTGTCTCTTTTTTTCTTTCTTTGCTGCGAAACGTACCAGAAGGGCGTTAATATCCCGACGAGAGCACACCGATCTGATAAGCTACCTTCGGTTTGCTTGTTCCACGCAGTTAGGTATCGGAATCTGCATTTCCAAAAGTAAAATGACAACACGTACAAGCATATAGTGTTGTCTTTACCAGAGAAGAAAATGCAATATTGACGTATTTGAGCGTGGCGTCGTGGATTCTGCTTTCGGCCACCGTAGTGTACGGCCGCAGGATGCAGGGCTCCGTCGGAGCGGCTACAGCGGCCCTCTCTGGCCGCGGAAACAGGACCACCGAAGAGTACCAAGTTACTTTGCCCCAACTGCCTACAGGACGCGTCTCAGTGAATACTGTTTTTCTGCATGGGGATATTCGAGCGAGACCCTACAGAGTTGAAGATTTCAGAGACGCCATAGGCCCTACAGGAATGCTGCCCGACATCGTGGCACTTGGAGCCTACCAGATAAACCACGTCTGGGCGGTTACGCAGAGTGGAGAAGAAGCAACGAAGAGAATGTTGTCCTTCAAGGAGCTGCAAGTGAAGGGATATCGCTGTCTCATTGTCGACCCCCAAGACCGGCAGATAAAGCTGCGACTACATTGGCTGCTCCACGACGTCGCCGATGAAGATGTGCGAACGGCGTTTGCTGGTTTCGGCAATGTTGTGGAAGTCAACCGGGAACACTGGCGTGCAGACGGTGTCAGCGACAAGAGCTCGACGACCAGAACGGTTCTCCTAAAGTTGAAGAGTGGAACCACAGTCGAGGATATCCCGCACCAAATTCGCGTGGCGGGAGAGCTGGCCCTAGTGGTTGCGCCAGGTAGGCCTATGCAATGTCTGCGGTGTAAAGGAACCGGTCATGTGCGGCGGGACTGCAAAGTGCCACGGTGTTCCATTTGCCGTCGATTTGGTCATCGAGACGCCCAGTGCGTCCGCTCTTACGCTGCTGTCACAGGCGCTGCAGTGAGCGATGAGCTCGGTGAGCAGACCATGGACGCTGCCGAAGCCAAAGACGCGGCCAAGGGTGCAGGAGACGCTGCGAATGCAGTAGTGGAAGGCAAGACTTCTATGCCTGACGACAAATCTGCGTCGAAAACTACGGAGTATGCAACTCCAACAGCGGGAATCAACGCGGACAATGCTGCTGCCGAGGACGACCACAGTCAACCAGTGGTGGTACGACGCGAGTTGCCCGGGCAAGGAGCAGCACGAGCGCCTAACACTGGCTTGGCGCTCAAGAAACCGTTAGAGAAGTCTGCTGAGGGCGCAGCCGATGGCAGCAAAGTAGATGGACCACCAGCGAAGTCGACAGCGGCGCGGCGCCCGAGTGCCAGGACGAGACCCAGTACATCTCGGAATAGAACAGCTGGAACGCCAATGGAACTGGCGCAACATGACGCCGGACCACCGGATGGCACCGGAGGCCGTCTAGCGCTAAGCTAGACGTACACGGTAAGCACCATGCTCCAGGCCTGTCTCCTTTTTTTATTAGCATAACAATGGCTAGCAATTCTTCACTTGCTTTCGCTGCATTAAATGTTAGAGGTTTGGCCTCGAGGAAAAAACAGGCTCAAGTCTACCGCTTGTTAATTGATCGTGACATAGACGTGCTAGCCGTCCAAGAGACAAAGGTTGAAGGGGAGGAGGGGACCCGGAGCATGATGCTACGTTTTACATCGAAGTATTTTGCCGTTGTAAGCCACGCTAAGGGCTCATGTGCTGGTTGCGTGCTTTTCGTTAAGAAGGTTCTAGGGATGATCGTCCAGGACCACTTTTCTTGCGATTCAGGCAGACTCGTTTGGTGTGATTTCACTAGAAGCGATATTGAATGGCGCGCCATAGGCATCTATGTGCCAAACGCGGATGCAGAACGTGAAAGGTTCTTTGCAATGATTAAGCAAAATCTATGTGTGCAAAAGCAGATCGTTTTGTTGGGTGATTTTAACTGTGTTTTGAGTGCGAAGGACAGGTCATCTAAACGGTCAGTTCACGACGGAAGCGTTGTAATGCTGAAGCAGCTACTTGATGAATTCGAATTGGAAGACGTAGCCGAATGCATCGAGGCCGGACGCGAAGTTCGATTTACGCATTTTCAAGGAACCAGACACGCGCGTCTTGATAGAATTTACATGACAGGGGACGCGTTGTCCAAAAAAATACCCGCATTTCCCCGAAGGGGAGTATGAGGAAGTGCGAAGCACGGGGTGATGCTATGAGGGGGCGCGCGCGGCTAAACTGCAGAGCCGAGCGAAGGAGACGGCAGCGAGAGAGCACGCGCCAGCCGAGCCACGGAGGTCTGGCCGTTTTTAAGTGCAAAGCTCTTTTACTGATGATGATGATTAAGTGTAATTAATGATTTAAAGTGTTGTTGTCATGATTCATTTGTACACACACACACACACACATTTATATATGAAGTATTATTTATTTATTGTACACTTCACGCTTTTCGTATGATGCATTAATGCACCTCGCGAGTGCGTCACACACACACACATGCACACACTACACACGTCACTACAGGTCAGCACCTATTCGGCGGCCGAGGGTGAGTGCAAACCTAACGGGGGGAGAGGCGCACCAGCTGCGCGGAGAGGGTGCGAGGAGCCGGCGCGGCGCGCGCAGCCACGGCGCGGAGGCGCCAGCTGCACAACGCGCCGTGACGTCACAGCGCGGAGAGCGGTGCGGAGCCGGCGCGGGGCGCGCGCCGCCACGGAGCGGAGGGCGGAGCGCGCGCAGTCACGTGGGGCGTGACGTCGCTGCGCCATTGCTACAGACGCTCCTCTCCGCTCCTCGCGCTGTTGCTAGGGGAGAGGAGGAGGAGCACGGATGCCGGCGGAGTTTTCGGGGTCGCTTAAGAAGTGCATTCGCACTTAAAAGCAATAATTACTCAGTTATACCTGTTTCCTTTTCGGACCATTGTCTCGTTCAATGTAGCGTTGGCTTGAAACAAAAGGAAAACAAATTTAATTGGGACATATGGAAGTTTAATGCTAAGTTACTCCATGATGACGCTTTTAAGGACTACGTTATTGAGGAGATTAAGAATATTCAACTCATTGACTGCTGTAATATTTCTGAGCAATGGGAACATTTAAAGCAACGCGTTAAAATGAGGGCCATTACGAGATGCAGTGCTTTAAAATACCAAGAAAAAATGAAGGAGAATCAACTTAGAGCGACGCTTCAGGAATTGATAGCGCTTGAAAGTAGAGAGCCGGGCGCATTTAGAGATGACATACGAGCCATAAAGCAGAAAATTGAAACATACGAACAGGAACGCTACCGAGGTGCAAGAGCAGAGGCGTGGGCGACGGGTGAGACGCCCACAAAACGCGCACTTGGAATAGAGAAGGCTCATATGCATCGGAATCACATTGAAGTAATAAAAGAAAATGATATTGAACTAACTACTAACCATGCTATAGCATAATCAAAAGAAGAGGCGTGCAGGACACGGACACAAGAAGAGAAGTGAACACCACGAACGCCGGCGTTCGTGGTGTTCACTTCTCTTCTTGTGTCCGTGTCCTGCACGCCTCTTCTTTTGATTATGGAATGTTACCAACTCGCTCAACTTTCTGTCCTTTTATGCTATAGCAAACGTCTTTCTTCGCTACTACCAATGTCTTTACGCTGCTGAACCAGTGGATGTTGAAAAGTTCAAAGGCGCGTTCCTAGACCGGATGCCGCAGTTATCTAGCGAGACAACAGAGGCTTCAGAGTCGCCTATAACAGGCTCAGAAATTGAAACAGTAATGGACAGTTTCACTCCTGGGAAGTCACCTAGACCGGATGGTTTGGGTGCGGCCGTTTATAAAGCTTTTAAAAAGGAACTTTCCCCTGTCTTACAATCTGTCTTCAAGGAATCTTATACAGCCAAAGCATTGCTGCCTTCATTTGCTGAGACACGTACTATTCTTATTCCAAAGACAGAGGAAAAAGAAAAACTGAAGTTAGTTACATCGTATAGGTACATTTCGCTTACTAATACTGACTATAAAATTTTTATGAAAGTTTTGGCAGGGAGATTACAGTCTGTGATTACAGAAATAGTTGGCGAGCACCAAACATGTGGAATCAAGGGGCGTTCCATTTTGACCAACACACACACGATGCGCTGTGTCCTTGAGTGCTGCGATGCCCTTCAATCTGCTGTAGCCATTCTGCAGCTCGATTTAGAAAAGGCTTTTGATCGCGCACCGCATGATGCGCTATTTGCTATACTTCTGCATGTTAATGTTGGATTGGTAATTAGAGACGGTGTAGCCCTGGCGTATGAGAACTGTACTACTAGACTAATTATCAACAAGATGCCGGGAGATCCTATTAAGCTGGAACGTTCTGTCCGCCAGGGCTGCCCATCAAGCCCACTGTTGTTTGCGCTGTATATTGAGAGTTTATGTTTGGCAATCTTACGCAATGAAAGAATCCGTGGTTTTAGGCTCCTCGAAGCCGAAGTTAAAGTTCTGGCGTATGCTGATGATGTAGCAGTGTGTTGTACTTCAAAAGAAAGTGTGCAAGAGACAAGTGCTGTTGGTAGGGAATTTGGACAATTACAGGAAGTTTAGTAAACTGGGGAAAGAGTCTGGGTTTATGGCACGGTGAATGGTCACAAGCCCCGGATACTTATGCCAACATACGGTGGTTTAAGTGTCCAGGAAAGAACTTAGGCGTACCCTTCGAGCACTATAAAAACACCGATGAATACTGGGTTAATCAGGTGAAACAAATTCGGAAAAAAACAACGCGGTTCAACACCACTTGTCTCTCAATGTTTTCTAGAGCTGCTGTATGTAATGTATTTCTCATGAGCAAGCTATGGTATGTGATGCAAGTGTTCTGTTGTAAGCGTGTGAATGTTCAAAAGCTTCATAGAATATTCGCCATTTTTGTGTGGGGTTCCACTTGGGAAAGATGCAGTAGGACGAATCCGTTCAGGCGAGTTAAAGCTGGAGGACTCGGTTTGTCGCATCTATTCGTGCGCCAACTAGTTAATCGTTTCCTTTTCTTTCGGGATGTTCAGGATCCCTTTTTGCGAACTGTATGCCAGCTACGCCTCTGTTGCTCTTTACCTAATTATGTTGTTAGCACCGCAAGTATGCCTGGATCTACACGAGGCTACTTTAAGGAAATTGTGGACAGCGTCCGTTTCCTGTCTGTCAGGTTTTCAAATGAATATCTTTTTTCAGTTAATCGAAAGAAATTATACAAAGACATTTGTGACATGATTTTTTCCAGTACCTCTGTACAGAGCCATAAACAGTGGAGGCGAAGGCCAAGACGTACTCAAACGAGTAAAAAAAATGCAAATTCCGTCAAGTGCAAAGACCTCCTTTTTTAAGTTACACTCTGGTACTTTGCCAGTGCGGACCTTTTTGGAAGAGCGAGGTTTTTATTTGCCATGGGGATCCCATTGTTTTATTTGTAGCAAACAAGAGACAATAGATCATGTTTTCTTGCACTGTTGGGAAGGGGTCTATTTCTGGGATGTGCTACAAAGGACGCTGAAGAAAGATTTGCCTCTACATCCAATTGGAATTCGGTTTTTAACTGTTTAAAACGACGATGGGCTCGCTTTCGACCTGATAATGGTGCTTGGCCTCCATTGTTTATGGCGAGCTCGAAAGGCCGGGTTTCACTGCGACCCGGGTAGGCGAACAGCACGTGTGCTCTTTCGAGAATGCATTGGCCAGTATATTGATGCACTAAAAGATCAAGAGTTTGTTCCGGATTGGGTAGCCAGGGTTCAGCCTCTGGTTTACCTAAAGGAATTTTAAGAAATAACAGGATCAAGACTACTGTAGTAGTTTGCATGGCCGTTTAAGAAAAAAAAAATACTGTATGTTACCTGCTATTTATGTCTGTGTTGTGTCAATAACCTGGTTAAAAAAAATTGAGCGTGGCGTCGTGGTAGAGCGCCCGCGTCAAAGTATAAAGCGTGCGAGTGTAGTAGGTTCGAATCCTGCACAATTTCTTTTTCAGATTTTAAATTTTTTTTTATTTCATTATTACGTGCGCTATACCTATATAAACGATATTTGCATGATCACAGCTGTTACAAACGTGCGGAATGGCCGTCATCGGACGGTAACGAATGCCGCTGTATCCGCTTGCCAGCGTCCAGTACGCAGCGCGCAGTGTGCCAGTTTGCCAATGCGCAGCGTCGTGAGGCTGCACACTGGTCCAGTAATCAGGTGCCACTGGGCCAGTGCCACTGGGTTTTCCGATAGGGACCGCAGCCATGTTTTGGTTAAAACTAAAATGTCAGACTCATGATTATCCAGATACGAGCAGAACTCAGCGCGTTTGGGAAGGCTGCTGCGTATATTAGTGAAGCATATAGACAGCTCTGTGTGTGCGGTGTTTTTACGACAAGGTATAAAATTATTTCCGAGGACACGTGGTGCTGTGTTAGACCTTTGCTATGTTGGAGATAACATTGAAACATCACTGGAGGCGTCATACACGTAAACATTGTCATTTATTCTTAGCTTATCAACATTAGGCTTGCACGGGACATTTTTTGATTTTGCAAATTCTATCAGCTTTTTCCTGGCTAGTCTATTCTGGAATGAAAAATCTTTGCGGAGAGCAAAATCGGTTCCCTTGAGCTTGGAACCTCTTTCAATGATGCGTTGCTTGTCTTTAAAAAACGCGAAGTTAGCTATCACTGGTCTGCATTTTGCGGAGTCGTATTTCCCAATCCTGTGTGCCCGTTCTATTTTGGACGAATCAACTGTAATCTCTAACTTATCCTTGCAGAATTTAACGACCCTTATTTCAGCACTTGAGCACGTTCCGGAAACATTATCAGGAATGTCAAAAAACACTAACTTACAGCGTCGCAGCCGGTTATGCGTATCGTTACAACGCGGTGCCATTGATCTGTGTTGAACAGAGAAGCTGCTGGAATCCGTCGCAGGAGAATCAGTTGACAGCCAAGCGTGGCAGCTTTTTAAGTCAGAAATGTGGACTTCAACTGCGCGAATCCTAGTAGAAAGTTGCTTGAGTTCAATATCTACAGACGCCTGCCATTGCTTCAAATCCCGCAAATCACTTCGAATGCCATCTTGATCTGATTCGATACTTTGTACAGTCTCCAGCACCTTAGCAAGCACGTCGTTAGAAATGGGTCCAGGATTAGTTTCCACGCC
The DNA here is from genome assembly GCA_013339685.2 of Hyalomma asiaticum. NCBI lineage: Eukaryota > Metazoa > Arthropoda > Arachnida > Ixodida > Ixodidae > Hyalomma > Hyalomma asiaticum. Next base: position 139,888,674 of record CM023484.1, on the reverse strand, counting down.
CCCGGAAACCATTAGAAGCAGGCCTTCTAAATAACACCGAACACTTTCCAGACATGTTTCTGTAGCAATAACCACTCTCTGGGGCACGACAGCAAAAGAAGGCAGCGATTTTTGCTTTTTAGGCAAGTACAACGATCAGAGTAACTGACCTGGAACAGTACGAAGGGTAAGCGCTCCATTGCTGATGCGGTGTCGTGCACCACAGGGGCGTACACGGGCAGCAGTTTATATTCCGTATGATTCGTGCTGATCGCGGTATCGGTGGTGGTGAAGGGCCGCAGTTGCCCGTCGAAAAACTGGTTTTCGCTCAGTCGATCCTGTCGGTATGGCCGATGCGTCCAATCCACGGATTGGCCAGCATTTTGCAGAGGACAGGGGAAGACCGTGTCCGTCGCCGAAGAAGGTAGCGATGAGCCAACAAGAAGGGCAACCTGGAACAGTACGAAGGGTAAGCGCTCCATTGGCGATGTGGTGTCGTGCCCCGTGATGCGGCTTGTTCGGCGATAAAAAATCACAGTTTAGGCCTTTCGGCAGAAGCAGGGCACTGAAGTTGTTAAGAACAAGGCCTAACGTATGGGCTAATTTTGCTGCATATAAGACGGGGAAAATGCGATAGTAAAAGTGCCTCGGCGCTGACAGTAACATCACTGATAGAGTATCCGAGCCGTGTGTTCGTGGAGGAACATGAAGAACAAAAACCAGCGTTCTGGATTCCACCGCACTTCGAACAATGAGAACACACTTGTGAACTCCATTGATTCTGCGCAAGAATTATTAAAGATAACTTAGAACGCCGAAAAAATCTCTCGTGATTTAGTCGCCGGAAGGCAATGGTACGACGCCCTATATCGCAATATACACGTTGCCTTATTGGATCCCTTTGTAAGTAGTACATATCTAGACTACTGCTAGCTAGCTTGACTATATACTCCAGGACGCCACGTAAAGTCCGGCATTAGTAAATACTCATGGGCCCTACCAAAGCGTTTAACGTCGGCTATGGTAAAGTGATGAAATAAAACTGGCAAAGACTCGTCGCCACCATCATGGCTCATGTTTACAATCGCTTTGTGGATCGCGGATATGCTGTTGGCTCTTAGATCAACTTCAGAGGGTGCCTCAACAGCGACGTCTTTTATTCGAAAAAAGAGAGAAATTTCTTAAAATTCAAGAATGCACCCATGAATTGTCGAATCGAATGCCAAATACTCCACATTCAAGCCAATACTTCGAGATACTAAACAATCTGAAACGGCAAGGGATCATGCGTAAAACGAGCAAAGGAGCAAACTTATTAGAACAATGCATTTTTTGCTTGCACCATTTACATGAGTTAACAGGGGAAGAAAGAAGAAAAATGATAGCGGTAAAGGCGGCAACAAAATTTTACGTCGGAAACGCTGAACTGTTGTGGCGCCGTGCATCACGCTTTTGGGAGCATATGTAAAACCTAGCAAAGGGAAACATATTTCAAAGTGCTTAATATTTCAAAAGTTGTTATAGAAGTGCTGTTAAAGTGCTGATTCGAGTGCAGCTAAAGATAAATTAGGTAAAGAGTAACAAACAGTTGAGCAATGAGAAACCTGAACAAAGGCCGACTTGCGTAAACGACATCTGAGCCAATCCGAAACTTGCACTGAGATTTCGCAACAGGTGTCCAGAGGCGCGCACCGCAGGTGTCGTTACATCAGAGCCGTTTAAGAAGTTACCCAGCTAGCACACAAAGGATTTAAGACGTCTTCGAGACGGATATCCGAGACGTTAACGACGTCTCAGAGACGGCACGCGTAAGAAGTTTTGGTCTAGAAGACGTCGTATATCTCGTCTAATGTCCGTCTTGTTGCCCATAAACGAGACGTTTCCTGAACGTCTTTGAAACGTCTTCAAAAAGCTGGTCTTTTCGACGGCTTGGGGGATCCTCCAATAATCCCATTTACCGGGATTTCTGAATCCGTTTAAAGACTTACCAAAGACGTCATCAAAAAGCTGGTCTTTTCGACGGCTTGGGGGAGCCTCCAATAATCCCATTTACAGGGATTTCTGAATCCGTTTAAAGACTTACCAAAGACGTCATCAAAAAGCTGTTCCTGAAACGTTAGCCGTAATCTGAAAAAGAAGCAGGAGTCGTGCTCGGGAACGGGGCGCGCCCAACAAAATTTTGATCTGGTTACCCCCCTCAGAATGTAAGCTAACACCTGAGGGGTACAAATAACCACAAAACATTTTTTTGCACCCCTCAGGCATTAACTCCGTGGTTCTGAAGGTGTCAACGGGATCATAATTTTGGGGGGCACCCCCATCCGCGGACGCCGTCCCTGCCTTTGTGGTAGTAGCTGCGACCTGCTATGTTATCAGCAGCACCATAATCTTTTCGATGCTGCACAGTGGGGGGTAGTGCCAGCAGAATACTTTCGTAGTTACATCCTAGGAAGAAGTCCTGGCATCGCAGTTGCCTGGAATTCTTTTTTTTTTTTCGTGGTTAAAGGCATCAGCACTGAGTGCAACAGAGCAAAAATAGTGCAGTAAGGTAGGTACACAGTTCGCAACAAGGCTTCATCAGTCTTAGCATTTAAGTCAAAATTGGCTGTCATGAATACAAAAATCAATCTAGCATGTAATTTGTTGAGTATGAAGCAAATCTACCAAAAATAGTAATGACATATCTTTCTGCAGTGAAGGATAGACAGTTTCATGGCAAGCGGCCTAGCAAGGAGGCCTCTGTGCCAATGATCACGCAGTCGAAACACTGCTACATCATCATTTTATTGAGAAACTAACTTGTGCAAGTTCAAAAAAGAAGAAAATGAGAAATGCCAGAAAAACAAAACAACAAATATTCAAGAGCAACTGCAGAAGAAATACTTTAAATATATTTGGAACTTATTAAACACTAGAGGCTCACAAAAGAGCACTAGTAGTCACACAATAATCAACAGCCAAACGACTATGCGCTTTTCACCATGAGAGCAGCGCATCCGGTTATATGAGCAGAGACAGAACAATGGATGACTGTGTGACAGCCGCTTTCAATCACGTTATGCAGTATCTTCACCGCATAAAATCAAGGAATATAAACACAAGAACTCAAATATGACTCAGACATGAAAGTGAAAATTTGTCTAGGACATCAGCTGATGTAATGAAGCAAACTTTAAAAGACAACCAAAAATATCAATCAAGTGTCAACGAATATTGACCAAAGTGACCTTCAAAGAAATTAGCGCATGAAATATTAACAAAATCGGTATAATGAGCAAGGTCGCAATGCAGCGCACAATCTCTCACAGCGAGCAACGTTACATCGAGGCAACCTCCATTTCATAATGAAGCTACATACGTGCTCGAAGTTGAATACAGTGGAGACAGCATTGAGGCGACGAAAAATAAAAAAAGAAGCAATATTCTCAATTACATATACAAAATACAGATGTGGCTCTCTACAAAGCACTGTATTGCGCACATATATGCAAATCTGACATGAACGGAGATCAAACTGGCAAGCATCAGTTGGAAGCCAAAAAAGAAAAAAAAAAGAAGATTTTGGCACCCAGCACATGAAGCTATTCCAAAAAGGGACTTCAAATAACCATCAGGTCTACATGTGCAGGATTAAACTGAGAGTCTTCGAATTTCGCCCTGTTTCACATTTAAGGAAAACACTGTTACCTTATACCTAGTCATTAAACAAAACACTTCGAACAGCCAACTCCTTTGAGAATGCAACCTCCACCAAACGCGCAACCAGTTCACGTTCACGCTCATCAAAAACTAGTTGTAGTGTCCAGGCTTAGTGCAGCTGGTGAATACGATGCTACTGGCATCATATGACACGCTGAAACCGCCGTCGCGGAAATGCTTTCAATGTAGAACCTCGGTGGGGCCGTGGTAGAGCACAGTTGGTGCCCTATCAGGTTATCCGTACAACCGCCGATTAAACCGCATGTATTCCTGCAAACGAAAAAAAAAAGAAAAATGGGGCCGCTATTTTCTATAAAGCTGTTCTACAACTGTGATTTGAGGAACGAAATTTGAAATGCATCTCTGTCATAGACTGCGCCCTTTACAGGAAGTGTTCATAATATCCTGCAACTTGCAATAGATAAACACTCGAAATGAATTTTCCTCGAATGCCTGGTACTTCTGCACTGCTGCCTGCACCATATATGTATATATATATATATATATATATATATATATATATATATATATATATATAAATTTAACGAAGCAACAAACTATGAAGCCTAGGAAAACATAGGAGAAGTTATTGGGGTTCTTAATTGTAGTATTATACTTGTGAAGTAGGAAGGAATTTAGGCGGACGAAAAGACAAACCTGCCTTCCGTGGGAACCGAACCAACGACCTTCGGATAAGGCGTCCGATGATCTACCGCTGAGCTACGAAGGCAGTCGTCTCCACCCCAACCCCCCGTCCCTTTTATCGGGTCTATGTGCACATACAATCTAACACTCACAGGATTGTATGTACCTATGTACATATATACGAAGGTCAGCGAGTTCCGCCTAAGCTTGGACGCTCGTGCTAGATGCCCAGCGATGAAAAGGAAGAGAAGAAAGAAGTCAGGATACAACAGCCGGCCTGCGGCAAAGGCGCTGTGTCTATATGTCTCTATCATTTACAATATACAGTGGTGTTCAGGCCATCTCCGCAGGAAACTTCATGCATCTCCTGATGCTACCACCGCCGAATAGTATGGCACTCGTGAACGTTAAACTGCACATTACTGATTCGTAGTTTATTTTGGACGCATTCCCATACACAGCATGTAGAAATCGGGTGACACACATGCTTCACACTTAGACTGTGAGAATATTCTTCGAGGCACGCTTACATGCTCACTGCGCACTCGGTATGAAAGGGTCCCTGCAACACTTTTCGAACGCACTGAGCAAACGGTGCCAATCAATCGTTGAGGCTTCTGTGAACGTGTGAGCCAAATGTTATTGTGCTGCAAGCAGCAGTGGATTTGCAGTTTCATTTTAAATACATCATGCAATCGCCTGCAATTGTTCCAACAACTGACGTCACTAGCAGCACCGACCAACGACTTGCCTGCTCTTCTTTCAACAAGTAACGTCACTGGCGCCAACGACTAGGTCCCTTCGCTCACCTCGGTCTTTTTAAAGACAGGCACTCAGATTGCCTTTATTTCTTTAATGCAAAATGAACAAATATATATAGGCAAATGAGTTCTGCGGAAACCCGCAAGGGTGGGTAACGTTTGCCTTGTGCTACAAAACGGGTGGCTGCTAATTTTTCCTTTCATGAACAAATATATAATTGCAGACTACCTTTCCGTGACCGTAAGTTCAGCCAGTGATATATCTGCCTCGAAAAAAGTAGTCGACGGCCTAGTGACATTTGTTGGAACGAAGAGCAATGTTAATTACAGCTGTGTTTGAAACCAAATAACAACTTCCCTGGTGCACGCAGCTCAATAATACTTGGCTCACACGTTCACAACAACTTCCACGACTGTTAGGCATCGTTTGCCATCGAGATTCCAAATGTCGCAGGGCTCCTTTATTAAATGGGACCTTCAAGGTCGCGCGATCTACGGGCACAGTGACTGCGCATCACATCTGTGCATAGCATCAACAAATTTTCGCTGTGGCTTCGATTTCGCCTGCACAAAACTGCCTTCAATGGCCAGATAATAGTGAGTTTAGTACAATGCAACGAAATATGGCTCATTTGGGGTAGCGAGTATGTCACGGGGTAGGAGGAAAACGTCAAACGTTCCGCTGAAAACTGTTGAATGGCACCGTGGCTTTGATTTGACGATATAGGTATAGGTATGCACAGCTGGATCCCGGCACCGGACAAGCTGGCGGCGCCCGTACTAAATAATAAAAATAAACAAAATACGTCCAAACGTTCATGTATAAGTCGTCGTAACACGCCGCTCACCCATAGCCCGACGTACTAATTTAGTTCGTCGTTCGTCGCCTTATCATCACTGTCCTACGCTATCAGCCCAGCAACATGGTTCAAGTCTTCACTCCCCAGTCCATACCACGTGAAACACTGGACAGCTTATGGCATACCAAAAATCTACTGTACACAACAGCGTCCCTGTAACACCACTGTGGAACCAGATAACAGGTCGTGTAATTATTTTGGTATTTGCGGTCTGCAAGAATAACGAACCCCAAATGCAGAAAGCCGCAACAGCGTGCACAATGAGAAATAATAATAACGAACATTCGCAAACGAGTCACATGCCTCTGACAAAGTTTAAATATGACCGAGAACGAGCACAACGACACGCATGCTCATATGAATGCTGAGCTGCGAGAAGTCATTCCACCACCATAAGACGTCATGATTGCCTGCTTCAGTTCTGCTGACATGCCACAATAAACAATGCGCGATTTTCACATCCACATCACATGCACGTAAATTTCGCAGCTCTGAACTGAAATCTCACGACTGCAATGAAACAATGAAAGGACGCGCGGCAACGGTTGCCCTACAACGCGCGATATCACATGCATGTATTCGTCTGTGTAAGACACGAGTAAATTACTACTACCCGACATTAACGAAAGGGAAGGGGTCAAGGGCTCGTTCTTTATTTGTTAGAATGACCAAATGACAGGATGGTGGGAACGAAGCCAATACACTCGTTACTCACTAATCAGGCTGAACACGCACATAGACCTAAGAAAATTTCAGAATGCAATCATACACGATGATCTGAATAATAAAACCACAGTTGCGTTGCTTTGCGTTTAATGCGTCAACTATCTTAGACCTTACATAGCATTAATCCTCCTTGTATCCGTCACAGACCGATTCGCCCTATCCACGGAACACATGAGTGATCTCACATGCATCATGCTAAGCCATTCAAATGTGGTACTTACATTTATTTTCGGCGAGACGTAGTTATTGGTGTTACGGGATCCAGTCACAGAAGCCCCGGAATTGAACAGAGTTAACATAAGGAGGAAAGTAGAAAGAACATAATGCCACCACACAAACACACGCAGCAGTTGCAGCACGCTAACAGAATTTTCCCAGAAACGAAGGAAGGGCCGGCCGCCAACAACTTGACCACACTGACTCCACGACCAACCACGCAAACGAGCTTCGCTGCCTTTGCTTCGTGTCTCCGCGTGTTTGCGCCAGCCTGCGCCCTCTCGCCTCATCTCCCCGGTAACCGGCGAGAAGGAGCCAGACATTCTGGCGCCTCCCTCCCGGCCCCATTGCAGCTGGCGACACCTCGGCGCCGTGCATTGTGTTGACGCCCGCCGACGCTTTGGGGAGGGAGGGGGTGGGGGGCGGTATTCTTCCACGTCTGCTTACCGTCTTGCGTAGGACGTTTCGAAGACGGATTCATTGTCCCTTTGATGTCGCTGCCCCTTAGTTCGCGTGGCTGACGTCTTTGAGACGTCAGCCACGCGAACCAAGACGTTAATCCCCCAATAAGACGTCTTTTTGGTCTTGTGTGCTAGCTGGGTAATGGACGGCTTGTAATAAGTAACAGGTGTGCTGCATCGAGCGACTGTGCCAGCGTTCTCCCTAGATGTATATTTCTCTGTAATAATATATATTTATGTGATCGACCTGTCAATGTCTCATCATGCTCCCTAAACGAATAGATCGCTTGGTGACGTTCGGCGACCTATTTTCTTTTGTTCGAATGTCTGCTGAAGTGGGGCCACGCATCATTTACGGAGAATGCACATTTTCGTTTTTCGAAGCCTCCTTTCGGGGATCAAAATGGTTCTAAAAGTGGACGGACAGATTTATTCTGAGCGCGCAGTCCAGTAGCGAAAGGTGATGAGTGCCACGTGTCCAGCATTCATTGACCTCGGGCCGTGTAGGGTGAACGCTTGTCGTACATATGCGGCGAAGATGGCCTAGCTTGATCAGCACCGCGACAATTTCTTGGAAGGTGCGTTTCGGCTTCTCTTCCTCAATTTTTTCTTCAGGAGGCGCTGCTTAGTGCATATTTCCTGATCGCGGTATCGCGCTTAAACTTCAAGAAAGGCCGCGCATTCATCTACACTTGTAACTGCTCTGTCGTGATCACGAGCGATCGACTATTCTGCAGAACATAGCAAAGACATACGGCGGAAAATGTGTTAGGTGTGTACGTACATGCCTTTCGGTCTCTTCAAGGCGGGTACACTTCCGAGTTCCGCAAACGCGAGTTTATATGAATGCTCGCTGTTCAAACTCGGTTGGTGGGAAATAGCAACAGCTGCGAGTCCACCGCTTTGTGGTCACCTTTTCACACGCAGGCGAATTGAGACGCTCCGCTTCGCCGGCGCCTCTTCAGTTGGCTGGAAGTGAGTGGCGAAGATAGTCGTGGCTTACACAACCATGCTCCTGAAGGCTGCTGATATCCAGCGACGGTGGACTGTTCCTGTTCTGCCAGTGCTCCTGCTGTTGTCAGGTCCGCTTATGCTGACGGAAGCGGAAGCACTGTACGAGATGTATGCAACCACACATTACCAAGCTGCTGGAGGTATGTTTAGAGGGACCGACAATTGGCCAGAACATGTGTTTGCAGCGCTCTGCAGTTTTAGGGGCGAAGCTCCTTAAGGTTTGGGCCTGTCCGTCCGTTGTAGCGCGTTACCTACTAGGAACGCGCTACTACTTCGATGCACGCGCTACCAGCTCGCAAAGAAGGGGAACGCGCCCTTACCCGCGAGACAAGTTTCTTGATTGAAAAATACCGACTGCTCGCGCTGGAGAACCGTTCACCGGCCATATATATATATATATATATATATATATATATATATATATATATATATATATATATAATATATATATATATATATATATAATATATATATATATATATATATAGACACTGGACCTTGATTTGCAATGAAGTGCTGGTGGGAGATTTCACTTGTGCGTAGTTGAACCATAAGGATTCGTAGCGTGCGCGTTAACTAAAATAATCCGGAACTCGGCAGGATCTACGATGAACTTCCGGAGCTTCGCCCACTCATCATCATTCACTCCGTGGATATGCTGTGAATCTTTTTAAGAGCCCGGATCGTAGCCATAAAATGGAGCACTTTTTCGCGCCTCGAGTGTGATTTGGATTTTTACATTGATTATGAAAATCACGAAACAACGTCACGTCCCTTGGTAATCAGTCCTTCCTACTGCATTTTGAAGTCTTTCAAATTCATTTACGTCACCTGTTACTATTGAGATCACAGTGACTCGAACTTAAAATTACAGTAGGTGCATAAAAACGCACCCACGTCCTATTCTTGGCTCATTAAGCGGCAAAAGGCGGGCTACCTGCACGGCAAACAAGCACCGCGTGTAACCGCGGCGCACGTTCACGGTGCCTAGCAGCCGTTTCGTGCAGGCTATGCATATAGAGCCTGGCCCGAACACACTGACGGTTGCTGGCCACTGTATGCAGTACGTGTTGCGCGCATTGCTTCGTTTATGAAAAGTGCTCAGAAAGGAAGTTGAACAGCGCCTTCCTCCTTGGATTACATTATTATACACTCTGACCGGTAAGCATTCCGTTGCAACAACAAGTAAAAGAACAAAAACAAAATTGCATGTACTTTAAAGCAGATTGGGCGCCCCTTTAGAACAGGGCTGGACTAACCCAAAACGTATTCAGGAATACAGATATCGAAATACATGGTTTTGAAGCCTAACATACGGATACTGAGATACATTTGCAACTGACTTAGCGGGATATTTCAGAGATACTTTTGCAAAAAATTGATAAAGGTATTCCGGAATACAGATACAGCAACACTGATATTGAGATACTTTTTTTCTTTGTCGGGGATGTTCACACTCCGTAAACACATTTATTGAGTGCAGCATAATGTTTAAAAAGTTGTAGCGCATTAAAACTTGTAATTTATTCATTATTTTCCTTATGTAATTTATTGTAATTTATTCATCATTTCATTATTCATTATGTCATGAGGAGGAAGGATAATAGGTGGACAGTAAGAGCGACGGAATGGATACCACGAGAGGGAAAACGCAACAGAGGTAGGCAAAAGGTTAGATGGAGCGATGAAATTAAAAAGTTTGCGGGCATAAAGTGGAACCAACTCGCTCAGCATAGGGTGGATTGGAAATCGTTGGGAGAGGCCTTCGTCCTGCAGTGGACCTAAACAGGCTGATGATGATGATGATGGTTTATCGCAGTACTCTGAGTGCCATTAAGGCATTACGAAGGAGGCTTACACCGTACGTAAGTGTTAATAAACATATATATATATATATATATATATATATATATATATATATATATATATATATATATATATATATATATATATATACAATGCGGTGGCATTGTGAACCACTGAGCTCTCCAAAGTGAGCTTAGAGCCATGTTTGTCGCTGCACGTCCTACTATGCTGGCGATGGCTTTCCCAGGATGGCCCCGACGCAGTACACGGAAAACCACGCGTCGCGTTTTCTTGTATATATATATATATATATATATATATATATATATATATATATATATATATATATATATATATATATATATATATATATATATATATATATATATAAACGAAAGGGAAGGGCATAATTGCTTATTGTAGCTGATATATATATATATATATATATATATGTGTGTGTATATATATATATATATATCAGTTACAATAAGCAATTATGCTGTACACAGCCTGAGCAGCACACATTGTACACCAAATTCGACATACTTGGCGGCAACAGTTTTAGCTATGCTAGAAATGGCGTAGCTCAAGGGAAGGGCTGGAATCACTAACGAACGAATTGAGAAAAAAGTGTTGCGTGTATACTTTTATAAAAGTATACTTAAGCAGCAGGAGCTTCTCAAACAGGCCGTCATCTAGACATCGTCGGTTCGGCCTCAACACAAGACTCGCGAACAAGAGAACTCACGCGAGCAAGCGGCGGGTGAAAGAGCAGAACAACAGCGAAACGGCACCAAATTTCCGCGTGGAAACGCGCCACCGGAAACGCGTCTCAAATCATACCCGGAAAAAAAGTAACGAGATACCCGTGTCCTGCATATCGCGATACGGGCGTAAAAGTATTTATCGTAGAAGCATTTCACTACCGAGATACAAAAACATTTTTGAAATGTGTCTCGATATAGCAATGCACATACTCAAAAGTATCTCTGAAATACTATCGCGATACTGCTGTACCGCGATATTGCCCAGTTCCGCTTTAAAATAAGTGTGTATATATATAGAAGAGCAGATCATGGGATGATGGAGGTCGGCATCGATGAATAGATTGCTAAAAACGATGTAGAACAGGAAATGTCGCTAGAGCCAGCGTTTCGATAAGTGGACTTGTCTTCGTCAGAACAGCAGTTTCGACAGGTCCACTTGTCGAAACGTTGGCTCCAGCGACATTTCCCGTTCTACATGCTTTTAAATGCGAAGAATTTCTTAGCGTACTTCGGCGAGTTTGAGCGTATCTATCTATCTATCTATCTATCTATCTATCTATCTATCTATCTATCTATCTATCTATCTATCTATCTATCTATCTATCTATCTATCTATCTATCTATCTATCTAGCCGCCTACGATTTTTGCTCTCCTGGCTGTTTCGCTGATCGGACGTTTACGAAAATTGGTATGCCACATCATGATTACATGACGAACATAAATGACAGGTCATAACACGAAAATCATGATATGCATGTCATGAGCGGCATGATTTACATGCCACGGTCTTAGGGCTCTCCTGGCCGTTCCGCTAATGCGATGTATGCGAAAATTGGTATGGCACAACATGACTGCGTGACGAACATAAATGGCAGGTCATACCACGAAAATCATATGCATGTGATGAGCGGCATGATTTAAATGCCACGGTCTCAGTGCTCTCCTGGTCGTCTCGTTAATGGGATGTATACAAAAATTGGTATGCCTCAATATGCCTGCATTGCGAACATGACTGACAGGTCACAACATGAAATTCATGATATGCATGTCATGGGCGACAGGATTTACATGCCATGCGTTTCGTTAACGGGATATATACGAAAATTGGCATGCCACAAGATGACTGCATCATGAACGTAAACGACAGATCATAACATGAAAATCATGACATGCATGTCATGAGCGAAATGATTTACATGCCACGGTCTTGGTGCTTTCTTGGCCGTTGCTAGGAAAATTGGTATGCAACAATATGACTGCATGACGAACATAAATGACAAGTCATAACATGAAAAGCATAACATGCATGTCAAGGGCGGCATGATTTACATGCCAGGCGTTTCGTTAATGGGATGTATACCAAAATTGCTATGGCACAACACAACAGCATGACGAACGTAAATGACAGGTCATAACATTAAAATCATGACACGCGTGTCATAACCGGCATGATTTACATGCCATGGTCCTGGCGCTATACTGCCGTTTCGTTAATGGTATGTATGGGCTCCTTCTACTGACCAGAGGGCGCTACGTAGCTCTCGTCGGACGGCTCACTCACGCACGGTGGAGACCGAGGCGACAGCGACGCGCGCGTTTCATCGCTGCTTTCCGGGCGTGCTGCGAACCACACGAACGCTCGCGGCGTCGCCCTTTGGAACAGTTTGCCGCAGGTTTGGAGCGCGCGTCTCAAAGGAAATAAAACGAAACAAGGTGGGACAGGCGGTCGCTGCTGCTATAGAGCTGGAGACGCGCATCGCGTTTGGCGTATTTTCCTGTCACAGTCTGCCCACTTTTGCTTCTTCTCTCCGCCAGGCAGTGCATTCTGGCGCTGATGTCGCACATGAAAAACTCGACTGCATGGAGCCTATACGAAAATTGGTTTGGCGCAACATGACTGCATGACGATCATAAATGACAGGTCATAACATGAAAATCGTGACATGCATGTCATTAGCGGTATGATCTACATGCCACTCGTTTCCTTAAAGGGATGTGTACCAAAATTGGTATGGCGAAACACGACTTCATGACGAACGTAAATGACAAGTCATAACGTTAGAATCATGACATGCGTGTATGAGCGGCATGGTTTACATGCCACAGTCTTGGTGTTCTTGTGGCCTTTTTGTTAACTTCGTATGCACCAAACACGGTATAGCGAGACCACAATGCAAATCCATTTTACGTTCCTGATGCGTGCTTCGCATTTCCTTGATTCCCACTGCACGTGGGGTGTGGCAATTTTTTAGCTATCTGTTTATATATACATATATGTTATACGTAGAAGTTAGGAAATAAATGGGCCAATAGTGAAATAAGGTTAAGAGACAAAGCCTGTGCTGCCGTTAACATAACGCAAATATTAACCAACAAATCATCTTGACCGTTCTCACGCTCACGAAAAGCTCCGAAGACGTAACTATGAGTGGTGAGACCTGTAATGTATGTATGCTGTAGGTACGAGTCAAGGAGAACAAATGGCTGATAAAAACAAAAGATGAGGTGAATGCTTCCCAAGCATCTCAAACAATAATAGGATGCTTCCATAAAGTATGTGGATGATACGCTGGAAAAGATGTGTGCGATGATTGCTTATCTGCTTGTCTAGTCATACAAGATTTTCCTGCGTACGCGATACATTAAAAAATATATAAGGCCGCCAGCCATGCCCCACCTTATTAATACTCAATACTGCTACCTTTCCACTATGTTATACACTGACGACGAGGAAGACAATCACGGTCTATGTGGGGGCGCTCTCTGTGATCGAGACGCTGCTGCTGGTTCGATCTCGCTGCTCGCCTGCCTTCGGGGATTTGGCCAAGGATTGAGTAGTGTCGGCTTTATTTTTCGTTATTAACTATCTCGTTGACGTTCTTATTAGCATACAAGTGCATGTTGTCCTAATCTAACCAGACAGACGCCCTTTTCGTCACCCGGACCAGGGGCTTTCCTCTGGTCCGCTTCTATCCCTCCGCAGGACTTGCCAGTGGAGCTGTTTTTACGCAACGGTGTCTCGTCCGTCCCTGTGGCACTCGTCCCGACGAACGATGGCATTATCAGAATGAAGAATCCTAAAGTGATTCAGGCAGAACTTCGCTCAGCATCAGCTCATTATCAGAACATCACAGAGGTGCGACAGTTTGGCAGAGGAGGTATTCTCTGCTTCTCGTCTGACCAACCTTGTGTGCAAGACCTTCTGAAGTGCTCAACGTTTGCAGGTAGTGCGGTTAGTGCGTTCATTCCAACCCACCTGGCATGCGTGAAAGGTCTTGTTCGCGGCGTCGACGTGAACATGCCTCCTCAAGAGGTACTAGAAATGTTTGCTCCAGCAGGTGCTATTTCAGTGTACCGGTGTGGTAGAGTGGTAGAGAACAGTAAAATTCCAACTGAGTCGGTCATAGTTACATTTGCAGGATCTACTCGGCCATCAGAAATTAAGGCTTGGCCCTTAATATACAGAGTAGAGGCGCTGTCTTCTCGTCCCCTCCAGTGCGTAAGGTGTTGGCGCTATGGCCACACGATGAAAGGATGCAGATCTTCTGCCAGGTGCCGAATTTGTGGCGAGGATCATGTGACTAGTGATTGCAAAAGTCCTGATGAAAAGTGCTGTCTCTGCAATGATTCCCACCCCGCTGATTATGCTAACTGTCCGGCAAAAGCAAAAGAAATGGCAATTTTTGGAAATTGTAGATCGACGACGCTGCTCACGTCGTGAAGCTATAACTGAAATTCAAGCTCGATCACAAGGCTACGCTGGTGTTGCAGCCCGCCTAGCTGGATCAATGGAAGCGTCTCTTTCCGCGACTATTGCCGACGCGGTAGAAAGAGCTATGGAAAAAGCTATGGAGCGCCTTGCAGGTAATCTTTGTGAGACGTTGTCGCAAATAATGACTAATCAGGTGGCCCATATAATTAAGTCAACATTGGCTGTTATTCCAGTTTCCCAAGGGGCACAGTGTCTACAGCCATCAAACGAAGTAGCGTCCGATGCCACTTCACAAGATGCCCAGAGTGCGGTCCTGTCAGCTGATACAATCAAGAATCAGACTGAAGACATTAACGATGACACGCAGGAGTTGGAGGACATGGATATGGATCCTCGAACACTGAAACGATTGAGGTCACCGCTGTCTAAGAAAGGCACGACAGCCATTCATTCTAAGACGAAAAAATATTTGAAGGAGAGCCTTTCTAGGAAAGATTTCTTAAAAGAGAGTATTTTAAGCAAGGCAGTGGCTGAGGCCAATCTATTTCAACAATAGGATCCATAAAAATTCTTCATTGGAATTGCCGCTCTATTCTTTCTTCAAGAACAGACTTATTATATTTGTCAGCCAAATTCACTCCAGATATAATTGCATTACAGGAAACTTGGCTTTCAGGTCACCAGTCTTTTCAATTAAATAAGTATCGATCATTCCGGCTAGACTGCCCATTGAAGGGCGGGGGATTAGCATTCTTTGTTAACAACCGAATTAGTCTTAGGGCCAAAATTTCATATAAGCTTATGTCTCCTGAAAGCGAAATATTCGCCTTGGAAGTATCCTTGCCAGGTTGTCCGCCATTTTCTTAAGTTAATTTATATTTTCCTGCAGGGGTGAAAAAGTGCAAAATACTAATTTATTAGACTCTGCTGTGGCATCCTTAGGCAAATATAAGATCCTTGTGGGTGATTTCAACTCTCACCATGTTAGTTGGGGTTTTAGAACCGATAAATGCGGCAAGCGCCTTTGGGAGTGGTCAGTAGATAACAACTTCACTTGCCTTAATTCTGGAACTCCTACATATATCAATCATCGGTCCCGCTCAGTCTTGGATTTAAGTTTTATAAGTTCAGGGATAACTAGTTCCTCCTGGATGACCTTGGACAGCGGCACAAACAGCGACCACTTCCCGATAATGCTTGAGGTTAATTGTCCGATAATGCTGGCATGTTCTCGCACCCGAGTTTTTGTTAATTATAATAAATTCAAAAATGATCTCAAAGCAGCGTTAGTTTCCCGCTTAGAAGATGGCGAAGATAATAAGGCTATGAAGCTTAGTGCCATAATGAAAAAGACGTACAAAAAAGCAGAATTCATTGTCCAATCTCCCAAGGGAGTTTCTTGTAGCCCTTGGTGGAATGCAGATTGCGCTCGTGATCACAGACGACGGCAGGCCGCGTGGAAACAACTTTTCTATAATCAATCCCCGAAGAATTGGTCAGATTACAAATTTCTTGCAGCTATCTTCAAACGAACAGTCGCTAAAGCTAAAGAGGATTATGATAAAAGGCAACACGATTTCATTTCTAAACCAGAAAACAAGAAAGCATTATTTAGATATATGAGAGCTCGCAAAATCCTGCCATCTCCAGCTAATGTAGAATGTGTAATTCCATCGTCAGAGGAACTGGCAAAGTCTTTAGAACTAATCGCTAAAGGACTGGAAAGCAGATTCACATCGACTATGTCTCAGGTCTTCAAGAAACCACTGGATACGACTGATTTCACAGAAGTCACATCTGCAGAATTGACGGAGGTGATCAGATCTTTACCACCATCTGCTCCAGGCCCTGATGGAATTACGGTCACAATGATGAAAATTTTATTTGATCTCTCACCATGTGACCTCCTAAACACTATAAACTATTCACTAAAAAACGCCTGGATTCCCCATGATTGGAAATTAACTAAAGTGATTCCAATATCTAAAAAGCAAGGATTAGGATTGAACATCGATAATATCAGGCCAATTTAGCTTACTTCTAATATGGTCAAAGTGATAGAACGTGTAATTTACCCCAAATTAGCAAATTTTGTGGAAGACAACTTCATATTGAAGTCTTTTCAAGTAGGCTTTAGATCGAACTGCTCAATATGGTGTGCGCACGTGGATATAGACAGCAGGATTCAGCTTGCTCGTAAGCGAAGACAACATGCTGCATTAGTAACGCTGGACCTAGCTAAAGCGTATGACAGCGTGGAACACGCAATTCTCCTGACAACCCTAGAGACCTATAATTTTCCAAAATATTTGACAGCATGGATAGCAGAATTTTTGAGAGCTAGGGAATGCTTTTGCTTTAGGGATGGCTGCTACTCTCCTAGATTCACACAAAATCGTGGTGTTCCTCAAGGAGCGGTTCTTTCTCCGTTATTGTTTAACGTCCTAATGAGCTTCATCCCTACTTGTGAGGGTGTACAACTTTACGTTTATGCTGACGATATTGCATTCTTTGCAGCCGACAGCGACATTCATTTACTCTATCAAAATTTGCAACGTTACATGAATACGCTTCGTAATTGGCTTTGCAAAATTGGCATGTCCTTAAATGTTAATAAAAGCTCGATCTTAGTGTTCCCTTTAAGTGATCCTATTTATATCTCTATATATTACAATCAAGACCTTATTCCCCAAGTCGATTATCTCAAATATTTGGGAATAATTTACGATGCAAAGCTAACTTGGATTTCTCACATAGAGCATATAAAATCTAAGGCTCAGCGTGCCTTAGGTGTGCTGCGCAGATCAAGCAACAGACGGTTTGGGTTACGCAGGGACGCTCTCCTGATGATCTACAAGATGTACATGCGCCCAGTAATGGAATTCGGTTGCGCTCTATTTTCAGGTTCCCCAGCTTGCAAAACTAAGCCGCTAGTTCTCTTGGAACGTGAAGCACTGCGCCTTTGCGTAGGCCTACCTAGAAGTACAGCCAATACTGTTATATATCAAGAAGCTCGCTTGCGTACATTGTCTTGCAGATTCCGAATCTTAACTGTACAAACATTCCTAAAATTGTATAGCTTTCCGCTCAGACGAACTGAATATGTGTTCATCAAAGACCCAGACTCGTTTTTTCTAGCACATTGGCCCCGCTTCCATACACCACAGATTATATTTGTGCAAAGACAATTGGATAGCATCAACGTTAACATTCGAGAGTTAATTGCATCAAAAGGCTCAAATCAGGGGATCACGATTGAATATGATGATATTTTTCCCGGAAACGCTAAATTTCTGTCTACTAGGTTCTTAAATAATCAGCTGCAGGACTACCTTGGGCAAGCACAAATTACATAATAGCTACAGACGCATCTGTGAAGGGCGAAAAGGCAGGTGTGGGGATCTTTTCATCAACGCTTGATTGGTCCTTCTCACTGAGATTACCAGACTACACCCCCATTTTTGCAGCAGAGCTTTTAGCAATCATTTTGGCGCTGAGGAAACTCCCTGTGGCTGCGACTACTGCGGTGGTTTTAACCGATTCCCATTCGGTTTGTACTTCTCTTACATCTTCATCCAATTCACAAGCCCTGCAGATGTTTTTAGCATCAGTTCCGCCACATCTTAGCCTTGTAAAATTGCTGTGGGTACCGGACCATAGCGGATTGTATTTAAATGAGATGGCCGACTCATTAGCTGGAGCATCTCTTCAAGGACCGATAATATCAGTTTTTCCAGCAGAGCAGTGTATAACAGCAATCAGATATACAAAATTTTCTATACATAGAGATTCAATGGAAACTATCACAGCTTCGTCAGAATACAGACATTTAAATTATCCATGGAAATCTAAATGGTGTCCATCAAGGCAATCTGAGGTAATTCTCAGCAGGTTTCGATGTCGTGTCCCTCCGCTAAATCTTTACGCGCACAGGGCTGGTTTGGTTTTGTCGCCCCTCTGCCATTTCTGTCGTGAAATTGAAAGTATAGATCATTATTTGTTAGTTTGCCGCCGGCACAAGTTCCTCCGAAAAAGACTTCTAGAAATTCCGATCAGTACGTTGGGACTAAATTTAACAACTGAAGTTGCTCTTTCTTTTGGTGCCTCAGCTCTGGGATATTGCCACAGGGATGTATTCAATGCTGTGTACAATTACATACAAATGACAAACCGTATACGATTTTGACAATTCCTGTTAAAAAAAAGTCACTTGTAAAGCCAGTCTACTCTTCTCGTGAGTACTGCAAAACATACTTAAGATATTCATGTCTTGGTGACTCATCTGTTAGGTTTGAATGGTTAACATGCACAATTCCACTAATTAAATTCCCTCTGAAACATCCTTTTTTTTCTCTCTCTCTATCGGTTCCTTCCAATAATTTAAAATCAAAACGTAATCACCTCTTGGCCAATCCCCCCTGGTGGGTAAGTGCCGCAATTCTTCAGGAACATCATCATCATCATCATCATAATCATCATCACTGCCTGACCCGCTCGTGAATGCAAGTCCGCTGTAGAGAAGAAGACGAGGTTCCTGTGATCTCTGCTCCTGGTTCTGCTGCTGTGCTCCCGCGTCCGACGCAGTACTGCTTGTTCTTCGAGCAACAAAACTGCTCTCAGTGAACCGCGACACTGGTGGAGGTACTGGGTACTCTGCCATCAGCCCATGACTACGGCTCCTCCTTCAAGCGCGACAGGACTCCCACGTGTTGAAACGCCCGTACACCGGACAAGCCGCCGCCTTCAAGGCTTGAGCCCAGAGTTCGCTTCCTTGAAACCGCAACCAGAAACGACCCGACCGGCCCCAGAGATGACATCTGCAAGCAGGCCAACCCAAGTAACTGTCCAAATTCTTCGGATTCCCGATATTTTACTCGGGGAGGCTCATGAGGATGCCGAGGACTGGCTCGAACAGTATGAGCGAGTGGCTAAGTCAAACCGTTGAGGCCCTGACGACAAGGTTGGCAACGTGCATTTCGCCCTTGACGGCGCTGCAAAAACTTGGTATGAAAACCGCGAGGGAAATTTGACTAAGTGGGATGAGTTCTCGCGTCGATTCCTCGACACGTTCGGAAGCGCGGATCGGCGTGAAAACGCACATCGTCTTCTCGAGTGGCGGATACAGAAGCAGAACGAGGGTGTCGCCATGTTTGCTGAGGATATGACCCGGTTGTTTCGCCGCGCCGATCCTGACATGGCCGAAGCGAAGAAGCTGAGCCACCTAATACGGGGCGAGAAGAAACAGTTGTTCGCGGGCCTAGTGCGTAACCCTCAAACGACGGTGGAAGAATTCATTAGGGAGGCCACAACTATCGAGCGAGCGCTGCATCAGCGCTACCAGCAATACGACCGCTTGGCCACCGCTATTCCTACGGGAGCCGCCATCGACAAGCGTTTGCTCCCTGCAGCCCGTGTCACGAGCCCCGAGCTGAGCCCCGAGCCGAGCACATGCAGCTACGCAGACGCTGTGCGCCACTAGCTGTCTACTGTGCCGGCGTCCGCAGTACCGCCAACGACCACCCGTTGCAGCCTGGGCCCAACGGGATCCCGTGAAGAGGCCCCAGCTTCGCAGGACCGATACGTGGCGCACATCTGTCCGACGACCGCTGTATTACAGTTGCGGAGAGCCTGGATACATTTGCCGCTTTTGCCCTTATCGTCCTGTTGGCTACCAGGGTGTCTACACTGGCATTCGACGTCACCAGTTTGACGAAAGCCGTGCGCCCACTGATGACAGGTTTGCTGCGCGACAAGTGAGTTCGCCTCTCCGTTCACGGTCGCCATCGCCTGTACGGTTTTCCTCTCCTAACTGCCGAAGTTACTGCCGAGGCCCGAGGTCGGTCTCCCAGCCCACGGCGGAGAAACTAAATGAAGCGACCTCTGGGGGGGGGGGGGGGGGGTTGCAAGTTCTCGAAGTGTCGAAAAGCCCCCATTGCCGAGAGAGGACGAGGTTGCCCCGACAAACAACGCCGAGGGCACTGTTACTGCTGATCTCACTGTACGAATTGATGGGCGCGAAGTGACTGCATTAGTAGATACTGGTTCTGATTTCGCTATAATGAGTGAGACGTTGGCCGACGCCCCTAATAAAGTTCGAACGCAATGGACGGGCCCGTGACTTCGGAATGCTGGAGGACAGTTAATGATGCCTACTGGAAAGTGTACGGCGAGACTCGCGATCGACGATGCAAGCTTTGTCGCCAGTTTTGTGATTTTGCGGGAGTGCTGCAAATCGGTCATATTAGGCATGGACTTCCTGCGCGAGCACGGCGCTGTAGTGAACATACATGACGGAGTGGTAACGTTCTGCACGGTTAATGACGCGGCCCAGGGAACCACACAAGGCAGAGCTTTACGCATTGTCGACGAAGACGTTTTTATACCACATCTCTCGTGCAGCCTAGTTTCTGTCAGCTGCGATCCACTGCTAAACGGAGACGGTGTAGCGGAAAGTATCACTGCCCTTCTTCTCCGACGTGGCATTGCCATCGCTCGTGGAATCGTGAACTTGACTGATGGACGTGCGCAAGTGCTCCTGACAAATTTCTCCAGCGAACATGCCATTACATCAGTAAAGGCACCGCCGTAGCGTACCTGGATGACGTTAACCACACACGCGACTGCTTCGCTTTGCAAGAGGAAGATACCACAGACGCAACACCGTGTGCTCCTGTTCTCGATCTTAGCCCTAGTTTAAGGCAGGCGGAGAAACTTCATCTCCCAGAACTGCTCCACCAATTCAGGGGGTGCTTCTCCTCAACATCGCGAGTGGGCCAAACGCCGCTGACGAAACACCGCATTGTGACAGAGGAGACGACAAGACCAATTAAACAGAACCCGTACCGCGTTGTACCCAGAGAACGCGAGGCAATTCAACAGCAAGTACAGAAGATGCTCGAGGATGATGTAATAGAGCCGTCGAACAGCCCCTGGGCATCACCTGTGGTGTTGGTCAAGAAAAAGGATGGTAGCCTCAGGTTCTGTATCGATTACCGCAAGCTCAACCGCGTCACGAAGAAGGACGTTTACCCACTACCACGTATTGACGATTCTTTGGACAGGTTACGGCAAGCGCGGTACTTCTCATCAATGGACCTAAAGAGTGGTTACTGGCAAATTGAAGTCGACGAGCGTGATCGCAAGAGTGCCTTCGTGACGCCTGATGGGTTTTATGAATTGAAAGTTCTCCACTTCGGACTGTGCTCAGCCGCAGCCACGTTTCAAAGGCTAATGGACACTGTTCTCTCCGGCCTCAAATGGAAAACATGCCTGGTATACCTGGATGATGTGATTGTCTTTTCGGCCACATTTGACGAACATCTAAAGCGGCTACATTCGGCTCTCCAGGCGATAAAATCCTCAGGACTCACATTGACGGCCGAGAAATGCCACTTTGGCTTTAAAGAGCTTCAGTTCTTGGGCCATGTAGTCAGCCACGAAGGTGTTATACCTGACCCTGCTAAAATTGAAGCCGTCGCGAAATTTCCGAGGCCCACAGATAAAAAGGCAGTCAGGCGCTTCCTTGGTCCTTGCGCCTACTACCGTCGATTCATCGCAGATTTCTCGCGCACCGCTTTTCCTCTCTCTCGTCTAACAAGAGACGACGTCGCGTTCGTGTGGACGGAGGAGCAAGAAACGGCATTTAATTAATTGCGGCAACGCCTATAAACTCCGCCGGTGCTCGCTCACTTCGATGAGGATGCCCCAACAGCCATTCACACGGATGCCAGCAATGTGGGACTCGGCGCCGTTCTCGTTCAGTTGCAAGATGGTTGCGAGCGAGTCATTGCCTATGCGAGCCGGACACTGTCGCGTGCCGAGGGCAATTATTCAGCTACGGAAAAAGAATGCCTCGCTGTAGTATGGGCAGTCACCAAGTTTCGCCCGTACTTGTGCGGTCGTGCTTTTCAGGTAGTCAGCGGCCACCACTCCCTTTGTTGGCTGACGAACATCAAAGACCCGTCCGGACGTCTGCCCCGTTGGAGCCTCAGATTGCAAGAATATGACATGACTATTGTGTATAAATCCGGACGGCAACGCTTCGATGCCGGCTGCCTCTCACGATCCCCTATCGATTCCTCTGGGACCGTTGATGATGAAGTTGCTGCTTTTCTGGCAGTCGTTAATGCGGCAGACATCTCCAGGCAACAACAAGCTCACGAGAAGCTCAGCTCTTCCATTCAATTTCTGGATGGCAAATGCACAAATGCGCCGAAAATGTTTTCAAAAAGGTTGCCATCATTCTGTTTGCGTGACGGTATTCTCTACAGAAAGAACTTCGCTTCAACTGGGAATCGTCATCTCCTTGTCGTGCCCACAAGTCTCCGTACCGAAATATTGCGGGCCTGCCACGATGAGCCATCCTCGGGGCACCTTGCCTATACACGAACCTTGGCAAGGATCAGAGAAAAATACTACTGGCCAAGGCTCGCTGGGGACGTAAAGCGTTACGTCAGAACTTGCCTTGACTGTCAGAGACGCAAACCGCCGCCAGCTAAACCCGCCGTACTTTTACGTCCAATTGCAGTTCCAGAAAGGCCTTTTGCCCAAATTGGAATGGACCTCCTGGGCCCATTTCCTATTTCTGACAACGGCAATAAATGGGCAGTAGTCGCGACAGACTACCTCACCCGAAACATACTAAAGGACGCATGACAGCTAAACCTTTTTTGTAGCTATGACACTTGGCTGCTGATCCGCAGGTGGCGGGATCGAATCCTAGCTGCTGCGGCCGCATACAGGTAGATGCGAAATGTTGAAGCCCGTATACTGTGTGACGTAGGAGGAGGGTGGCTATGCAGCCTGTTGGTTTGCCATTCTAGTACGAGTTGAGCGTGTAGCAGGGACACGGACCAAAAAAGAGAGGTACTACACACCGGCGCTACTAACAACAATACTTTATTTCTTTCACCTGCTGACTGTATACCGTTTCTGTGCAGGACTGCCACATGAAGACTTATCAAGACAATAATACCAACATTGACAACAACAGGGTGCACAGGCACTCAGTGAAGGGCATCGACCCAACGCGTGCAGAAAACGCAATTCATTCGTACTCAAAGACAGTGACGATTCGCTAACGCATGCGTCACCGAACCGATCAATTTATTCAGCTTCAATGATTAGCGTAGAAATTCCGCACGAATTCCTGCTCGAGACAACTGTTCCACGAAAATTTGGCTGTCATGTACACCTCTGGCAATATTGAGCCAGAAAACCGTCGGGTGGCATCTCTGCTATTTTATTACAGTGCTCTATGAGCTGAACATTTAGGCAGCGGCCGGTCTGCCCAATGTACACGCGGCCACAGGACAGAGGAACAGAGGAATGCGTTAAGCAACGAAAGTTTTATACCGACCAAAAGTTTATTTTTTGTGTATTTTTGGGCATACCGACTCAGCTATCGTAACCCGATTCGTTGTTTTGTACAAGTTACCGAGTTAAAAGGGCTGAAAAGACGACTGGAGTGTTAAGTTTGGAGGCAATTTCATTGAGGGTGTGCAAAACCAGACGCAATACGGATGTATATAGAGGCTAATCATTGAAGCTGACCAAATTTATCGGTTCAGTGACGCACGATTTAGCAAACTGTCGCTATCTTTGAGTACAAAGGAATTGTCTTGTCCGCGCGCGTTGTCTTGATTCCTTTCACTGATTACCTGAGCACCCTGTTTATCTGTCTTTTCAGATCTTGCCCCGATGTCACTGTTGTTCTTCTTATTTTGATAAGTATCCACGTGACACTCGTGCGCAAAACAGACATGCAGGTGCGTAGGGGGAAGAAATAATGTATAGCTGTGTGTACATCTCTTCCTTTTGTCCGTGTCCCTTTTGCGCGCTCAAGTAGTACTAGAGCGATGTCAGAGCACGTTGAAGAAGCCCAGCTGGTCGAACTTTTCGCAACCCTCCACTGCAGCATCTCTCATAATCAAATCGTGGGATGTCGCACGTATCGATAAGCTCTTGGAGCATAAAAGTGCAGTGTCAGTGGAAATGCCCTGAGCTCTGGTGAGTAAGTGGGTGAAGATGTCTCACCAGGCATACGTGCCATCTGGCGCTTGAGCAACTCTTTTTTTGCCCCACCAAGACTCTGCAGCTTGGTGGCACCCTCATTTCCAAGAATTCTATTTTCACCTAAATCATTAATGACGTCTTGAAGGTGGGCAACCTTCTGCAGAAGCCGGTGACGGGCTTGCTGCAGTCTCTTGATCTCCTTCTTGATCGTCGCTTGCAAATTTGAATAGCGCCTTACTTCACGCCTCAAAGGCTTTTTCAGGTGTGTCCTCTGCTGGCTATGGCTGCAACGGATTAGATGTACAAAAATGGGCGCCAGAGGAAACACCATGACACAAATCACTTACTTAAAAATTGCAACAATATAAAAACTGCCATATACAGGAGCCTGCTAGTGCAAATTGATTTAAGTATTAATTTGTTAATTTACAAAACACTGCAAGCTCGCTTGGGCGCAAGCAGGACAAGTACAAAGCACAGGAAATGTCAGTGCAGGTGGTTTATGTGGGGGACTTCACAGCGGCTGTTAGGTTTGATTCAAGAAAATATAAGCGTATGCACGTACACAAAAGAGCAGTTTTGTTTTGCATGCATCATGGCTCATCATGACCAGTCAAACAAATACAGGGCATAAAATGTTGCGAAAAGCCCGTGGGGTATATTTGATTTTTTCAGTTAAATCGAAAAGAGAAAATGAGAAAAAGGACATTGGTCACACATTGGTATTTCACCCGACATTGAGCGAACTTGTACTGGTGTGTTGTGTATGGAAATTGATATGGTAAGCTACTAATTGCACGGCTTCCAGGACCATGTTGGATGGATGGATGGATGGATGGAAAAACTTTATTGAGGTCGTGCACATGCATTATCTCACTACTATGCTTCAGCTATAAAACAGATGACATGCAGATGAGTGCTACTTGACTTACAATAACTCAAAAACAAGCTCGTAAAAATTGTAGCTTGATTTGGCTTGATTGGCCATTGGCTTGATTTAAAATTTAATCCCAGTAAGGACAAAGAAGCAAGAAAATTATTATAGTGTCCCCAAAAAGGAAATTAATCAATCCTGTCAGTGCAGCATGTTATCATATTTATTACCGTATTTAATGTTACAGACTAGCAAAGAAATTATTTAGCCCCGCCATGGTGGACTAGTGGCTAAGGCACTCGGCTGCAGATCCGAAGGTCGCGGGATCGAATCCCGGCCGCGGCGGCTGCATTTCGATGGAGGCGAAAAGTTGAGGCCCGTGTGCTGTGCGGCGTCAGTGCACGTTAAAGAGCCCCAGGTGGTCGAAATTTCCGGAGACCTCCACTACGGCGTCTCTCGTAACCAGAGCTGGTTTTGGGACGTTAAACCACCCACAAATAAATAAAAAATTATTTACATACTTGATGATGGGCCTTGGCTGATGTATAGTTCTGAAAACGATTGGCTATTTTCCTTATGCCTGCTTTACTGAAGAAGATATGAGAGGTCTTTAACTTCTCAAAACAATGCACAGTTGCACTGTTTAATTTTTCTATCTTGTACTTCTCCCAGATTGCATAAAACAAGGTTATGACGCAGCAGATGTGGCTTTCATCGCTCATTTTTGTGGGGTTTTAAAACACCATTTGCACACGTGTGTCTTACAACATGTCTGTCATCAGTGTAGAAAAGCGGCAGCTGTTGATACACTCATGTTCTCTTTTGCTATTAGGTATATTTTAGATCTGTCAATCTTACATAAGAAATACCTCTGCAAATGGCTCACATGTATAAGTAAAATAATAATTCCTCGAATGTGAGGTCCATAATATATGTTGCAGCGAAACACTTAATAAGCAAGCCTTGTGATCATTAATAGAGGCAAACACATCAGTTCATACTGTCATCAGCAATGTCTTCCCCAGTAAAGGATGAGCTAGGGGATGTGCCACCACCTTTACCGGTACATTTCTTCAGCATGTTAATATTGCACGCGCGCGCTGGCGCCAGCTGCCTTTCAAAAAGTAACCCCAACGCGAAGAATTGCCGTCGCAGATGTGGGTTTCCTTCACAGACTTGCAGGACGAAAGGCTTCCACATTTCGATGCTGGAGAGCACACTAAACCGCGACGAGTCGTCCTCAATGCGGTACTGGTTGTTGGGCACAAAGCCGCTCACCATGCAGACAGCTTTGTTTGCTGAAACCTGGAGTCCGCAGCGGCGAGCCGCGGCAACGTAATGTTCAGTAGTACTGTAGTAGTTAGATGCATTTCCTGGCTGACATTGCCCAGACTCGGCAGCGTCACACGTTCGAACCTTCGACAACCTCGGCCATCGCGTTGCTTCGGCGTGCGCGTTTGTCACGCCGCATATGCTCCGTGCAGAAACCTACGACCGGCTACCCCCCCGCCTCCGCAGCAGACGCAACAAAAGCGAAACTCTCCAGTCGACTAAATCGACCGCTTGCCTATCACGTGATCGGGCCTATTTCCCATGATTCTTTCCTTTAAATTTTTTATGACTAGGCTTCAAGATTGTCACGTGACGCCCACTCCTAGTTTCTTTGCCTCCATGGGTGTGAAATATAACACTTGCACAACGTTGCCAGTTCGGCAACACCCATGTTGCTGCGTCTTATAGTGTACCGTTTATCTTCAAGTAAGTAACCGCGCATTCTATATATGATTTCCTTCTATTAAAGTATGACTGTTTCTATCCGCCGTTTTAACTCAAAAGATACATTCATCCCTTTTTTATGCACGCTCTGTACTTTCTCGGCGGCACTCCAAGCAAATAAGTGACGAGGAAAAGGGAGGGTGTCGCTACCTTGAAGAGTTTTTATCTATGGACTTTCGGCGCCGTGGGCACTTTGTGCCATCTCGCGGGTGACAGTGAAGCCTCAGCCACGTTGAAGCACCTCCGAGACGCCCCGCCGAGATGTGCTCATTACCAGCGCGAAAACAGTAAACAAAAGGCCCTCCGTTAGCATCCGTCATAATGCTTGCGGCGTGGCCGAACGCGTAGCGAATCGCGCTGCGGAACTAGGGTTCGCAAGTTCGAACCGCGCTCGGTCCGAAGGCTTTTTTCTGTACATCTACCTCGAATGTTCGCTCACGGATAACACTGATTTTCCGCTCACAACCAACGACGCTGATGCCAACACCAGAATTTCTGTGAAACGAGCTCTTCTTCGCGTTAGAAATGATGCCGAAGAGACGCTACGCCTTAAAAGCAAGCCGACAGAAGCCGCGGATCTGTAGCCGGCTTTAAGCCAACAGTAATAGAAGGTCCCAACAGATGGCGCGAGAGCAGGGCGAACGCAGGAAATATGGATCGAATTCAGTGAAACCTCAAATGCATCCATCACGAGAGATGTGACAGCGGATGGGTGGGAGGTGGGAGAAGGGAAGGTGTTATGCATGAGGGGCCGGCAGAAGACTATCGTCTTTTAACGTCATTTGAATCGCAGCAAACAGATACGCGGCCATCTTTGATTTTCAGTTTACCTTATTTTCGTTCACTTCTTCGTGGATATGAAGACCCGATGTAAGAAGCGCGCATGAACTGAAAGTGGCTGTACTGGTTGGCATGCATGGTGGTCTCGCGAACCGGCGTTTTCTGGATCGAAGTCGCCGCCGGAGCGGCAATTTTTTATGAGTGAGACAGGTTTTCATAGGACACCGGCTTCACCCGACCTCGTATGTCAGCCAGTAAAAGGTTCGCTCGAAAGAAAACATGTGTGTGCCCTGCGTCAACGAACCAAACACAGTACTTCGCGATTTTGAGGGCATTGCGTCTTCTAAGGAGTGCTGCTGGTAAATATTTTTGAACAAAAAATTAATCCTAAGGTACCCGAATTCGAAAGAAATCTATGAAATCCTTTCTCTTGCATTCTCGATATTTTAAATATGCTTTTGCACTGACATTTTCTTATGCATTGGCAATTATGTCTGCTCTAATTTGCGTTGAAATATGAAAGAACACAAATAGGAAGTTTTAGGGCGAAGCTCCTTAAAGCGGCACCCGTCGTCCCTCGTCGTAGTCGTAGTAGTGCGTAACCAGTCTTACGCTTTGACCTCCAAGGTGGTGCGGTGGGAGATTTCTCCTGTGCGTTGTTAAACAATAAAAATTCGCAGCGTGCGCGGTAACTAAAGCCGAATTCTTCTGTCTCTCATTCCCCTTAGCAGCCATTTCGTGCGTCCCCGATGTATGTAGTAGTAGTAGTAGTTAGTAGTAGGTAGCCACCGGCGCCTGCCTGCTGGAGCGCACGCACGCGCCGAGGGCGAGCGCGTGGCACCTGGCGCTCGCCCTCGCCGCGAGCGCCGGGAGCCACGCGCTCCCCGGCAAACTCGACACTGCCCCGGCAAACGCGAGAGACAACGTTGGCGCAGGCAGCGTCTCCTAGCGAGTTTCTTGATTGAGAAATACCGACTGCTCGCGTTAGAGAAGCGTTCACCGGCAAAACCCATATATATATATATATATATATATATATATATATATATATATATATATATATATACACTGGATATTGACTTGCAATGAAGTGCCGGTGGGAGATTTCACTTGTGCATTGTGCATAGTTGAAACGTGAGGATTCGTAGCATGCGCGTTAACTAAATTAATCCGGAACTCGGCACGATCTACGATGCACATCCCGAGTTTCGCCCACTCATCATCATTCACTCCGTGGATATGCTGTAATTTTTTTTTCTTTACATCTACCTCGAATGTTCGCTCACGGATAACGCTGATTTTCCGCTCACAACCAACGACGCTGACGCCAACACCCGAATTTCTGCGAAACGAGCTCTTCTTCGTGTTAGAAATGATGTCGAAGAGACGCTACGCCTTAAAAGCAAACCAACAGAAGTCGCGGATCTGTAGCCGGCTTTAAGCCAACAGTAATAGAAGGTCCCTACAGATGGCGCGAGAACAGGGCGAACGCTAGGGTTCCTCGATGCGCGCTCTCCCCTCCGCCGCCTTGGATGGTGGAGTCATTCTGTGAGGGGGTGAATGCCGCCTTCCGATCGGCGGCCGCCATTGGGCTCCCCCCCCCCCCCCCCCCCACCTCGTTAGAGTGTGCTAGCCCCGTCGCGTCTGGTTTGAGTGAGACAGGTGCGCGGCGTTTTATAGCGTTTTCTCGGGCATAATGCCCGGGTGTTGCGTGCCACAGTGCACAAACCACTCGCGAAATGGCTATAGGATGTTCAGATTTCCGAAAGATCCGAAAAGGCGACTCCTGTGGAAACCCGTTCCTAACGCGTACGACATGAAATGCGCTTTAAAGCTTGTGTGCGTCAGCCAGTTTTTGCACACGCCAGCGAACTCTAGTTATGAGAATGACGACTCTGAGTACCTGGTTGACATGATTTCCCAAGGGAAAAGAGAGTGTCGAGGAGATGCTGAAGAGGAAATTGATGATGGGGAAATTCTTTTCATTGAAGCGTTGACTTCAATAGAGTGCAGCATTTTACATCATATAGGTGGATTCCTTGTGAAAAGAATATTGAAGAAAACGGACTGCGAGCAGTGCAGGGCTGCAATGCAAGGCTCGGCGAGCCATGAACACGCATATTTAACTGCACTAAAGCAGTATGTTCAGGATGGTGAGAACTTGTGTTATCCGAGCGGTGAGGTTATGAGCTCGCTCATATCTTGTGAAGAACACTTTAAAGGAATCACATCCTGGACAGACAACCTGTTCACCCTGAAGTCCCCTCTCAAAGCTGTAACTGACTATTTAATCAAGAGGACCAAGTGCAGTGTGCAGGCATGCCAGCAACACAAGGGTTCTCTGGAAAAAATCTTGATATCAAGTTATGCACGAGTAAGGCTTCGCATTCACCTGCGCCAGCTCGAAACAGCGAGAACCAGTGGGAGTGGAAGCAAGACATGCGCTGCGGTTAACTTGCAGTTTGTTGTAGCACTTGTTTTTGAAATATATTAAAGTTATCGATGAAATAAACAAGCTATGGCATCAGAAATTGCCGTATATTGAATGCAATTTGCTTTCTTATTGTTGAGAAGCTGTGTGGTCGCTTCATTTTAACGATATCGACGAACGCTTTATAACAGTTACTAATTTAAAATATATTTCAGCGGAAAACACGCTAAACCTGGTTTGATAGTCAGTGTCTGCGTGCGAGTCATGATTTAATGCCATAAAAGCCGTATGTAGAGCCCCCAAATAGTATGATATGTATTCAACAATTTTTTTGCCCATCTGCTATTTACAGTAAGGTAAAAAAGATGAAAACAAAATTAAGAATACTGTGCATTGCAGGGTGCGGTCCGTAAATGGAGTAGCTGATGAATAATTCGAAAACTAGATCTGAAAATATGGTGTGCAATCACAGTTTTTCTCTTTTCTCGTGACAGCACGTTGTTTTTTTTGTTCTTTTTTCGACCGGCAGGCAAACTGTTTTTACACTTTTGTGGAAGGCACAAAACACACAGACACGATGAAAGGTTATGCGACTTGCGTGCGTGTGTTTCGCATCTTTAACCAGTATAAATAGTTACCGACTAGCCCAAGAAGATGCTAACTGAAGGTGTTAACGTGGCTGGCGTGGACGGTAGTATTCTGCTGCGAGCAACTCCAGCTGTTAATGTCGCTTTAAAAATAAAGATTAGAGAATAGAAATCTGAGACCTTCACACACCCGATGCGAAAACTTTGTATTTTTGTCATGTTGTTTGAGTACCACTCGTTTTGACACAACGAACTCTGCATGCAGCCGTGCGACGCCCGTTGGCTGCCTATCGTGGCTATAGGTGGCCTGCGGAGAGGGCATCCTAATGGCGGACGCCGTAGCAGACGACGCTGTTGTCTCCACCCTGCACGCGCGCATCGAGGAACCCTAGCGAACGCAGGAGATATGAATCGAATTCAGTGAAACCTCAAATGCATCCATCATGAGAGGTGTGACAGGGGATGGGTGGGAGGTGGGAGAAGAGAAGGCGTTATGCATGAGGGGCCGGCAGAAGACTATCGTCTTTTAACGTCATTTGAATTGCAGCAAACAGATACGCTGCCATCTTTTATTTTCAGTTTATCTCATTTTCGTTCACTTCTCCGTGCATATGATGACCCGATGGAAGAAGCGCGTATGAACTGAAAGTGGCTGTACTGGTTGGCATGGTGGTCTCGCGAGCCGGCGTTTTCTGGATCGAAGTCACAGCCGGAGCGGCAATTTTTTATGAGTGAGGTTTTAATAGGACACCGGCTCCATCCGACCTCGTATGTCGGATGGAGCCGGTGTCCTATTAAAACCTCACTCATAAAAGCCGGTGTCCTCACTCATAAAAGCCGGTGTCCTATTATTTTACAGCCAGTAAAGGTTCGCTCGAAAGAAAACATGTGTGTGCCCTGCGTCAGCGAACCAAACACAGTACTTCGCGCTTTTGAGGACATTGGGTCTTCTAAGGAGTGCTGCTGGTAAACATCCTTGAACAAAAAATTAATTTACCCAAATTCGAAAGAAATCTATGAAATCTTTTTTCTTGCATTCTCTATATTTTTAAAATATGCTTTTGCACTAACATTTTCTTATGAATTGGCAAGTCTGCTCTAATTTGCGTTGAAATATGAAAGAACACAAATAAATTTTTACTCATGGGCAGTATGTTCATGAAGTGATTGGGTGACTTCTGGTGTTCCGCAGGGTAGCGTACTCGGTCATCTATTGTTCTTGGTCTACATAAATGACATTGTCAGTGTTATTAGCAACCCAGCACAAATTCATCTATTCGCCCACGATTGCGTTTTGTTTACAGAAGTAACCTGCATTAGTGACCAACGTGACCTCAATACTAACTTAAGCAATGTGTTAAAGTGGTGTGTACAGTGGGGAATGCTTCTTAATGCAAACAAATGCGTGTATCTCTCCATAACGCGCAAAGAAGTCCCCTAGACTACACATACATTTCAGCTGATGCTCCTTTAATGAAAGTAGCATCCTAGAAATGTTTAGGTCTAACACTAACGAGTAACTTATACTGGAATCTGCATATAAATATTGTTACGGTGTTAGAGAGCCAAGGAAGAAGAAGATGGTGTCTGTGTGGAAGTAGACGAAGTGGACTTCGAGCAACAACCACCATATTGGCTGCTTGGCTGTTACCCTTTCGGAAATACCTTGTAAATATATTTGCACCATTTTGGTGGAGGTGCCGGGTACGACGCAAGACGGAACTTCGCAGTGGACGTGTCCTGAGCAGCTCCGTCATGTAAACGGAAGGAGACGCTGCCTCCTGTGCTCCAACTGCGAGTCCGACAAGTCAGGCACAGCTTGTTGTATTGACGCAGCCGCGCGACCCTGGAAACTTCTGTGGTACCGATGGCGTTGACGTGGATGACTGGATTTCCAAGTATGAGCGTGTTGCAGCGCAATATCGGTGGGACCCCACATTGATGCTCGCAAATGTCGCCTCCTACCTCTGCGGCACAGCGGGCGTCTGGTTTCAGTCCCACGAGGAAGATCTTACCAGCTGGGACGCCTGCAAGCAGAAGCTTCGTGACCTGTTTGGCAGATCTGCCGGCCGCCAGCGCGCCGCTTCGAAAGATCTCTCCTGCCGGGCGCAAACTTCCACCGAATCGTATGTGTCGTACATACTTGACGTTCTTGCCCTTTGCCATAAGGTCGATGCCAACATGACTGAGGCAGACAAGGTGAGCCATGTGCTCAAAGGCATTGCAGATGACGCTTTCAATCTGCTGGTGTCCAAAGACTGCTCAAGCGTAGACGACATCATCAAGGAATGCCGGCGTTTCGAAGAATTGAAGAGTCGCCGCATCGCCCAGCAATTCGTCCGGCTTCCGGACACTGCCGCGACGTCATCTTGCGAAGACGTTCAACCGCCGCCCAGTCAGCCGCTTACCACCGACAGCGTAGTCCGCATTGTGCGACGCGAAATCGAGGCGGCGTCCCTGCCATCCTTCTTGACGCGCCCTTCCGAGGACCCTCGACCAAGCATTTCGTTAATTCAAACTGTTGTACGGGAGGAGCTTGCTAATGTAGGGCTGCAGCCTGTGGGTTCGCTCATGCAGCCGCCTGTTAGTGCTATGCCATACCCCTCGCGAACAACGGCAACTTTTCGTCGCTATCGAGACCCAGCCCAGTGGAGGACGCCGGACAACAAACCGATCTGCTTCCGTTGCCATGGTGTTGGATATATCTCCTGGTACTGTCGCAATCAAGGCTTTTCGTCTCGCTCGTTTGGCGCATATTGGCGTAACGACAACCGGCCCACGCAGTTCGCAACTCGTGACAATGGACCATCAGGCGAAGCTACCGCATCAGTCCGACGCTCCAGCCGTTCGCCCTCCCCGCATAATCACGACCATCGCTCCCGCTCACCTCTGCCCCGTCGCTACACATCCCCTCGCCCATCTGGACGCTCTCGATCAGAAAACTGACCAATGCAGCTCCCGGAGGTGACGCTGCATTCGACCCCAGACCTGAAAACCCTCTCCTCACCCTGAC
This sequence comes from Hyalomma asiaticum, assembly GCA_013339685.2. Lineage (NCBI taxonomy): Eukaryota > Metazoa > Arthropoda > Arachnida > Ixodida > Ixodidae > Hyalomma > Hyalomma asiaticum. The sequence continues at coordinate 139,854,552 of CM023484.1, read as the reverse complement.
GACGGACCAAAACCTGCTTGCTGCAGAAGTGGATGGCCTGCCTGGTACTGCCCTTGTTGATACCGGCGCACACATTTCGATTATGAGCTCGAACCTCTGTGCAAGGCTAAACAAGGTCCTAACGCCACCCGAGTGCCAATTTGTACGCGTCGCTAACGGAGGCACTCCCGCCGTGCTCGGAATGTGCAACGCACGTGTGCGCGTGGCCGACCGCCAGACTGCTGTCCCGTTGCATGTCCTTCAACAATGTCCTCATGACGTCATTCTCGGGCTGGATTTTTTATCTGACCAGTCAGCCATCATCGATTGCTCAGCCGGTGTTCTACAGCTCGACCTGCCTGATTTTGCCGATGCCCCCGACACAGTCCAAAGGAAGCTTTCGTTGCAGAATTTGTTCGCCTGCCAGCACAAGCACTAGTCTGTATCGCCGCTGAGGCGTGCCCCACTGTGCCGGATGGTGACTATGTGGTCTCTCCCTGCCGTAGTGTTTTAAGTGCGAATGCACTTCTTAAGCGACCCCGAAAACTCCGCCGGCATCCGCGCTCCTCCTCCTCTCCCCTAGCAACGGCGCGAGGAGCGGAGAGGAGCGTCTGTAGCAACGGCGCAGCGACGTCACGCCCCACGTGACTGTGCGCGCTCCGCCCTCCGCTCCGTGGCTGCGCGCGCCCCGCGCCGGCTCCGCACCGCTCTCCGCGCCGTGACGTCACGGCGCGTTGTGCAGCTGGCGCCTCCGCGCCGTGGCTGCGCGCGCCGCGCCGGCTCCTCGCACCCTCTCCGCGCCGTGACGTCACGGCGCCATGCAGCTGGTGTGCCTCTCCCCCCGTTAGGTTTGCACTCACCCTACTTCATATATAAATGTGTGTGTGTGTGTACAAATGCATCATGACAACAACACTTTAAATCATTAATTACACTTAATCATCATCATCAGTAAAAGTGCTTTGCACTTAAAAACGGCCAGACCTCCGTGGGTCGGCTGGCGCGTGCTCTCTCGCTGCCGTCTCCTTCGCTCGGCTCTGTAGTTTCGTCGCGCGCGCCCCCTCATAGCATCACCCTGTGCTTCGCACTTCCTCATACTCCCCTTCGGGGAAATGTTAGTTTTTGCTGTCGCACAACGTGTCTTTCCCATACACTGTTGTCACCGTAAGGGCGAACAAGACATGTCTTCCACTGTTGAACTTCGGTCGCAGTCCTCAAGTTATACCTCAAGGTATTGCTCTCGCCACTTTGTCGCCATCGCATGACTGCGAGATCTCACCATTTTTACCATAAGTGGCCGCTGCCGATTCCTCTGCTCCACATAGTGCGAACACAGGTCAATCATCTCCACTGGAACACCGCGTAACGAAGATGATTGCCTCGGATCTTTTGCCTTCCCAAATCAACGACCTCTGTGATCTGCTCGTCCCGTACTCTGACATATTTGATTTTGACGGTCGGCCCTTAGGTCAAACATCGCACGTCAAGCACCGCATACATACCGGAGATGCGGCTCCGATTCACAGGCGGCCTTACCGTGTGTCACCATCAGAGCGCCAAGCTATTCAACAAGAGGTCGACAAGATGCTCAAAAAGGCATTATTGAGCCTTCTTCGAGTCCGTGGGCTTCACCTGTGGTCCTAGTTAAGAAGAAGGACAATACTTGGCGTTTTTGTGTAGACTGTCGGCACGTAAACAAAATCACCAAGAAAGATGCCTATCCGCTCCCGCGCATAGATGATGCTCTCGACTGCCTCCACGGCGCGACGTATTTCTCTTCAATAGATCTGCGCTCCGGTTATTGGCAAATCGCCGTAGACGACTTGGACCGCGAGAAGACCGCGTTTGTTACACCTGACGGCCTCTACCAGTTCAAAGTGATGCCGTTCGGATTGTGCAATGCTCCAGCCACGTTCGAGCGAATGATGGACACCCTTCTGCACAGCTTCAAGTGGTCGGTCCATCTGCCTATGTTACCTAGACGACGTGATTGTATTCTCGCCAACTTTTGACACTCAACTCGAGCGACTTTCGTCCATTCTTTCACTGTTTCGTGAGGCTGGTCTACAACTCAACTCGTCGAAGTGCCGCTTCGGACGCCGCCAAGTTACCATCCTCGGCCACCTTGTTGACTCTTCCGGCGTCCGCCCTGATCCGGACAAAGTTCGAGCTGTCCTTGACGATATTATCTGCCCTGCCGCCTTCCAGAAATTATGTCTTCTTCTCGACAAGTCCAAGACTGCCCCGCCTTGTGTGAAACATCTCTTCTGGTTGTCCTTCATTAGGCCAAGACTTGAGTACGCTTCTATAGTTTGGGTTTCCCACACAAAAATTAACGTTAAAAACATAGAAAGAGTTAAAAAAACCGAGTTCGATTTACTTATAGTAACTATAAGCCTATCTACTCCCCCACTGCATTACTAAATGCAAACGGTATTCAATTATTACAGAATTGAAGAAAGAAGATGAGACCAGAATTTCTATCAGGTATAGTTAACCATAGGCTAGCCTTACACAGCAGCATACGTTTTCCCCCTGTTAAGCAGACACACTCGGCACCACTACGCCCATTCTCTAACACCACTTTTCGCAGTAACAGATACTCTTGGGTACTCTTTTTTTCCACAAACAACAGCCAACTGGAATAAGTCTAACCGAAGCACCTCTCCTACGCCCGTGACCTGTACACCTTTGCATTTGTGTAAATACTGCTGTTCTTTCATAACGCCTTTTTAGTTGTATCATGACCAATTTGTTCAATTTTTCTTACAATTGTCCTCTACAAACGTAATTGTGTAAAAACGTGTTTGAACTTTGATTTGTTCTGTTATTTTCCTCTGTGTGATATGTATATTGCTCACCCTGCTTGGACTTCTCGTCTGCAGTATTTTATAAATAAATAAATAAATAAATAAATAAATGTGTGCTCACGCTTTATTTGGATATTCTGCATCTCAGGCGCTTATTTTTCTTCTGTACTTGTGCTACATTCGTGAATTGTATGTCGTGTATCGTCGATTGCACTAATGAGCAAGAGCCTTTGCGAGGCCACATCGCCTTTAGCTCTCGCTCCTCTTTTTGCACCAACAAAGGATATACACTTCAAATTTCGAACTTCAAACACTTGACCACAGCTGTAGTCACTATGACAGGAGACGAAGCATGGTTCAATTGCAACCTTCAAGCCCACCAAAGCACTTGCACTCGCTGCCCCTATCCTTCCTGGATGCGCTCAAATTCTCTCTTCCATTTTCTTTTTCTTCCCACCATTCACCGCAGCTCTAGAAGGCGAAAAAAGTCAGTAAATATGTTTTATCGACAACAGTCCGTCCAGCGCAAGCGAAGACGTAATAGAGACTTCTCGTAGGTATTCCCTACATAGATATAGACTGTCGAGGGCTTTCCTTAAATTTCTTAGCGCAACACGGGCAGAATGCGACTGTAAAGTAGCACACATGCTCTTTTCTTAAAATTGAATTTTATTTATTGCTTTTAGAACAGGGTTTGTAAACACTGCATGAGGGCTAAGCCATAGGCTAGGGTGTGTCCAAAGTGGTTTTTAATTTATTGACAGGCAATATTAACCTATTAATACAGTAAAGGTGTCTAGACACCAATATATTCTAGGGTGATTTCATTATCTTTCGTACAACACCGGTTGTTGCGAAACATAGCAAAGGCCGACATGTGAGCGATTATGCCGCGCGTACTTTACGCCAATGCTATACAATATATACGGCTCGATCCATGGTTTTCAAGATCGCTCCAGGGAGGGGAAATCAGAAGGGTATCGAGTCACGTGGACTACTGAAGCAGTGACGACAACAACGCGATGTGTTTTCTATTGCTGGTTCGCGTAAGTACTACGGGGCCCCGCGTTCTTGAGCTCCTTTGTAGTGCCTTGTTCTGGGCGGCAGGCGCCCGAGGGCAAAATACAAAAAGAGGCCAGGACAAGCAGAGAAAACTGCGTAATGTCGCATATGTGTTCACGTGTTTAACACTTGCAACTTCGCCCTTCTTCCATGGTGTGTCCTTCCACCGTGGCTCTCTCAATAAATCCCGAAGAAGGAGCCACAGCCCGTTTCTAGACTTTAAAACCTTTAAGCCATCTGTTATCCGTCAAAACTCTGCGAAGCGTTTCTTGTAAAGACGCGGACTTTTTGCTGTAGTCAGTTCATCTTCCGATGTTGGTGTCTACTCTCCATTAACTTGTTCAGTGGACCCGAAAGCCCACATTTAACAAATAGACAATTATTCATTCGCAAAACCGAAACCACACAATCGTACACCAACGAAGAAATCCACATCAATAAAATTAGGAGGAAAAATAATTCTATATACAATTTGATAACGTTAATGGTGGCGAAGAAAGCATGAGGTTACATTCAGTGACCACTTAATCCCCTTAATAAAGATTCCCTTGTGCTTTAGCAAAACGAGGACAGGTACCGTAGCGCGGATGACGCCTATAACGATTACTGGTGTGGATTTTCCACGTAATTGCAGTCGCTAAACTATAACTTACTTAGTAAGTAAATCTTGTATGTCAGTTTCTGCACATGAAACGATACAGCGTGCCAGGAACTTGTTTATCTGTCATAAACGTAATGTCCCCCAACGTTGTCTTGTAGATGTTTACTGCTCTACCTATGGGGCCGACACCTACGACTACCCTACGTGGGCCGAATTTTTTGGTGGCTGTGAAGGGCGTCAGTGCAAGCTATCAAACGAGGGCGACATGCTTGTACATCATTTCAGGTATGTTCCCCACCAACAGTCGCACTTAGCCTGATCGGCTTCTGTAAACTTTTGTACAGAAGCCTGATAGGCTTTTGTAAACTTATGCATATAACGACAGTGTTTTCCCATCCTACTCAGTGTGTGATGGCACACTTGAAACATTAACTATGTAGCAGCTAAGACTGGCCGTGTCCTCAACTTCCTAAAGCCAAACTTAAAGAGAGCTGCTCCTAAGTTAAAGGAAACTCTTTACTTTTCAAACTTGCGCACTGTTTTAGAATACGGATGCCCGCTTGGGACTCGGGTACAAAGACATGCATCGCCAAATTAGAGCGCATTCAAAAGCGCGAAGCTAGGTTTGTTTCCTCGAACTACGACTTTACGATAAGCTCCTCTGATAAAAGAGCCGATAATGGATGGCCGACTTAAACGGAAATACATGCAGCCTAAAACTCTTTTCATAAAATTTTTATTGGAGCAACAGGCCTAAGGAAGGAAACACGTATCCTTGATCCTACCTACAGGTCAGCCCGTCCGGATCATTCTTTAAAGGTGAGAGAATATAGCTGTCGTATTAACGTATATAAGCATTCGTTTTTTTTCCTAGAACACGCCATGATTGGAATAGTCTACCGGATGAGGTTGTCTTGTCGCCAGTCAGTTCCTTTGACTATGCCCTTCCTGATTTCTTGTTTCTTTAGGTATCGCGTCATCTTTATATAGCATACGATCAACCCTTGTCTATTAATCTGTTTGTAAGCATGTTGTAATATGATGTTCTTGGCTTCAGTCTCATTATATTGTCCGAGTGTACCGCAACGCTGGTCTCCAGCTCAACGTGAAAGAACGCCTATTTGCAGCTGAGAAACTCACAATATTAGGCCACGTTGTTTGCAAAGAAGGTATCCTTCCTGATCCTGCTAAACCTTGTACCGTATCGGAATTCCCGAAACCCACTAACCTTAAGCACTGGCAGCTTCATTGGCTTAGGTTTCTATTTCTGACGTTTTGTTCCCAACTTCGCTACTGTGATCGCACCCGTCAACCAATTCCTACAAGGTGACAATGAACTTTCTGCATGGTCGGAAGCCTGTGATGATGCTTTTACAACTCTTCGCCGCCTACTCACTTCTTTGCCAATCCTACGCCATTTTGATCCAAATGCTCCCACGGAACTTCATACTGATGCCAGTGGTGTCGGCCTTGGTGCAGTGCTCGCACAACGTAACGAGGTTAATGCAGAATACGTGGTCGCTAATTCCAGCCATACCCTCACAAAAGCCGAGGCCAATTGCTCAGTGACTGAGAAAGAGTGCCTTGCCGTTGTGTGGGCTCTTCAAAACATTCACCCATATCTCTACGGTAGAACTTTTGATGTGGTAACAGATCATCATGACCTCTGCTGGTTATCTAACCTCAAGGATCCGTCGGGTCGCCTCGCTCGATGGGCCCTAAGAGTCCAGGAATAGGACATCAGCATCGTACCGCTCTGGACGCAGGCACTATGATCTGATGCCCTCTCGCGCTTCCCCGTTACTCCAGACGCCAGCTCCCCTACCTTCAATCATGATACTTCGCCGCTTGATATCCTGGTCATGGCCTCGGAGCAACGGAAGGACCCGTGGATTGTCACCTTACTAGATTAATTATCCAAGACTACGGCAGCTTCGACGGGTCGAGCGTTGGGCCGATAGGCACCGCATTTCGCCATCCGCGATGGCCTTTCGTACCGCCGAAGCTACCACGACGACAGCCGCACATGGCTGTTAGTAGACCCACGTCATCTCCGCAAAGATTTGTGCTCCGCGTTTCACTCCGATCCGCAGTGTGGTCACGGCGGAGTGTAGAAGACATACACAGGGCTGCGCCTACGCTATTTCTGGCGTGGTATGTACAACTCCTTCCACAAATATGTACGCTCCTGCATTGCCTGCCAACGACGAAGATCTGCATCGCACCTCATCACTGCGCCCCTTCAGCCACTTCCCTGCCCAGCTCGTCCCTTTGACCGCGTGGGCTTTGACTAATATGGGCCTCTTCTACTGGCGCTGGGAACCGATGGACCGTCGTCGCAGTGGACCATCTGACGTGGTATGCCGAAACCGCCGCCCTACCTGGCGCAACCGCCAATGATGTCGCCTCGCTCTTTCTACACCGCGTTATTCCCGCTACGGTGCACTTCGTGAGCTTCTAAGTGATCAAGGTCGCATATTCCTCTCAGATGTTCTCCAGTCACTCCTCTCTGAATGCCAAATTATTCACCGTAACTCGACCGCATACCATCCACAGACGAATGGCTTAACAGAACGGTTGAACAGGACTCTAGGTGACAGGTTTTCTAAACAATGTTGCGTCATACCACTCGAAATGGAATCTTGTACTTCCGTTTATCGCATACGCATACAGCACCGCCAAACAAGCCACTACAGGATTCTCACCGTTCTTCCTCCTCTACGGCCGCGAACCCTTAAACACCATCCATACAATTCTGCCATGGCGTCCTGACCCTGCTGACTGCTCACCTGCAGCTGTAGTAGCTCAGCGCGCCGAGAAATGCCGAGAACTTGCTTGTTCTCTCACATCTGCTCAGCAGTGTCCAGAAAAAATTACAGCATATCCACGGAGTGAATGATGATGAGTGGGCGAAGCTCGGGAGGTTCATCGTAGATCGTGCCGAGTTCCGGATTAATTTAGTTAACGCGCACGCTACGAATCCTCATGGTTCAACTATGCACAAGTGAAATGTCCCACCGGCACTTCATTGCAAGTCAAGATCCAGTGCCTATATATATATATATATATATATATATATATATATATATATATATATATATATATATATATATATATATATATGGGTTGCCGGTGAACGCTTCTCCAACGCTAGCAGTCGGTATTTCTCAATCAAGAAACTCGCTAGGAGACGCTGCCTGCGCCAACGTTGTCTCTCGCGGGTGAGGGCGCGTTCTCCTTCTTTGCGAGCTGGTACAGCGTTCCTCTAAGAAAGAGCGTTTGATTGTGGTTGTGGTTCGGTTAGGAAAGGAAGCTAATTTCTGCAGCCCATGTAGGGAGCACGGCTAAGCGTCCGTGGGGGTGGGGGAAAGGGAGTGAAAGAGATAAAACAGCGTCATGACGTTAAACCGCCTCCCCACCCTTTCGCCATCTACTCCTTGGTGTGGTTGTGGGTTCCACCTGTTGCTGCTCGTGGCCTTTCATCCAAGCTCCTTCCTAAGTATCACGGTTCCTACGGGAGCGTTTGCACAAACCGGTCCCGTCAATTATGTCGCCGAACCTATATCGCCCTCTTTGATCTTCGTCGCCGCGGAAGAGAGACTGTGCACCTTGACCGGCGCAAGCCGTATTACGATCCGCTGACTTCTTTCTAGATCGCCAGGACGGCTCCTTTTCAATCCCAGGGGACGAAGATGAGGATGCTTGAAAGCCACATGGCCACCGTGTGGGTCGTACCCAGTTCGCTCGCTGGCTGTGCCCTACGTGCCGACTTGACGATTGTCGCTGCTACTCGGCATCGCCAACAAAGCTCCCTCACACGAGTGTTATGTTCAGTGTAGATGTGTCATGTCATCTCTAATCTTAACCGTATTGCTGATCTTGATATATTAACTCTTGATGTTGTATGCCACCTGTACTGTATTCCTTTCTGTTTACCCCCTACAATAATGCCCATGGGGTACTGTAGGTATCTGAATAAATGGAGAAAATAAATAAATAAAAGATGTCACCTACAGTAAATGTTCGTAGCAGAATAGCTCAGAGTCCTTCCACACTGGTGTACTGGATGAGGCACTCGGCTTCAGATGCGAAGGCAGTGGAACCGAATCCCTTCCCTGTCGGCTGCACTTCGACGGAGGCGAAATGTTGAGGCCCGTGTACTGTGCGATGTCAGTGCACGTGAAAAGACCCCAGGTAGTCAAAATTTCCGAAGCCCCCCATTACGTCTCTCATAATCATATCGCGTTTTGAGGCTTAAAACTCCAGAAATCAATCTACAATAGCTCGGATTCAAGAGTTATCTTAGGCAAGGAATACGATGCCTGCTTATATGTATAAGCAGACAACGAATACTGACTATATGACCTCATCATAAGTCGTGTTGCTTCCGTGGATGATGGAACTACAGTCGTGCACAGTAGTGCCCGAATGGCTTGCATAGCAGACATTAATATAGAAGAAAAAGTACGCATGATGCTGGAAACTTTCTAGGCATGTGATAGCGAAAGTCCAATTGCAACTTCGATTGCTCTTCGGCACTCGTCGGGCCAGTGCCGCAGTTTCATCCATAGGTACTGCCTACCATTCCTGGAGTTATGACGGACGGCATTTCGAACGGCGCTAGACTCCTCCGTGGCGTACCTTCCCTGCGTTCCCCGCCGGCGTCTATAACCTTGACCTACCACAAAGAGGCGCAGAGTTCGCCAGCTAACTTGTAATGCAATAACAGGCTTCGCCGCCATGCTCTTTTCTTCAGTCTTTACGGATATGTCGCTGGGCTTAGCAAACAGTAAGTGTTCTCATTTTCGAGGACCAATAACTGGGTCTGCCTTTCGTGTTCAGACTCAATATGAGCGCGCATTGAAACAATAAAATGTTCTAACTCGTGATCCAGTTCAAAAGTTTCATTGTTAAGTTTTCTATCGCTGACATCGAATAAAAAGGCGTCTTGCTGCAGCATACCTCACGGCTCGCACGAAGCGCCCTATTATTTTAGAAATTCCAAGAAGACTGAGCTCAAACAAGCGGGACATAATAATTCAATTAAAAATAGCTAGTGGTGCATGCATGTCACATGTGCGCACAACTGCATCTGATGTGAGGAGGCGTGCGATGATAACGGCAAAGCAAAGACGAAAAGGCGCCGGCAACAGGCGTCTTTGTTTGACACTGCCGCTTAATATACATAGGGTCGTCCTTTCTTTGCTGTTGTTCCTAGGCAACACTTGCCAGTGAAAAAATTTATTTATTCTCTTGTGTTGGGTTATAAGGAGTGAATTAATCGATCGTTACAACTTTGTCAGCTAGCTTTGTGCAACGAGCTCTTGCCAAAAACACTGCAGTTGCTCATTTTTCCTAGTCGAAATATAACATGGGCCAATATCATAGCCTTAGTGAGGCCAAGAAGACCCCACAACGTTTTAGGCAATGAGAGCAGCAACACTTGATAAGCGTTTAATGTATACGGACCTCAGTCGAGAACTATACTACTGCAATGAGCGAATGTGTTGACACGGTTTAGTGCAATGATGCTCACTGAAGTCAGGACTGGATGCACGCTCCCAGACATGACTGACGACTTCTACGGCAGTGGAAGAAGGAACATGTACTACGGCCAATGTAGAGTGAGACGTGAAGACAGACCTGAAGCTGCGTCCGGTTATCCTTACATTATTTGCAGCAAAGTCGATGTAGCGTGCGAAGCGCAGGCTTCGGCGGCCAGCCTGGCCGCGATCAACGACGTCCATTACATGGCTCGTAGCTCGAGCCACACCCTTAATGCGCGAATTATGATTCTCTGTAAAGCTTTGAAAGATCAGCGCCATACTTCCACGGCAAATGAAACTTCATAGTTCAAGGAGCTTGTGGGGATATCTCTCACCTGCCCGAGCTGTGAGGCACGGGACGCAATCGCCGGAAATAATTTCCAGAACCAGCGTGTCAGTCCCCGAAATAGAACCCACGAAAGCTTGGGCAATTAGATTTTGGTCCCCTTCGGCACACTTGTAAATCGCCAGCAGCGTTTGCTCAGACGAAGTCTGAGCAAAGGGTGATCAAATAAAACAAATTTTTTCTCATCAAACTGGGAGTTGCACAGTGCACAACACGTCTCTTCTAACTACAACACAGATATGGGTTTCAATATTACACGAAACCAACAACAAGTACTAAACCAACAGCAAACGTACAAGCTTATGCACTAGAACAAAGAACAAAACACATAGTAGTCCTATTCTCCAAAGTCTCTCAAGGTACCCCCTCAACATTGAGCTTGCAGGCTGGGCTCATCGGCTAGCTCGTAGAGCAGCGTCATTCCACGTCTTCTCCCTTTTTCTCGCTGAGTCACATACGACTACGACTGCTAGTCACGGCCCGTCGTCCACTCCTTATATTGCTTTCGGCAGTCCTTCTCGAAATGTTGGTGTGGACCGCGTGATCCAAGACGCTCTCCCTCACATGTCGCGGCGAGCGCAAGTACACACTATCGGCCTCCTCTCCCTCCCTCCCTTTGACTCGCGTGCTTGCTTGCCGCGATAACTCACTGACGCGTTGCACAAAATTTTCCCTCTTTCGAGGTTTCGGCCAGCTGCTACGTGACTTTGGGCGCCTCTTCCGTGCGCACCGCTTTTCTTATAATTTTTTCTATAACGTGACATCGGATTCTTCGACGAAGTGGACACTATTTTGTGAAAATATGTTGACGTGGGCATGTTTTACCATTCGATTGCAATTGGGGTGTAGTTAAAGCTATTGTTCTGAAATCACTAACGAATATCTATTATAACAAGAAGAGCTCAGATTTTAAATACAAATGTCGCATTTCTTTATGGGCAATGTTCACCGGAGCCAACAGAAGTTGCGCTTTCGACATTTCTTCGGGAGCGTCGCACGTCTGGTGATATGTGGCAAAGCCTTCAGCGAAGTGATGAGGTGCAGGAATATCGAGCTCACTAGAGCAGCACCAAAAATACTGAAGACATACATCTGCAGAAGGTTGAATTCATGCAAATATGAGTGTATCGTGCTATCCCTTGGCAACTAGTTAACTGTACTGGTAAAGAAATATTGTGCCCGAAAATGCGAACGCAGCGCCTTAAGGAGCTACACTTGAGGAGATGGTGATGACGACGATGAACGGGGAGAATCAGCACGAGAGGCGTTTCAACTAAACGAGGCTGCATATAACGTATGTTATGTTTTCCAAGAGGCTTCAACGCTAGATACGTATGAAAGAACCATATTTTGAGTTTAACTCCGCCAGGAATGCGAACGCGAGTGGGAGCTGTTGCGTGAACACAAGCTCGTAGTTTGGCATTAGCTATACTAACCATCGTAACTGTCATCCTAACTACCGCGGTATCTTGTATCTTGTGTCCACTGCGTGCTCCTTCACATTGGTGGCGTGTTCTTTAGGGGTAAGCTCACGAAGGGATACCGCAGATTTGCGAAGCTAGCCCTACGATACGATGTGTTGTACCTCCTTCCAATGACCCCGAAGAGAGGGTTCGCATTATTCCTGAATGAAATATCCAATCCGTTCTCCCCCATCAAAAACGTCGAACATCAAAGCTGTGAGTCTTCCTTTGCAAATGAAACTTTTTATAATGACAGCTTTCAATTAAACACGTTTCTCTGCCAATACTTATTAAAGCCTTTCCGGTCTGTCTCTTTGTAAATGAGTATTGTGAGGTAGCGCTTTATTCCAGCCGAGCGCAAGCTACAGCGGGCAAAAAGGAACTGGGAAGCTGATGATGATATGTACAGTTGAGGAAGATGTACAAGTAATGATGATATGTACAGATGAAGAAAAGGCGACCGTTCGTTGCGCTCACACTATCTTCGATGTGAATAAGTAACAGCTTGATTGTTCGACGGTCTTCACGCCGTGGAATTGCCACGAAAAGTGTCGTACTGTGTGAGAGTGGTGTCATCCACCTTTTTGTCACGTTTGCGTGTGTGGCGCTTCTCGTCTCAACACTTTCCTTTTGCCCTTTTCAGATGTCGCCCTGGCATCGCCTTCCAATCTCGCCGATGCCGAAGCGAGGAGGAGGATAGCTCGTTCCCGCATTGCTGCCTGCCCGTCTGCAGCGATGCACTCTACTGAAACGATAGTGAGGCGAGCCTGTGACATTAAAGAGAGGAGAATTGAGTACTAAATATTTAGGAGTATATCAGGTAACATGTAACTGTATATCCGCTAACCTGTAACATGCATTTACTGAACTTTTTGCTGGGCTAGTTGGTATGCATTCATTTTAGCTTTGAGGCGCGAAAAGACATGAAGCACAAGCGAGTGCTTTGTGTCTTTTGGTGCCTAATAGAGCTAACATGTGTTTTTGTCTAACAGGAAGCAACGTATCTCATCGTGAAAGTCATGCAAGCGCTCACTTGTATCTACGCGTCCAGCCGTGTTACCAATCGGCCCATATAACTTTTCTAGCCAATTCCGTCGCAAGAAAGTTGCGTAACGGTTTGCACAGTCGACCTACGGCAGGGAATAAAAATTTTATAGAACAATAATGCAGAAGTTAGGTGTGGAACCAAGCGACACCCTGGCAAGGCCAAGGCTGATTTTGACATGCACCCCTTCAGCGTGCCAACCAGCCCGACTGCTGCGTTGCGCCAGAGGTTGGAACCCGACACCGTGGTCACACGTATTTGAGTCGTACATATGTTGCGTAATCTGTGCGCTTTCTCCCAGTCTTCTGATGATATGGGAATCGCACAGTGAGACTGGTAAGTGTACTCGATGAAATTTCAACGGTGGCCTTAAGTGCCGCTAGGAGGCGAACAGCACTGTGAAGAGCCTCTCTGTGTCGGGCAGTTTGCGCGAGTGGCGTTGCCTCTCTTCTCTAACATGTCCACGTGACGAGCCTCGCTTGCTGCTACTTTGACATCCAATAAGCGCTCACAGTTAAAACAGCTTAATTGTCTGTCTGTTCTCTTCGTTTACGCTGACGACGACATTTGTTGCCAATGGGAACAAACATTGATGATAATTATGGCGTCCGCAGTGGGCCCAAGGAGGTTTAAAAAATTTTTTTAAACCTCCTTGAGTGGGCCCGTCATCCCTAGCGTCAACCACTCCTAAAGAGCGCAGGAAAATGAGACGTCCGCATTCCGTATTTCTGGGATTTGAAGCCACGTTTGATAAAGATGTGCATTTGAGGGACGAGCGTTCTGGACATTGATATGTCGCTCGACAGTTTTTTTTTTCCTTTATTGCACCAAATAACGGTAGGGCCTGAAAATATGTTATCACAGCCTTTGCACACACACTCAATAACAACAACAAAAAAGACGGACCTGGACATGTTGTTGAGCTAGGCTTATCGCGTCACATTTACAGTAAGGGCCCTGGCGTTCGCTACCTATTCCGCACATAAGAACGAGCAATAGTGTAGACGACAAGCATTATGTTATGAGCATTAATTTAGGGCAGCATTGCTACGAGTGCTTGTGCATGGATAGTACGGCGCTGCTGTTAACTCGGTCGTAGCTTCTGTACACATTATATTGAAAAGCAGGCCGAATTTTAATTTCAATATGTTATTTGTCTTGGTTTCCGAGAGTTAAGAAAGAAAACCTAAAATAAATGTAAACAACTAAAGCATATATAATGTTACTAAGTCATGATAATTTTTAATATCACTATGCGTTTTTTATTAGTGATCCGGCCCTGAACTGAGCTATTTATCGCGGTTAGAAACCTCCAAAAACAGAAGAAAGAGAGAATAAACGGAAATTAGAACTCTCATCGGAGTTGCAAGTAGGGGGCGGCTTAAAGAAAGGAAAAAGAAAAAGCGGCCGACGGTTGTCGCGCTGAATGACCGCCAGCTATGTGTTCTTCGCTGGCATCATACCGCTTACCCAATTGCTCCTAAAGGTGTGATAACGTTCGACACCATTACCTGTTACGATCAATTTTATTGCTAATGAAATCGCACTTGAAAGCGTACATGACTATGGCTACGCGACCTCAGGTATGTAAGAGCGCCGTGGCGATTATAAGGCCATCTTTGAAAGCGGCATAAATTTTTGACAAGCAGAATGCTAAACAGAATGCAATGCCGTATAACATGATAAATACCTAGTGGAGGTGAGAGTGGGAGAACAGTTACCGGGATCGCTGAAAACCGTCAAGGAAATTTCGTGCTTCAGTCTGTTGTTAGTATGTTCTATGACAACGTTAGTACGTGCTTCGTTGTCGCGGCCTGTCTTGGCATCCAGTGCACGGTCTTACAAAAATGATTCAGGTATTGCGAAGCCGTGACAAATAAGGACGCTGCAGCCAATATCTGGTCAGCGCAACTTTTATTCAACACAGCTGCGGGTGCACACGCATATTTTTTAATGCACACATACTTCACATCCCAAGAGGAAAAGGATGACGAACATCTTTTCTAAAGCGCTTTATCTGACTGCCATTACATATAGCATTAACTATACGTTCGAAGTTGCTTGGCAACAGCCTGATAGAAGGGCACGTGCGAGAGCGGTCACTGCTAATCGTCGCAACCAGGGTAGTAGATCTGGTGCTTTCGCGACGTGCCACACAGCAGGTCGAAGACGAACTCGCAGCAGGTGTCGTTGACTTCGAGTTGACTTTGAGGCTTCCAGAATGTGCACCCTGCTCCTGCGTTGCCAATGTCGAGTCACCAAGCACTTCACGTAAATTCACGCAACTTGCATTGTTATGCCGTAGTTCCACCGCAATAGTGAAGAACTGTAATTGCATCTAAGTTTCACGCAACCGAACCTTTTTCATTTCCTACTGACATATTGTGTTTCCTTGGCCAATCTGCGTTTTCTTTGCAGTTGTAGGGGCCGCAATGTTTGAGCGATAAAAGTGGAACGGTGCGTCCGGCGGGTTGTTTGCGAGTGCTTGGGTGACTCGCGCTACAGCCACTTCCCAAATCCAGACATGCTCTGGTCGTTAACTATAGGAGGCGAACGCGTGCTCTCTGTATATAAACTGCGAAGGCTTTCGTAGCTGGTAAATCATTGCCACTACTACCAGTGATACGCGAGGCAAAAGTTTGACTTCGGTGACACTCCATTTGACAGAGAATATTGCTCTGAATACGAGTATACTTGACGGCGTTCGTACTGCCTGCCACGTATTACCCTATTAAAGTCAGATTTTCGCTGCTACAGATAGGTACCATGCATCCATTAGCTTGATAGCTTTAACTAGATAGCGTTAAGGATCATGGAAAAAACAGTTCGAACACAAGGACGATGAAAAAGGGCACACACACCACACCATGGAGCGCTGACTATCAACTGATTTTAATTCGCCGAACACGTACATATATACATATGTATGAGCCTCGTCAAAAGTGTTATACACTGATAACCACACGGGAAGATGCAAAGGTCATTTCGTGATAAAAACAACACATGAAGGAATAAGCAATGTCATCACCGCACATGCTGCATGTACATTATAAAAAACGGTCATCTCAGGCTTTTTAGCAGAAAGATATGAAATTTCTTTGTCTAAGAGAGCGACAGATGGGGTGCAGACACAGTTATCCTCCAGCAAGGCGATCCTATGCGCTTCTATAATTTCCCGCGTCAACTGGGAGGGGCTTTTTGCTAAAATTTCACATTTTTTACATAGAGGGTTGCAACCACAACGCTTACAATGATCGCCTAGGTGGCCTCTAACATCGCTGGTGACGTTATTTCATCGTCCTTGTGTTCGCGCTGTTTTTTCCATGATGCTCGACCAACTAGCCTGCAAATCCATCCTATTAGCGTTAAGGAGCTCCTGCAGCAGAAACTGCGACGTCGGGTCCGGTATACTTAGCGGAGAATAGTCATCCCAAGCCGACCCGACAGCGCAGGCCCTCCGGCGTGATTCAAATACGTTCGTAAACAATTACTCAATAGCAAAATTACTGAAAAATTATAAACCCAGACTCAACTACAACGCACACATGAGAGCTCGGATTGCCAGTTTAATGCACGCAATAATCCAGCAAGGAAACTCAAGTACAAACCCTTTTCGAGCGTTTATTGCAGCGCGCCTCGCCATCGCCACTTATATAGTAAAGTGTTTACACGGGCAGGGTACTTGCGTAAACATCCTAGAAGAGCTGCTCGTCAAGCTATCGCGTTCCACTGTTAAAGGCGAAGCGAAGCGCAGCCTGAAATTTTTTAATCCCCGTTCTTTTTATTTAATGCTACTATGCTCCACACTCTCCCCCACAGCGCCAGGTGGAACTGGCAAACACGAAGATATACGGGTAATACAGCAAATAAATACCAGAGTTATGCATATAAATGCCAAAAGATGTGCATTAACAAGCTGCCGTCGCTGTAAAGCGGCAATGCACCACACGCAGAGAGTGGAGCTCGTGGTCTCCTTCAGCAGCAGGCTGTTTTACTGTCGAGTTTCATACCAGTTTAGGCGAGAAGCAGCACTTTTCGACGAGAGCTATGAATGACGCGAAAAATGTCAGTATATACTTGAAATACGAGGACTAAATATGGACTAAACATAAGGATGAGACCCACCTAGTGCAACGTTGAAGTACATTCGCGCGTTCACACTTGTAAGCAAAGTAGAACAATTAGGCTTATTGCACTAATGACGTCCCCTCTGATATCAGTGGTTTGATTTTCTCTCGGCTTCGCTTGGTTTCTCTTCTTTCGTGAACTAGCTGGGCTCTTACTACATCCAGCGAGAGCATTCTCAAGAACTAGCGTGCGTTCACCGTGCCTCCGTGCCTCCAATTGATTCTTATTGAGTGAGGCAGCGCGATCGAATCCTAGCCGCAGCAGCCCCATTTCGATGGAGGCGCACCTTAAAGAACCCCCGGTGGTGGATGTTATTTCCGGAGCCTTCCGCTACAGTGTCTTTGATAATTATTGTAAGGGTCGTCGGAATGAGAGGGAGAATATGGTATGCCGAGGAGGCACCGGAAAAGACGCACAGCCAGGTGGTGAACGTGTGGGGGAGGAGGCGACTGTTGTTGTGATGCATTGTGCAGCTGGTGACTGGAAACCGGATTGACAGGTGTTTGGCGGCCCCAGTGGAAGGAGTAGTTCAGGCAGCCCGTCCAGGAATGGCTGTAGTCACCAGCTGGCTTGGTGCCCTCACTCCCTCCCCCGCAGCGTGGTGGGCAGCAAGCGTACCCAATGTATTGTTCACAGTTCTCTTTTGTTAATGCGGCGTCGGAGTGTCAATCGCCGTTTGTGATTGGCTGTGAGGGATTCAGGGGCGGAGCAACCGGTGTATATAAGGCGGCCCTTTTTCCCTGGCAAGGGAGATCGGAAGCCGGAGATAGGAAGCAAGACTGGATGCGGAGGTTGGGAAGGCCGAAGGTAAGCAGTAGGTTGGAGGGTAGCCCGAAGGTTGGCGAGGATGGAGTGGATAGTGCTAGAGAGGACATCTAGCACAAGTCCGGGTGATGGTTACGGTCGCAGGAGCAGTGCGATGCACTGGGGTCGGCTCTGTCGAATGGAAGCGATCGTTCCACCAAGGTCCTCCCAACCGGGGTTCGGGCGCGGACAGTACTAAAGGGGACATCTAGTACGAGTCCGGGCGGTGGATGAAGTCGCTGGAGAGGTGCTATGCACTGATCGGCTCTGCCGAATTGGAGCGACGGTCCCACCGCTAGGCCCTCCCAACCGATGGCTCCACCTAGGTCCTACCAACCGAAGCTAAGTCATCTATGTGTATGTCAGTGTGTATGTAATGTCTGTCTCGTATATAAAGTCTCGTGTTGTGTTTGTGTGAAAGGCTGGTATCCATCTTTCAAGTCGACAACGCGACGGCGGGAAGATAGCAGGAAGGCTTCCGTCCATCCTTCTTCGCAGCAGCAACGCTAGCTGGAGGAGCTCGGCTCCAAAAGGAACGATGAAGAGTAGCAGGAAGGAGGAGGAGGGGGGAACATAGGACGAGTTCCTCACCACGACAAGGTCACCTCACCTTCTCTCTACTTTATCCTTTCCTGTGGAAATTTACTATTATGTTGTGATTGTTTAACAAATACTCAAGATATTCTTATTCAACAGCCTTCCGCTACAGTGTCTTTGATAATTATGTTGTGATTGTTTAACAAATACTCAAGATATTCTTACTCAACAAAGCAAACAAAAAGTAAGCTGTCGGAATCTACCAAGGACTTAATAAAAAACGCCAACAAATGAAAGTAACTTCACCAAAAGATAAGATAGAATTCGCAGAACTATCAAAATTGATCAGTAAAGCCAGGCAAAGAGATGTAAGAAACTTTAACATGAGAGAAATAGAGAAAACAGTAGAAAAAGGCACCAGCATTAAATCGGTCAAAAAGAAACTGCACTTAGGACAAAACTAAATTCATGCGCTAAAAGATAAATAAGGTAACGTTATCAACAGTTTCACCGAAATAGTAAAGGTAGCAGAAGATTTCTACTCGGAACTGTACAGCTCTCAGACAGACCATACAACCTTAATAGAAATAGAACCAGAGGAGGACACCGAAATTCCATGTATAACCGCTGACGAAGTCAAAAAAGCTGCCAAAGGCATGTCCCGCGGTAAAGCAGCTGGTGACGATGGTATAACAGCCGACTTGATCAAAGACGGAGGAGATATTGTACTTGAAAAACTTGCATCGCTCTTCATGAAATGTATCAAGACATGTAGCGTACCGCGCAGCTGGAAAAATGCTAATATAATCCTTATCCACAGGAAAGGTGACGTAAAGGAGTTAAAGAATTACAGACCAATCAGCCTACTCCCAGTAATATACAAGCTATTTACGAAGGTAATTTCTACGAGGATAAGAGAAACACTCGTCTTTAACCAACCGAGAGAACAAGCTGGTTTGAGGAAAGGTTACTCGACAATGGACCACAGCCACGCTGTCAACCTAGTAATTGAGAAGTACGCGGAATATAACAAACCTGTTTATATGGCGTTTAGCGACTACGAGAAAGCATTTTACTCCATAGAAATACAAGCAGTTCTAGAAGCTCTACGTCGACAAGGGGTACCTGGCGTATACGTGAAAACCATAAACAACATATACAAAGATTGCACAGCCACACTACTCCTACATGAGAGAAGCAGAGAAATCCCGTTCAGGAGAGGTGTGAGACAGGGAGATACAATATCACCGATGCTATTCACTGCATGTTTACAGGAAGTCCTTAAACGTCTAGACTGTGAAGAAAAGGGCATTCCAATAGACGGAGAATATCTAAACAATTTAAGATTTGCAGACGACATTGTGC
This sequence comes from Hyalomma asiaticum, assembly GCA_013339685.2. NCBI lineage: Eukaryota > Metazoa > Arthropoda > Arachnida > Ixodida > Ixodidae > Hyalomma > Hyalomma asiaticum. The sequence goes on along the minus strand of CM023484.1, from coordinate 139,834,866 downwards.
TATTTAGCAATGATGGTGACGAATTACAAAACATGATTGATGACCAAAACAGGGAAAGCATTAAAATTGGATTACAAATGAATAGGCAAAAGAGCAAAGTTATGCTGAATAGCTTAGCTAAAGAACAGGAATTTAAAATCGAAAATGAACCCTTACAATGTGTAAACGAATACGTATATCTGGGACAGTTAATATCAGGAACTCCTACCCAGGAAAAGGAAATTCTCCGTAGAATAAGACTGGGCCGAAGCGCATTCGGAAGGCATTACGAAATCATGACCGGAAACTTACCACTCTCATTAAAGCGAAAAGTATTCAATCACTGCGTTCTCCCAGTACTAACGTACGGTGCAGAAAAATGGAGAATAACGAAAAAACTAGAGATGAAACTAAGGAGCACGCAACGTGCAATGGAAAGAAAAATGATAGGGGTAACGCTAAGAGATAAAAAACGAGCGGAATGGATCAGAGAACAGACAGGAGTAGCCGATATTATCTTATCAATTAAAAGAAAGAAGTGGACCTGGGCAGGACATGTCATGAGGAGGAAGGATAATAGGTGGACAGTAAGAGCGACGGAATCGATACCACGAGAGGGAAAACGCAACAGAGGTAGGCCAAAGGTTAGATGGAGCGATGAAATTAAAAGGTTTGCGGGAATAAAGTGGAACCAACTCGCTCAGGATAGGGTGGATTCGAAATCGTTGGGAGAGGCCTTCGTCCTGCAGTGGGCCTAAACAGGCTGCTGCTGCTGCTGATGATGATGATGTGGATAAGGTGGTGGTGGTGGAGGACAGGCAGGCAGCATCCTTATTCTCTGCAGGTGACTCTATACACGCCGCTGAACCCAAAAGGCGACGGTTCATCCGCTCTGCCGCGGCCAGACTGAAGGCGTGGCGCGCTTATGTCGCTCATATAGCCCAGCTGTGGCTCTGCTTGTAAGTTTTTTAGCTGTCTGATGAGCCGCCCCGGTTCCACGTAAGACGGGAGCAGTGCCCTGATGCCCTCACAATACCTACTGACTATGATGGCCCAAAGTACTCCTAGAGATCTGCCAAACAAAGACGTTCCTCATGCTTTCATCCTTACCTCCGTCAGCGTAGCTGTGGCGGAACACCTTGCATTTTTGGCAGTCCGTGTATGCAGTTGTGAGGTTGAAGGTCACGTTCGGCTCTGTCAAACGACCAGTGAAAGGGTAAGTATACGCATTCATTCAGTAATGCGACATCCCCACAAGTTTACTGCGGAAATACCACATATTCCGCGATTCAACAAGCAATAGGTCTGCATGAGAAGCACAACGTGCTTTAACAACAATGCGCACTAATGATGACAGCTTTCAAGTATACCTGAGTACTTATCGTATATAGATGAGTTTTTTTTTTTTTGCAACAGTGCCAACGAGGTTACCCTAAGCCAGAGGTTACAGCGAAGCGATCTCGCGGCGCTGTAATATACTCAAATGCAAGCTGCTTATAGTTATATACGGACACACTCCTGAGATTAACTGTGAATACTGCGCCACCTGTTTGTTTCGTCATTGCGACGCATAGCAAACCGTTGAACAATAAGACGCTGCTCATATGTGTTTGGTTGATTACGAATGAAGCGAAATTGCGGCCCCTTCGGGACACTCGGCTCATGCATCCGCCACAGGTCACACCAAAATCGTTTAGACGTTCATGGCCGCCTGTAAAAGCTCGAAAGCTGCTGTCTGTGACAGTTCAGCTTTGCTTATGGAACGGAAGCTGATGTGTATTCAAAAGCAATTTAATAATCAGCGGCTGTCTCAGCAGTCTTTTACTCATGCGAATAGTTATGAAGTGTTTCAAGCCTTAAATAGCAACTAATCACTTGGCCTTTTCATATGAAATGTTAGGCTGACGGACTCAGTGTCTGATTGCTGCTCCTAGTTTTTCTAACGCAGTACCCTGAGACGAGAACATTCTAATACCCAGCATTTAATTATGTCATCCACATTTCATGAGAAGTTTAAAAGCATTTGGCCGTGCACCCCAGCATAGACGGTGTCTTACGCGGCGGTGTAGAGGTTATGATGTTCGGCTGCTAAATTGAAAGACACAGTTTGGATCACGGCGGCCGCGTCGCATTTCTGAGGGAGGTGAAAGTGCTAGAGACCCGTGTACTGTGCGATATCAGTGCGTGTTAAAGAACCCCAGTTGATGGGGCTTCCCATGGCCTTCCGCTATGGCGTGACTTATAACCTCGTCGTTGTTTCCACGTAAAACCCCCGAAGTCATTATCACAAAAGGGAGAGTCGTTCCATGTAAACGAGATTGAATATCTTTCTTGTGCAGAGCAACCGTAGAGAGAAAATGCTGGTTCTAGAATTTTAGAACATTAAGCGAAAGATAAGTCCGCTGCTTTACAGCCACGCCTGCACATCTAAGGGCCCAGGGATCACGCACATAGAGGAACCGGAAAGATTTTGTACGCTAGGCAACCGCCAGTTCATTTTCCGCGTCGCAGAACAACTAATTTTGTAAGACCACACTCAAAGAACTAAACTATAACATGCCAATGTGTATTGTTGTTGCCCATTAACATTCTCCAGATTATCTTCTGATGGAGAGAAAAAACGAACTGCTACAGCGGACTACGTTATTTCTCACTACGTGTCTTCGTGTTTGCATGTTATGTTCTGACATGTTAATATCTAGCTTTACGGAAAAAGGGGAGGGCCGAATGTTTTCTGTGTTGGAAGTGTGTTCAGCATAGTATGGGTTCACACGTGGCGTCAACTCGGTACAAAAAATATCTGGGGTTTCTTGAAGCATTACAACAGCCGCACATAACGATCGTGGCTGCGGAGAATTGCAGCAATGACCGTTACGATGGCGATAAAGATCCGTCCATCAGGGCCGTGGTATGATCTAAAAGAAACCACCCGAAGTGCTTAGGAAACAACCACAAGGCACAAATGTGACACGTAGAATCGCATGGTCGTAATTTCAAAGAAATCAAAGGAAAATTTATTTCAACTTAGAACTTCCGTGCAACCTCAGTTACCTTCAATAATACTCACATCTGCTGTGAATATGAAGAAGAAGCTTACCGTCAAGAGTTTGCACGGTAATGACGTTATTGACGTCATACCAATTGGACGACGTCAATGTTAGGGACACGTTTCTGTAAAAGAAGTGTTAATAATAAATGTCAGAATTGAAAAACAATGCTGCTTATTTGCTAGAAACAATTTGATGAGCCAACAGACAATGACGCCTGCGAAAGTATAGGGGAAGTTAATCGTAGTATTGTAATTGTCGTAGTATTGTAATTGTAACCCTGCCTTCTGTCGAATCCACGATGCTTATGTTACAATAGACTTGAGCGTTGACTTGTCATACTTGCGGAGCATTTTGCATATCACCTTCTCACCGGAAGTGTATACCACCTTGTTTCACCGGACTGCCTGAGGAAAAGCAGGCGTACATACCCTTCAGATATTTCGCAACACGACGGGCTTCGTTTGCTATGCACAGTGTCACGAATTACCGCCGGAGAAGATCTCGGAGGGTTGTACTACCGAGCGTGGGAGAGGGAGTGAGAGACGCTTGACGACAGTAGCGTTTTGTCACAGCAAACCAAACTTTTATCACACGGCAAACCGACAAGTGAACAAAATATATATAAGCCAAAAATATAATCAACACAGAGATGCTTACTAATCTAAATTGATGATGGGGTTAAGTCTCAAATTGGCGCATTGCTTAGTCCTGAGTCTGGCCACTGTGGCCTCGCCGACGCCGTCGCGATGAACACACGGAAAGTTCTTACGTTGCGGGCGCGGTCCCCACTCGTCGTCACCAAGTCCGCTGCCGGTGTAGAGACTCGTCGGGAGGAAGTCGTCGCTGTCCTTTACGACGGCTAGAAGAGACCGCTTGCTTCCGAAGCCGTCGCCCCGTCTCCACTGATGACGTGGCCTGACCCAGGGTTAGGCCTAGCCGCCAGGCTAAGTACGAGTGCGGTCCCCCGCTCGCAGTGGTGACGTGTCGCGCTGGTGAATTTCTGCTGGCCGACCTTCGAAGGGGGAGTGTTGGCGGTGCGTCCGGAACCCTCAGCTGCAGCACCTCCGCGGAGCCTCGCTCGAATCTTGGCCGAGGTCTACAGCTAGGCCCCGGAGTACCAGCGTCTCGGGCTCCCGAGCTGAACGCCCGCCGTTCCCGTCGACAGAGCGAAGCTGCCGATGCGTCCTTCTTCGGCCGTAGCCAAGCAGACAATCCCCCTGCTCAGCGCTGCTGCGCCTTTTTCATCCCTCGTTTCACGCGCCACGAGCGCACGTGCTGCTTCATCGGTGGACGGTCTTCGCCGTCGTCGTCGTCTGCTCTGCGCCGCCTCCCTTTGACTCATGACATGGGCCCATCTTTTCAGGAGTTTTTTTTCCCTGAAAAAACTCCCACTACCGATCCTTTGCGGGTAGTGACTGTGATTCTGCTGTGGCATGGGTGCTGCTTGTGTCGACGTAGTATGTACCTCACTTCACTGTCTCACACAATACACTACACACACTACCTCGTTCGCACACTGCGCGCATTGTTCACCACATTTGAGCGTTCACTGAGTTCACACTCTCAGGCCACACGCGCACGTCACCCGCGAATTTCGCAAGTCACGTTGCACCACACACCAATTCACCACCCATAACACTAATACAACGTTTACTTTTACCCCGACTGAATGTTCAGAAAGTTTAAATTGCTGTCCTCTATTGGTCTATACACGCCTCTTACACCAACTGAGCATACAATGCTCAAAAGAAGTCAATAACTCCCAAAGCCTCAAAGAATATTCATCACTTTCACTTGCAACTCGTCACACTCCTGCCTCAATGAGTATAAACTGCACAAAGAACTCAATAATCACTCCAAAACCTCAAAGAGTATTTATCACTTTCACATCGTTTTCATCCTATTATCCCAATCACTGAGTGTACAAAATGAGACACGAAATCAGCACTAGTTCAGTAGCATCGGAGCATATTCAACACATTCACTTCCAGATTATACATTAGCATCACCACTATCTTCCCCTTCTCTCAAATCATTGGCTACCAACGGAGCATACACTGCCTTGCTGCAACAATACATTGTGGTGTGCCTATTGCCTCATTGCTCTATAGCGCTCTTACTATATTGTCTTTCACCGCTACCTCTATACACAAGATTGACAATAACATTCTTCCCTTTCCATTTACACCTCTAAATCTCTACAGGCTATGTCTGCGTCCTTTCAAAGGCTTCCATGTTCCTTTCCTTTCAACCACCTCTAACACCTCGTGCTTCGTTTTTTCTTTTTTCCTTACTCCTATGTCATTTTTTTGCTGTTCCTCCTTTCTCTTTAGCTGGATCGATGCTTTATCTTATCTCATCTATCTGCGCCCTTTCAAATCTTTCCATGTTCTTTCAAAAACCGGTATCCCTTAAGATCTCCCGCTTTATTTTTTTCTCTTACAGGCCTCTAAAACCGTTCTATTAGTTTTTGTATCATTAAGTGCTCCAGCTCCACTATTGTACATGCTATAAGTTACCTATCTCTCTTCTACCTTTCCAGTCACTTTCCTATTCATTGTCCTTTAAATCTCGCCAAGCTCTTTCTCTTCCCTAACAACTAAACAGTACTTGCTATAATTTCTCTGATCTATTTTTCCCGTCCGTATGTCTTTGTCCTTAGTCCTGTCCCTGTTCATTTCCCTTAGAAGCCATCCTGTTCATAAACCAATAATCTCTTTTCTTCAGTGGCCACAGGAAAAACCTCTCCGCTTTAACTCTGGGCTTTCTCCCAGTCGGCAGCTCGCGCCACTCTCTTGCGCGCCTCCTCGCATGTGCTCGTCGCCTCAAACGCTCGCTACGGCGGCGGCGTTTGTTAGCATTGCCAACCCTTCTCCGGCGTTTCTTTGCTACCTTGCCTCGCGGACGCCTCGTGCGGCCGTCGCGTTTGCCCTCTTTCAAAGTCAAACGCCTCATCCCACTACCTTCTCTCTCGCGTCTTTTTACCGTACGTGCTCGCGAACCCCTTGTACGGGTGCAGCGTTTGCCCTCTTTCAAACATGCACGCGTCTTCTGAGCTACTTCTCTCGTGCGTCTACCTAGCGCCCGCTGTCGACGCCGATCCTTGCGTTCTCGCCTCTTGCGACCGACTGTTCCCCGGCGTCTACTCGATCCCTGCTCCTTAACCTCGCCGTGTTCGCTCACTTTCCGCTTCCCTTGAACTCCCGCTCTTTGACGCGTCTTAGCGTCAAGCCCTTCGTTGGCAGCGTCCGCGTCTGCCTTTTCCTCAAGTTTGACTTCCTCACTCCCACTTGTACCGCTACGATCGCGGACTTCACCTTCACTGTGCTCGCTCTCGAGCACGGCACAATTTTCGCACGGATCATGACTCGATGTCACGTCCTTCACTGTGGGGCTCTCATCAGAACAAACCCCGTCAAAACTCCATTTGCAGCAACCTGCAATACGCCCTCCGTCAAGTATGTGCTTGCAGCGACCTGCAATGCACTCTACGTTGTCCTCCTGCACCAGCAGTGGGTGCGCTTTCTCCTCCGCTGCGCTCAACAGCTCTTGGGCGCCTACGCCCGCATCATCAATAAACTCTTGGGCGCCTACGCCCGCATCCTCAATAAACTCTTGGGCGCCTACGCCCGCATCCTCAATAAACTCTTGGGCGCCTACGCCCGCATCCTCAACCTCCGACTCGAGCTCCTCTAGACTTGCGGTAACCGCGCCGCACTCCTCCGACTCCACCGAGACGATCTCCTGACTCGCCTGAATTTCCGGAATTTCGATAACTTCCGCCTCATGTTCACCGATTTCGACTGATTGCACTACTGGCAAATTTACACATGATGTCTCCTCCCTTTTCCGGTACATCAGCTTCCCTTCGGCCTCAGCTATCTGTTGTTTTAGTAGAGCTACCATTGCTTCATGCTCTCGCTCCCGTTCTTTTTGGGCATCTTCAAATAACCTCAGCACCTCCTTTCCTGACAGCTTTCTACTCTTCGCTATCGCCGCCAAACGTTCCCAATCCATCTTCGCAACCCCCGACGATCATTCGTGACTGGGCCTGGAGATGTTAATCCTGGCAGAGGCTCGCCAATTTATGTCACGAATTACCGCCGGAGAAGATCTCGGAGGGTTGTACTACCGAGCGTGGGAGAGGGAGTGAGAGACGCTTGACGACAGTAGCGTTTTGTCACAGCAAACCAAACTTTTATCACACGGCAAACCGACAAGTGAACAAAATATATATAAGCCAAAAATATAATCAACACAGAGATGCTTACTAATCTAAATTGATGATGGGGTTAAGTCTCAAATTGGCGCATTGCTTAGTCCTGAGTCTGGCCACTGTGGCCTCGCCGACGCCGTCGCGATGAACACACGGAAAGTTCTTACGTTGCGGGCGCGGTCCCCACTCGTCGTCACCAAGTCCGCTGCCGGTGTAGAGACTCGTCGGGAGGAAGTCGTCGCTGTCCTTTACGACGGCTAGAAGAGACCGCTTGCTTCCGAAGCCGTCGCCCCGTCTCCACTGATGACGTGGCCTGACCCAGGGTTAGGCCTAGCCGCCAGGCTAAGTACGAGTGCGGTCCCCCGCTCGCAGTGGTGACGTGTCGCGCTGGTGAATTCCTGCTGGCCGACCTTCGAAGGGGGAGTGTTGGCGGCGCGTCCGGAACCCTCAGCTGCAGCACCTCCGCGGAGCCTCGCTCGAATCTTGGCCGAGGTCTACAGCTAGGCCCCGGAGTACCAGCGTCTCGGGCTCCCGAGCTGAACGCCCGCCGTTCCCGTCGACAGAGCGAAGCTGCCGATGCGTCCTTCTTCGGCCGTAGCCAAGCAGACAATCCCCCTGCTCAGCGCTGCTGCGCCTTTTTCATCCCTCGTTTCACGCGCCACGAGCGCACGTGCTGCTTCATCGGTGGACGGTCTTCGCCGTCGTCGTCGTCTGCTCTGCGCCGCCTCCCTTTGACTCATGACACACAGCTTACATCTGCATAAATATTATTTTGTTCTTTTTCTATGTATGGCCTTTGTGACTGCGTGTACTTCTGGTTAAGTGTATTTGCAGTGTGTGTGCGCACACATTCTGCGATATCTTGCCATGTAACGTGGCAGTACACCTGAATAAAAAGGTATGTAAACCTGCATGTGAATGTGAACCTGTATGTGAATCTTTGCAGCGCGTATGCAAAAATAGAGATCTCAAAGAGACACTTGCGGTGCCGAGACTACGACCTCGGCACTACAAGAAATCCTCGTAGGCTATTGGATAAGTCTAACGGATTAGGGACAGGATAAGCTGCGTGATGATGCAGAATAGGTGTGCAACTTTTCGCCGATTTCACTTTATTTCTACCAGTCACAGCAGAAGTGTAAGCTTGTTTGCGGGGTGGTTTCGGCCGTGTGAAAGTTCATATGGCAACGCGTAACTGCTGAAGCGCTGAGCGCAGGAAGTGCTGCAAGTGCTCCTCGAGCAGTAGACAGCGTGGACGCTGTACAGTCGTTGGAAGGACAGCGGCAACGGATGATACAACACGAGCTCTGTTGTCGTGGTGCTTTCAAGCGCTGCTCACCTCCACCATGTCACACAAATAAGGTCCAACATCAGCACCAATGTGGGAGCTGCACATTTATTCTAATTGGGCGTGCTTTGATGGTGGCCATATTGATAAACCACGAAGCTTCCTGCGGCGTACTGCACGAGCTCGTGGGTAACACCTGGAGCACGACAACTGCCCACGTTTTCTTAGTTGCTATTAAAGGTGAGGAAGCAGTGCTTAAGCGCGTAAATGAAGAAAGCCGCGAGCGGCTAATTAAGCGGGATCTCTATGCGGTGTCCGTACAGACATTTCTTAAGCTGAGGTGGACAAAGAGCATCACCCAACACAAAATGGTAGGAATAACACTTTTCGGGCCCGAGTATCGCTATTAAACGGCTGTGCTGAACACATTCAGTGCCTCATCATCTTTTTCGAGAACTATCAGCACTGGACACTGCGGGCGAGCGAGAATTACACGATAGCTTACATAGAGACATCCGGTGAGTACAGGACAGTAGCGTTGGTAGATCCATTCTCACACTGGCTTGTTTCCTCGGCTCTGATGCATGTGGCATTACCCCCGTAATACGGGTCCAGCTCGAAGTTGCGGTACACTACGTACAAAGTCTCCGTGAATGGAAAACACTGCATGAAAATGAGAGTTATCAGGCATATTGCAGCGCTCAAAACGAAACTACACGACGGCGCCGTGCACAGCACGAAAGCAACGGAGAGAGAAAATTGTAGTGGCGTAACACTCTGTGAACTAGACTAGGCAAGCAATGGATGCCACCTTCTCTTGTGCATCGCTTGTCGAGCGCATTGATAATACTTTGTTTGTGTACAAGCACAAAGGCTTCTTTTAATTACGTTCAGCACTAGATCGACGGGGAAGAGTAGGCGACGGCGGCTTAGAGCATGGCGTTCCTGTACAAACGTCTTCGTATTCACGCAGTACGCGGTAAAGGCGTCGGCTTTGTTCCCGCGACGCCCACGGTCCGTGATTGCTATACCGTTACCCCAGGTGCAAAGCGGCGGGGTCACTACGGGTGACAGGTTTCTCCACCGTGCGACCATAGAGCATTTTCGGAGGGAACGCGGCATCCGACAGAGGAACAAAACAGGGAGAGTCGCTTGCAAGAACGCGGCAAAAGAGGAAGCGAGTCTTGCTCTTTTGTTCCTCGAAAGGAACAAAAGAGGAATTACTCGCTTGCAAGAACAGCGGGGGCTCGCTGTCGAACCGATCCTTTTACCTTTCTGCGCGCTCGACTGTCGCCAAGGGGCCGCCCTTTCCGTGGAGATGGACCGCGGCGTGGCAATGCACGGAAGTGCTTTCGATGACAATACACCTCCTGGCAGCCCCATTTAAGCGTCGGCTTGGACGCATGCCGCCGGATAAATAGAGTGGAAATATGGCCCTGTTGCGGAGGACTGTATGCTCATTACAGGATTAGTGTCAGATGCTGTCTTTTGCAGAAGCTGGATGCAGCGAGGGGTTCGACGTGTGGGAACGCGAAGGCGTAACCGTAGGCTCTCATAGAGAGAGTGAACACGGGCATTGTTGCTGAAGTGCTGCATATGGGTTCGTCCCAGAAGGCGGCCGCAGAAGCGATTGGATGCATTTAACGTTAAAACAGAGAAGAGAGGAGGAGGAGCCAGCTTAGCGCTAACTCAGGTCGCAGACGTGACAAGGTGGAGAGCTAGAGCTTGGCACTGCCTCTGATCGAGTTGATGATAAAGTTGTAAAGCTTGGCGCTTACTCCGTTTGAGTGCAAACGTTAAGGGCTCGGAACGAACCGCTTGGTGTGGTTTGAGCCCAGACGTGTTTTCATGATGTCTGCTCCAAATACTGGCCGCCCCAGCCAAGTTTTGCAAATACTGAACAGCCAGTGTAAATAAACCTACGTGTTTTGCTGTGAGGACACCTTGCCCAGACTCTGTCCTTCAACGTCTCACCGCATTCATCAGAACCATCCAAAATAAGACCATTTGAAAAGTAACTGCATCTCTCGGAGCAGAAGACTCCCGACGAACGTGTTAGGTGCTAGGTGACTTGTGACAATGCATGTGTATTATGCATGGTGGAGTACCTAGAAACTGCTGAACAGCTTGAAGCTTGTTTTGAAGCCTTCCGCACTGTCATGGACGAAGAAAGCATGGAGAAAACAGAAAATGAGCACAAGAGGAAAACGACCGGCAGGAAGAAGAGTTGGAAGACAATAAGGAAAAGTAAGAAGAGGAGGAGATGGAGATGTAGAAGTAGATGACAGCGATGAACGAAAAAAAAGGTGTAAACAAAAAAGAAGCAGCTGGTAAAGAAGCGGGGGGGGGGGGGAGTAGGCTATGAGCAGCAGGACAAGAATAGGCAGAAGAGAAAGAGGGGAAGAAAGTTTAGCAAAGAGAGCAGGAAAAGAACGAAAAGAAGGGGAAGGAGACGATGACGAAGGAGAAGGGAAGAAAAAAATAAACGAGCACGCCGCACACCCCACCCTAGGCTTAGAGTCTGAGTCTTTATTCCAGACATGCATGCATAAGTACATGGCTGAGGAGACGGGAAAAAGAGCCGCTCAGTCGCGGCTTCACGATTCTGCCTACCCCCGTACACATCGGTACTAAGGTATACATGGAAGAGAAATAGCACAGGCATGAAAGCTCTAATTTACAAAAAGACGCTGCACAATAAATATGGACAATACTACAAATACATTAAATCTCCGGATACACTAAAAGAAAGTTGAGATCACAAAGAAGAATTAAAGTGGCGGGGGGAAATGCGAATCTTAACTAAGTTTCGAAGAGAGTAAAAGGAATGTTCATGTAGCGAGGTGTGAGCAAAGCCAAACTAGCTAAACAGAGAAGACAATGTATAGCTTAGGGTCTGAAGTCGGAGTTAGTACGTGGGTGAGGCACAGACCAATACTCTTGGTGCCTTGTAAGGTAGTGAAGAATGTTAGTGTGTAGATTAGCAACTTTACATAAGAACAAAATGCCGTCTTCAATCTGTGATTTGTAGAGCTGTAAAAGAGGATGCTGGTACATGTTGTGTAAGTGCATAATACGATAGTTTGTAAATAGTGGTTCAGTGTACCTTCTCTAAGGCACGTCAGCAATCGCTCTAAGCGCACTTTCCTCGATTACAATCAGTTTACTAATATTTCTCCGTGTTGTACTTTCCCATACCAATACGCAGTATTTTAACTGTGATTCAAACAGTGCGTTGTACAAGGTAAGCTTTGCTTTGCTGAAATTTTCTTAAAACGCCAACTCTACGTGCAAGCATACTTTTAAGATGTTCTATGCGACCATCCCAGAATACGCTGCTAAAATCGATTGAGAGCAGGGAATGTTGCAGGGCCAGCTTTTCTACAAGTGGACTTGTCTTCGTCAGGACGGCCACTGGCTAATCCAGCGTTCGTTTGTGTACACCATTCCACTTGCACCCTCTTCCCCGTCCACAGAAGGAGAGGAGAACCACAGCGACGTGTGCGAAAAACAACACACAGAAAAGGGAGAGTAGGATGTTGGGGAAGTTGGGTGACAGGTGTTAGCGTGACTAATATACGTGGACGAGAGCTTTCAAGGAATCCAGTCGCGGTACATACCTTGGAAATACATTGTGTGCACAGAGCACAGGATGAACAAAGAAACATATGCACTAGCTACAGGTATTGCACCCATGGCATGATTCTCCCCTCCCACCCCGCACCACCTTCGCCGCACCTGCAGTGCATTTCACGCAAAGCTTGTTGCCAAAAATGTGACTTATACTGAATAACGCCGTTGGTCTCGTCGAACTGGATGGCGGCTCCACACCTGCAAGTACACTTGAGGGAAGAAACATTGTGAGCTTGTGCATACCTTAACCTTTTGTCGTGTTTTGTAACCCCCCACCATATCTAATTGACTCAAGGGTTCCCTTTCAAAGGTTTATGCCTGTAGGCTGGAGAGTGCTGAACCTGTACATGAGATGTCATTCCCTTTATTTTCTGTCCCTCAGCGAGCAGAAGTTTTCCTGAAGTGTGTAGAGTTTGAGTTCGTCAAAATTGTGACCTACCATATTAAAATGCTGCGCCACTGCCTTCGGCAGGTTACTCGCGGTGTCCGCGCGGTGTCCGTTTAATCTAACATAAATTGGTTGACTAGTTTCTCTGATGCGAAAGAGGGAACATTCCAACATGTAAATAACGTTTGAACTAGTGCAAGTGAAACTTAATTTCATATGATGGGCATACCGAGAGATGTTTGAGGTCTGGTGGACATTATAACCTGGCAAGCTCATTGGCCCATGAGTTTCTTGAAGCGCAATAACTGCTGGGAGAACTAAGCATACTAAATATTGAGTACCTGAACAGATTTAATGTGTGCACATTTGCCTGTCGGGTAGGTAAAGACCATAACCTTCTGAAATTTGTTCTCATTCCAGACCTTACGAATTCCAACATTAGCCGCTTTTCCTCAAATAACAACTTGTTATTTCCCAAGGTCCGAACTAACTATGGTTCTCAACGACTAGCTTTTGTTTTAATCAAACTGTGGAATTCTTTGCCATACAACATTAAATGTGCTTTTTCTGTGTCATCATTCAAACATCAGCTTCGCATATTCATTTTTAATAACACCACTTGTTGAATGTTGTTAAATTACAATTTATTCTGTTGTTTTCGTTGTATTTGGTTGGTGTTTGCTTTGTATTCTGTTACATTTTCACACCCTTACTGTTTTATGCTTTCCATTATATTACTGTTTGCCTAAATATTTGATTCGCTGTGTTTTTTATTTTCTTGTTTTATTTCTTACTTTATGCTCTAAATATTTCCTGTTTGATGCTAAGTAATGTTTTCTTTTTTCTGCCATTATAATAAAGTCCCCTTACAGTGTTTACACTATGGGACCTTTTTCTGTATAATAATTGTCTATTTCTGTATATTTCTGTATATATATGCATCAACTTTGAATAAAGTTCAAACTTAGGTATCCAGTTCAGGAGGAAATGAATTGTAGTTGTGCTTTCTTTCTTCGGGAACCGCTACAGTTCCACCGCCACACTTGGAACTCAGAGCGAGTAGGGTTATTGCACTATGTTAGGCAACACTGGTTGAGAGTCGGGTGGAGAAGGCACAGCTATGTTAGGGTGATTCACAGTGACTGCAGCTATCCCACTTGTAGTTTGGTGGACATTGCAGCGAGGACACGCGTATATATATACAGGTCAAAGGACCGGCGCTCGGACAAGGAATCGGCTATGCTAGCTGTCGGCCTCTACAGGCACGCTGAGTGCGTTGTAGTAGTTATTGAAAAGAGCGCTTGCAAGTGTATCGACACTCTACAAGCAGAAACAACGTTCGGTGGAACAACGCGGAAGCACATCGCCCCTAAAAATGCTCGTCATACTCGCAATAATCCATACATTGATGTTGCATTTATTGCTCCGCTCAGTCGTACGAAACTATAACTCTTTTAGTGAACGTATTTCATTAGCATATTGCTATGCGACATTCCAAGAAATACGGCATTTCATCATATCTTTATAGAAAAGAACCAATTCTAAACGTGCTTGCCTGAGTTTCGGGAATTTAAATGAAGCATGTAGCATTTTATGATACAGTCGTAGCCGTTGTCCTTCCATTTTGTCTCATACATGCGGCATTTTTATAAGGCACTTCTCATCGTCTTCATCGCTTCCTTTGATTAATGGCATATACCCATTTCTCGCAAATGGCGAATTATTGTACAATGTAGGAAAAATAGCCCGTTTATTTTATTAAATCAAGAGAAATTATAAATTATTTGTTTAACTTTAATGCTCTAGATGCACTGCCTTTGTTCAGTGCGCAATTTTGATCTTTCGATGAGGATCCAGAATGGCTGGTTGGCGAAAAAGAAGTTTCGTTGGCTGAGTTGATGTGTGGTAAAGAGGCCAGTGTGTTGAAGCTTGTCGTAGCTTTTGCAGTTAGAGATGACGACCAAAAAAGATTTCGGCAAGCTGTACCAGAACGCCACCGAATCGCCATTTACGGAGCCTCTCGACAGCGCAAATATTTGTTGCGATAGAGTCAAACAAGACAGTGAAGAGTCGCAAGATGTGGGTAAGGAAGGCCGGCGTATTCAATGCCTTTATCTCGCCGCGTTTCCCCACCTACGTGTAGACGGGTACATGTCAAGAAAAAAAAGAAAGCGGCGTCTACCCGTCAAAGGACTACCGTCCACCCAGTGGTGCCGCTCTGTCAACGTAACTTCGCGGATGGCCGCCTCAGCGCCGAGCTCTGACTTTTCTTTCGAGGGCGGCACGGAGGCGGTCCTTTGCAGGGAAGATGGCGCTTTTTTTTCTTGACATGTACCTGAGTTTAGGCGCTGTCGCGGTAGCACAATGGTTACCGTGTGCGGCTGCTGACCCGATCAACGCGAATTCGATCGATTGCATTCGTGTAATTCAGGCAGCCATGACTAACCAGAGGGCGGTGCTTGTCAGCCCGTGCGGTGGGCTTGAGCGGTAGATTTATGCACCCCGGCAGAACGCTACGAGTACTGGCCTGGGGATGTGTGCGGTCGTGCGGTCTCACTGTAATACTTGCCTGAATAATCCAAACTAGGAGAGAAGCTCAGGGGAAGATGGAGGCTTGAATCAATGAACAGACCGCTGAAAACGATTTTAGATTGAGGGACGTCGCTGGAGCCAACGTTTCCGCAAGTGGACTTGTCGAAACGTTGGCTCCTGCGCCATTCCCTATTCTAAATCGTTGCATGAATAATGACAATAATTCGGATGGAGGCGAAATGCTTGTGGCCTGTGCGCTGAGATTCAGATGTGCGTTAAAGGACCCATGCTGGTCGAACTTTCTATAGAGCCCTTAACTACGGTGCACCTCGTATATGAGCGTGGTTTTGGCACGCAATACCCGAGCACTTGATATTATGTTTGCCTATACAATAGGATATGTGTAATTTTGTCCCATGTCGCTGATATCGCGCATACCACTCGCCGTAACATAACTGGCATTATAGGCCGTAAGGAACATTTGAGATATAAGAGAAAATTTGACGTATTTTAAAATGTGTCAGATACAGGAGAATTTCAGTTTGCGTCGTGCTATATTGGGACCGGTGTTCAATACTTAACGCTCTACTATACGTGGACGTTGGTGCCTTCACTATAATATAAAAAAAAAGAGAGCGAGAATGGTGAAACGGGCTGCGTTTACTCTTCAATCCAGCGATTTATGCCTTAGTGCAGGCTATGCATGTCGCGCATTATTGCGGCAATCGAAAACGGAGAAACGTCTTTCTGCCATCGTCCCTCGGTTGCTTTTCTCTCTCTCTCTCTCTCTCTCCTTAGTGCGCGCACGCGTATGCGCATGCCAGGTTACGTGGTTTTTCCGGACAGTTTTCCGGACAGTTTCAGTTTCCTGAAAATAAAATTGCTAGCGGGAACTCTGGCGATGCCATCATTCAGCTGTCATGGGAATGATTGATAGTACATGGATTGGCCTAGTCATTGTGATCTTGGCTTCAAACGTATTATTGGATATGTTTATTGCTGTTTTCTAGCTTCGGTGAACGGGTGGCATTCTATACACTTTTCAATGCGCGACGAAGGCAGCGGCAGTTTACTGGCAGTTTACTGGCGTGCAGTTTACTGATAGAAAGGATCAGACCACGGAGAAAGAAGATCAGACTCACCTTTATTGACGTCGTTTGCAATGATGGGGTACTGTGCCGTTTGTGGCGACATTGCGTGTTTCCGGCCTCACAAGTTATTTTCAGTGTTCTATGACGTAACTCGAGGAATATTTCAGCAATGTTCTTGAAGCCCACGAATGCGGTTCTACTGCTGCTAACTTTTTCTTATTTCTTTTTGTATCAAACTCGACAGAAATTAAGTGTGGGGGCACTTTCACGGCTGATATATACAGCCAATGTCGAGAAAGTGAGGTCTGGAGCCGATTCCGGCGCCGTTTAACACAGCACCGCTGTTTGTTTTAGCATCGCGTTTTTACGCAAAACTAACCGGCAAACTCTGGGCGATACTGATACATGTGTCATGAGTGGCATGATTTACATGCCGCGGTCTTGGTGCTCTCCTGGCCGTTTCGTTAGCTAGATGTATACGAAAATTGGTATGCCACAACATGACTGCAGGAACATAAATGGCAGGCCATAAGATGGAAATTATGATATACATGTAATGAGCGGCATGATTTGCATGCCACGGTCTCGGTGCCCTCCTGGCCGTTCTGTTAATGGGGCGCATACGAAAATTGGTATGGCACAACATGACTGCATGAGGAACATACATGGCAGGTCATAACATGGAAATTATGATATGCATGTCATGAGCGGCATGATTTACATACCACGATCTTTGTGCAGGTACGCTAAAATTGGTATTGCACAACATGAATGCACGACGAACATAAATGACACGTCATAACACAATAATCATGGCATGCATGTCATGAGCGGCATGATTTACGTGCCATGGTCTTGGTGCTCTAGCGGCCGTTTCGTTAACTTCATAGGTACCAAAATTGTTATAGCGACACAAAAGTGCAGATCCAATTGACGTTCCTGATGCGTGCTTCGCATTTCCTTGATCCCCACTGAACATGCGATCTTCCATCTTTTATAAACTCCACCTTTCTTGCAACAGGAGCGGCGAGCATGCATTCTTGGGCATTTAAAACGCCTTTTAATCTACAATTATTTTAGAAGTGTGCAACAGCGGCTCCTGCAGTCCAGTGCGAAGAGGGTTGTCGCACGTTCACAGCATTTGGCTTACGCTGCAAGGTCCTCGTTAGCCAACATACTGTGTTCAAGCAGCATCATCGCCACGCTCATCTTGAACTTTATCTCTTAGTGTGCCTACCGTTTAATAAGAACTTGGTAGCCTCGTGGTATACACAATCAGCCATGCTTGCTAATGCATGCAATAAGAGCATTCTGTGTTGGCACCCAAAGCTAACATCAGATAAATTTAATGTTATGCGATCAACGCCGCAATGCTGGTTGAGCAGCGAAGTTGCGCTACCTTATTCCATTTCTCGAGAATGAACCAGCACTCGCCGAATTAGCAACGAGCGGTCTCCAAAGACTATTCTCCGGTTGGAGGACATCTGCGTCAGCGTGATCCACAACTCCGGAATGTAACAGTTTCTCAATACTCGAACTCTATTGAACGGTATATTGAACTTACGGTTGAAGAAGAATCCAGCAGACGAATTACCTCCCTCGACTTCCTTGTTTCAGCGCTCTTTTGCCGGTTGTTCCATAACCGTGTACAGGAAACCCACCCATTACGGCAGGTACAGCAGTGGGCACCGTTTGGGTGAACACGCAAGCGCACGACCACTAACCGCAAAGCGCAGGTGCAGCCAAGGTGGCCGCACATGCATGGAAGCCTGCCCATGTGCAGTAATGAGCGAAGACATCATAATGCGCCAGCTAAAACCATGCGAATACAGAACTGGAAAGTATGCACGAATGCACTCAAAGCCATCACTCCCGCGTTCTTTGCTCATGCTCGCGGTGGTTCGCAGCGCGGCCACGCTTGCTACGTTGACGCTCAGCATACTGCGGCTACGCATTCGCGTGTTCACCCTAACAGTCCTTACGGCTGTACTTAAGCTATCTCTGAGTGCATCTCACACACACAAACGCTCGGTGGCGGAGTCTTTGTTCAAGCGTACTCTTCGTCTTAGCTAAGTCCAGTTACCGCGAAGGCGGGAATACGCAAGAGTAAAACATGACCTCAATTGCAACCCCTGGCCTCGGCAACTACTAAGCCATCAAACAGGCGCTCTACAAAAGCTGCCGGAAAAAAACCGACTTTCCACCCCAAAACTGCACCCATCCTCGTATGCCCCCCTGCGTAAGCGATACTCTTTGAAGTTTCAAAAGTTACTTTCGACACGTTCGGTCACAACACTTAATGAGTCGGCTGTTTCGTATAAATGGCCCGTCGGAACGAGAACTGCCGAGCTTGTTTCGATTTTATGTGAACAAGAAACACGTAGCGGTTTCAAAACTTCACAAAACATTCCTTTTTGTTGCCACTTTCGCGATTGTTCTTTTATTCTGAAGAAATGTATGCCCTTCACCGCATAGTGTTGCGTCAAATTTTGGACAACATTATTCCATAGGTCAACGTGACGTCGCCTTAAAGCAGCGTACGACAATGACCGTTACAGACGCAGCTGAGTTGACTATAGTAATGCGTTAGTTCTTCAAGCGATATTGATAGCTGCCTTCTCTGGCTGCATCTGTGTCGTGCTGGGCATGTACACGCTAAGGCACCGCACAACTGCTTCACGCCAGTACACGGGCTCCCGGGCCAGAACACCGGCTTCGCCATTCGTTTCCCACTGCACTGCATCAACTTGTTCACGGCGGTGCCGTGTGAGTGCCACAGTCGTGCAGGCAACGTTTCAACAGGTGCTGCAAGAATGCGATGCCGAAACGAATGCCACAGTGCAAACGATATATTGGCTGGTTGGCTCGAGAGCTGTAGCGGCTGTGATTTGTAGGCGTCGCTTACGTTGCCTGGCATTTGAAATAAATAAATAAATAATAATAAATAAATAAATAAATAAATAAATAAATAAATAAAATTATTATTCCAACAATACTTGGGCGTCCCTCAGGCGAAAAGCGGACACAAAAGCACTTGAAAGTGCCTGAGGGCTGACATACATGGCAGAGGTAATAAAATGAAAGTTCTAAAGTAGAGAACAGACTTACAATAACAGAACAGAAGAGGGCTATTAAAAATGAGAAAGGGTTATCCAATTAGAAGAAAACGTGCAAAATATAGCAAATAGAACAGAACATCTGGTAAATTGAGGAAAAAAGACACATTATACAGAGTAATGAAACCTTCTGATGTCGTTAGGAAAATAAACAAAAAAATCAAGAAGACTTACAAAATATTGACGCATTTCCTTATTTGTAAATGTCGCAATGTTGACATTTTTTTCTTCATGTTTATTAAGTAGGGCTGGCAGCGTGAATCTTAGAGTGTAAAGGTAGTTGGTGTGGGAACGAGGAGTCAGCCACCTGTCGGTGCTTCGGGTGCGCGAATCAGTGTATTGCATACTAATGCCAGATAAATCATGACACATTATTTAAACACTCTAAATTGTTCCTTCGCGAAAAACCAAGCACCCTAAATATCCGCTTCGCCCAATGCACAAATAGAGTTGATCCACATTTAAAGCCGGCTAGCCACTCCGAAAATCCACTTGCACAACTACTAAAATTTGGGCGACCAACAACCAGAATGGACTCCCCAATCTGAAAATTAACCCACGTTCTGAACGGTTCCAATCCGAATATTTCCTTGGACTGGGCCAGAAGTAGGGTCACCGACACGTTGATTAATTTGCAAAAGTCTCGGGTAACGTTTTCGACTGCACACGCCTTAGCAGAAAACACCTGTGACGAAACTCACGTCAACGCCTTGAGGATCGTCGACGACAACGTCACGGTGCCACAAGAAGCAGTGTATTGGCCCTTGTAACATGCGACGCATCCGACGAGCATGAGGGTATTGCCGAGGCAAATATCCCACTGCTCCTCGAAAGATACATCTGCGTCGCGCGAGGTCTCGTCCGGTTACGGAATAAGTGCTCGCATGTTTTGCTGACAAACTTTGGCAATGAGTATCAGCACGTCCCGCAAGGCACTGCTGTCGCATTCCTCAACGACATTGCTGAGTTCTCCGACGTCGGTACGTTACAAGTTGCTTCGCCTGGTGCATCAAGTCACGTCAGCTTGGAAGCTCGCGTTCACATTAATGCTGAATTAACCGAGCTACAAAAGAAGGAGCTGCTGGGCCTCGTGAAAGAATTCTCTGGCTGTTTCTCGACAGAATCTAAAGTTCAGCGTACATCCGTTGCACAACACCGGATTGTTACAGAGGAGTCGGCACGACCAGTTCGTCAGCATCCGTACCGTGTGTCACCAGTGGAACGGGAGGCGATTAAGCGGCAAGTAGAAGAAATGCTAAATGATGACGTCATCCAGCCGTCGACAAGTCCCTGGGCGTCGCCAGTAGTACTAGTAAAGAAGAAAGACAACACACTCCGTTTCTGCGTCGACTACAGGCGGCTTAACAAGGTTACGAAACGCGACGTCTACCCCCTGCCACGGATTGATGACGCTCTGGACCGTCTACGCCACGCTCAGTTCTTCACCTCATTAGACCTAAAGTCAGGGTATTGGCAAATTGAAGTCGATGAGCGCGACCGTGAAAAAACCGCCTTCGTAACTCCTGACGGGCTATACGAATTTAAAGTCCTCCCTTTCGGCCTCTGTTCTGCTCCTGCTACGTTTCAGCGCATGATGGACACTGTGCTCGCTGGGCTGAAGTGGCAGACGTGTCTGGTATACTTAGACGACGTTGTTGTGTTTTCCAGCACGTTCGATGAACATCTCGTCCGACTAAGAAGCGTGCTGACTGCAATAAGCAAGGCAAATCTGACCATCAAGCCCGAAAAATGCTTCTTTGGCTTCCGGGAACTCAAGTTCCTAGGTCACGTAGTCAGCTCCCAAGGCGTCCGACCAGACCCAGAGAAGTTGACTGCCGTTGCAGAGTTCCCTCGTCCTAAGGACAAGAAAGCTGTTCAACGGTTCCTAGGACTGTGCGCATACTACCGTCGTTTTGTTGAAGGCTTCTCAAGAATTGCGGACCCTCTCACAAGACTAACGCGACAAGACGTCCCGTTTGTGTGGACGGATGACCAAGAACAGGCCTTTACAGAACTGCGCAATCGACTTCAATCAGCACCAGTGCTGGCACATTTTGACGAGGCCGCGGAAACTGAAATTCATACCGATGCAAGCAACGTGGGACTAGGAGCCATTCTGGTGCAATGGCAAGACGGCGTAGAACGTGTAATTGCTTATGCGAGCCGAAGTCTCACGAAGGCAGAAGTTAACTATTCGACAACCGAAAAGGAATGTTTAGCCGTCGTCTGGGCCATCAGCAAGTTTCGACCTTACTTGTACGGCCGGCCATTCCGAGCGGTCAGTGACCACCACTCGCTCTGCTGGCTTGCCAATCTCAGAGATCCGTCCGGCCGCCTCGCTCGTTGGAGCCTCCGCCTTCAGGAGTACGACATAACTATCGTCTACCGGTCCGGCCATAAGCATAGCGACGCTGACTGCCTGTCACGTGCTCCCATTCCTTTGACGTCATCCGACCTGGAGCAAGATTTGCCCTTTCTGGGGGTCGTCGACGCGGCGAGCATGGCTAACCATCAACGCGCAGACTCAGAGCTGCTTCCAGTTATTCGGTATCTTGAGGGAGTTGACGTTATTGTCCCGCGCCCGCTTTCACGGGGTTTGACGTCATTCTGTTTGCGGAACGATGTACTGTATAAGAAGAATTTCGAAAACAGCAAGGAGACGTTCCTCCTCGTCGTTCCGGCAGCGCTACGCGAGGAAGTGTTCCAGGCGTGTCACGACGACCCATGTGCCGGTCACTTAGGCTTCGCGAGGACTCTAGCACGCATACGCCAGCGATACTATTGGCCACAGCTTTTTTCATCTGTCCAGCGGTATGTGAAAACGTGCCGTGACTGTCAGAGACGTAAAGCCCCACCCGTTAAGCCTGCCGGCCTGCTTCAGCCTTTGGATCCGCCTCCGACGCCGTTCCAGCAAGTTGGAATGGATCTTCTTGGTCCGTTCCCTCTCTCATCCTTTAAAAACAAATGGATAATCGTGGCAACCGACTATTTAACCCGATATGCGGAGACCAAAGCTGTGCCCCGAGGAACTGCAGCTGAAGTTGCGAGCTTCTTCGTCCAGAACATCGTGCTGCGTCACGGCGCACCCACGGTACTCATTACTGACCGTGGTGCAGCGTTTACAGCGGAGCTATTGAAAGAAGTCGTTACGCTAACCCACACCAATCACCGAAGGACCACCGCCTATCATCCCCAAACTAATGGCTTGACAGAGCGCTTAAACAGAACATTGGCCGACATGCTCTCCATGTATGTCGATATGGAGCACAAAACGTGGGATGAAATTCTACCGTACGTGACGTTTGCTTATAATACCGCTGTGCAGGAGACAACGGAGTTCACACCATTCGAGCTCGTTTATGGCCGTCGCGTTACAACACCCTTAGACGCTATGCTCCCAGTCGACTACGGAGCCACGACAAATGAGACCACTGAAGATTTCATCGAGAAGGCCGAGGTAGCTCGCCAGCTTGCTCGGAACCGCATCCGTACCCAGCAGATTACCGACGCCTGCCGTTACAACCTGGGACGCCGGAACGTCCAGTACTCGCCAGGCGACCGCGTGTGGGTGTGGACGCCTATCCGGCACCGTGGGCTCTCCGAGAAACTGTTGCGCCGCTACTTCGGTCCTTATCAAGTTGTACGCCGCCTCAGTGATGTGAATTACGAGGTGGTCCCTCAGAGCTCTGACCCTGGTTCGAGCCGACGTCGCCCTCGTGCTGAAGTCGTCCACGTTGTACGGATGAAGCCGTATTACGCCCGCGAGACATAAGCAACCCTCAAATTCAAACCTGTGCACATCTCTGTGGTTTTTGGTGTTCTTTTGTATGTTGTCGCCGTTGACCATATTGCTGTACTGTTACACTTGCAGCGACCGGGACGGTCGCTTTTGAGGGGGGAGAAATGACGCGAGGTAGCTTGGAACGCTGTGCCAACGGCCCCTTGAAGCGAGAACGACGAAGTTCCTGGACGCGCACGTGCTCTTGGACGATCAGCCTTTGCTGAAACCAGACGCTCGCTGCCAAGCTCGCGCTTACGAACGCTTTAGCCTGGCTGTAGCTGAAACATCTGCCGATTCCTTGCTGGTAGGCAGCTCTTGTATGTACTAGCTTCGTGACAATATATATATATATATATATATATATATATATATATATATATATATATATATGGGTGGTCGGTGAGCGGTTCTCGAACGCGAGCAGTCGGTATTTCTCAGTCAAGAAACTCGCTAGGAGACGCTGCCTGCGCCAACGTTGTCTCTCGCGGGTGAGGGCGCGTTGTCCTTCTTTGCGAGCTGGTAGAGCGTTCATCTAAGAAAGAGCGTTTCCATAGCCAACGCGCTCCTTTCGCTCTCTCTCTGTCTCTCTCTCTCTCACAAGACAGCAGAGTGAGAGAGAGAGGCACGCGCCAGGAGAGAGAGAGAGAGACGCACGCGCCGGGAGGCACGCGCCGAGGGTGAGCGTGTGCCTCTCGGCACGCCGGTTACGCCTGACACCTGAGCAGGCCAAGGTTAGACTAAGAGGAGCTTCGCCCCTAAAACCGCTCGGCATCTGTGTCACGAGCCGTCTCCACTGGCTGTGCTATCAGTTACGGCGTTCTGAGCGTCGTACCCAAGCTCGCGCGCCATTGGCTGGGCCGTGAGTGACGTCGTCCATCCCGTCGCAGCCGTGGCGCACAGCACGCGCGCGTCAGTTTCGACTGAGAGCTTCCACATGGGTAAGCCAGGGATCCTACCAACTCCCGAACAGCGGACAACTTTAGAAGAGCGCTGACAGTGGAAACGTGAGAGCTCTCGCATTCGCCGGGCCGATGCTGCAGTCCGGGCACAAGAACAGGCCCGCGAGGCCGAGTGCCGGCTGCAACTTCGTACCGACGATCCGGCAGCCTTCCAAGCCGCGAACGGGAATGCAAGCGAACGGGAACGGGAATGCAAGCGCCGGTGGCGGGCGGATCATGCAAACCACGCCGCCGAGTTCGCTCGCGATGTCAAACGCTTGCAAAAACAGCGTCGACGTGATGATTGCGGGTGCGCGTTCGCCGGAAGGCTTCAGTGAAGCGTCAAGTCAAACCCACTGCTAAACACCGGGGCCGAACATTTCAGCTTCACTGGTTAAACATTTGCACGGAGTTCTTGGGCGGTGATTTTTTTCCAACGTCTATCCGTGTCCGAAAACAGAAATATCAGCCGTCAAAAATTAAGGGCGCTGCGGCCAAACCGTTCGTCATATTTCTCGCAGGAAAGTTAAACCCTAACAGAAGCAGCTGAAAATTACACACACAGCTACGTAAAGGAAAGGTGCGTCGCAAGGCGCTTTATTCAATGGGTCAGGGTTAACAGATGCTCCTGCTACAAAACGTGAGTTATGAGTGGTGTTAGCAGTGAACGATGAATTACGATGGGTGCAAACAATAAAATCGGGTATGATTGTGATCAAACTCCTCACAGCAGGACTTGCAATGAAGTGAAGCAATAGTGGGCTAAAAAAAAATTCGGGCGGAGTAAAACAATATATGTCAAATGAGTTCTGCGGAAACACGCAAGGTGGAGTAACGTTTATGAAACGTTTACGTCCGGACCAGGACAAATTTTTCTGCAACTAGGAAGCGTTAACTTATGAGAAATCCGTATGGATTTCCTTGTAGCCTTGTGCTACAAAACGGGTGGATGCTAATTTCCCCTTTCATAGAGGGTAAAACAAGCTCACCCCTTTCAGAGCATGAGTTTGCACTCTGAACACGCCGCTCACGCTCGACAATTGAAGCCGTGTTTATAAGTGCCCTTAGCGGGCGCGTCTCTCCCGAGTGACGACGTCGGCAAGTAGAGGCCTTTAAGTACGTCTTGGCTTCTTGATGCCACCTTACCACGATTCCTGATGCGAACGCAGCACGCGAAACCCAGCAAAGTGCCAATCTAAAAAGGGTCCTGAACCTTTTTGAGCACAAAGTTAGAGAACATCTTCATGTTTGAAGCAGCGCAGAAGTGATGAACGCAAGGAAGCAAACCAAGACAGGACGACCAGTGACTAGAAAAAAGTTTACTCTTGATAAGAACATGGACTAATGTAAAGATGAGCCGATAGACCACGTTTAACAAACTGACACGCTGTCTTCCGGTTCACCGGTTATTAGCCTGCGTTTTACTTTTTTTTTCCAAGAATACGATAGTTGCGAGTAAGCACAATATAATGCTGTCTATTCGGTTGCTTCCTCGTGTCCTTCGTTTTCTGTGCGCTGTTTCAAAGCGACTCGCCCAACTTCCCTCTTTATTAACTGTCGGAGAACGGCGCGGATTCGTTGCGGAGATTCCTGGAACACATGAGCCAAATATTACCGCGCTGCATGCACTAGGACTTCTTCCGCAATCCTTTTTCAAACACACATGGAAAGCGCTTGCTATGCTTTCAGCAAACAACCTAGCAAGAGAAGCTCAGGGGAAGACTGGATGCTTGAATCGATGAACAGATCGCAAAATACAATTTAGAACAGGGAATGTCGAAGGAGCCTGCGACATTCCCTGCTCTAAATCGTATTTTGCAATCTGTTCATGGATTCAGCAAATAACATCACTCGGGGCCACCGACTACTTCGTTTGGAGAAAAATACTACTTACTCATTTCAAGATCGCAGAAATATAATCTGCTACGCATAGTTGAGACGTAGTGAATTCAACGAATAAAATAAAATGTCAGAGTCTGTCTCGCAACGAGAAAAAGTCCAGCGACGCAATTGGTGACCCAGCCATCTCAATTGTTGAAAAATCAGCGAGTGCTCCCCTCTTGTGTTTGAAAC
Source organism: Hyalomma asiaticum (assembly GCA_013339685.2). Taxonomy (NCBI): domain Eukaryota; kingdom Metazoa; phylum Arthropoda; class Arachnida; order Ixodida; family Ixodidae; genus Hyalomma; species Hyalomma asiaticum. The sequence continues at coordinate 139,808,781 of CM023484.1, read as the reverse complement.
CACACTGAACATTAACGGTGCGTGCAGTGCCATGATATTTGTGTCACAAGTTCACAGCAGCATCCACGGCTGATTTTTTTCTTTTTCCTTTCGCTGTCGACTGCGACATATACTTGCAGTTACATTTTCACCGAAGCCCGAAAGCGCTGTGTTAATTTGTCATGGTTTTCAAATATTGCATTAGCACCAGCAATATCATTCGCGTCTCATGAAGACAGCAGACAACGTAGTCAAAGTGGACATAGTGTTAAGGGTACTACAGTTACTTAATAACACAAATGGCAAGGAATTCATATGAACCAAAGCAAAGTGGGTCAAAGGCTCGATTTGAGTACTTGATCCATTGTCGTCAAGTTACCTTACAGCGAGTGTCCCGTTCCAGCATACACGCGGTGCCTTTGGTGCCTTTAGGCAGCACGCAAGCGTTTAGTAATTCGCAGCCATCTCTCAATGAGATCACATGCTACAAATAGCGCTCCCTACTCGCCGCAAAGATTGCTGGTGGCACTGGCAACTACCAGGATTATGCGCAAAAAAATTCCCAACAATGCGGACTTGGGAACGACGATCGCCGTAGCTGATTTAGTAGATCATCACACACCTCATCCAAAGGTCTTAGGTTCGGTCCGTTCCGAAGGCACTTTTTTTCTTTGTCCGCTTATTTCTGGCCTGCTGGCGTACTTATTACTATATTACAGTTAAAGCTACAACTAATGTCCGCTATGCTTCCTTGGCTTCGTTGGACGTTAGTTTAGTAAGGTAATGTCTCACAAATAAACGAGATCATGGTGCACTCTCCTTTATTTGTGCACGTCTCTCTATGTTTTGTACATTCATGTGTTCCTGTTCATGTTCTTAATGAGAAACTGCTCGTATTGAAAACTCACCTCTTGTGGGTCATGCTGGCCTTACAATGTCAAGAAAGAGGGCGATATGTCTGTTTTCCCTAAGAACCATGTATATATGATTGGATCCTCGTGCTCTACAGTGATCATTATAAACAAGGTCAGCTGCTTGGAGAAAATGTGATTGAGACCGGCGCGCTATGCGTGCCGGTCTACCAGATCAAACATTCAAATATCTATTCCAGGATCTATTTGACCGAAACAGGATATGTGGGCATTTTTAATGCTTAGGCGAGTTGTCTTACGTGATGTTGCTTGCGTGATTAATAATTCGCCTTTTGAAAATGCATGCATACCAGCGCGCATCTAGTTCAAGCTGTATATACCACGTGAAATTCAGAACACCTGATGTCAAAGGGCAGGATACAAGAATGAGCTACTTGCAACGTAGAAAGGCGTTAACAATGCTGTTATAAATCTTTTTACAGCAGCAGTTGTGTTTGCATATTATGCGCATTGCACTTCTATGCGCCCACCACAACCACGCCGGAGCAGATAAAGAAGCAGTAAGACGAAGTGTCATGGACATCACTCTTCAGTTTTGAAGCGTCGGTATTTTTGCTCTACAGGTTGACTAAGTAGCCCTAACGAGGTCGTTTATATAACACTTCAGGACTTCGCCGTTTCCATCCTACAATGAAACCGTTGTCATGAGGTGAAGTTATCTGTATTCAAGAAGAATGTCGTGAACACATGGTTTTCATGACTGAAATCGCAAAATTACTTCGCTGTTTAAACACTGAGTAGTACAATACGTGACCAGTGATAGTATTTTTTTTCTGTCAGTTTGCGATGACTGCGAGATCAATTACCCTGGCGACTGCCCTGTGCATGGACCACTGACCCACATCAAGGACACTCATGTAAGCAAGTACATATATCTCATGGTTTTCAAAGGACGCATGTCTGGGGGCACACATTTCATTACGAATTTTACCCGTTCGTTATGCACTGCGCTGTTTAGCGCTGACACTTGCTTTATTAGGCAGAGCTCTTCTACTTTCAGTAATATACGCATTTCGCATAACTGGGCAATATTCATTGTGAAAGCCGCGTAAACTGCGAATGCGCATCGGATAGCCCCAGAAGTTGCAGCGTCCGCCGAGCTTTGCCGACAAGGTTCGCGCGGTACGAAGATTGGTACGAAGACCTGTACGAAACAGTGTTTTGTTTCTTAATTTTGAACCCCACTAGCCTGTGCGATATACAGTCTGACACCTCTGCAGCCATGCGATGCCTATGGCATAAGTCGCCCTCCTCCCCTGCCCAAAAGAAAGAGCACAACGGTAATCTTAGTTCCAGAAGGAGCGTAAATATGCCACTGAACCATGAATTTCAGCTTCTGTGCTTCGGGACAAAGCGACTGGAAGGGTAGAGTGTACATTCTGGTATGTGCAGCTAGCGAAAACTAGATTGCGTATACGGCGCTGAAAGCAACGCCGCTTGAAGAGCCTCTGAAGGTTGTTCTTCTCCTAATGTGATAATAATAATAATACTTGCTAAGGTTCTCGCGCCAAAGCAACGATATGATTGAGCCGCACCGTAGAGGCAGTAGCCTCCGGAACTTTTGACCACCTGGGGTTATTTCCGGGTGCACTGAAAACGCACAGTCACCGTCCTCTCGAATTTTGCCTCTAATCAAAATCTTACCACCCCGGCCAGGAAGAACCCGCGTCGTTCGGGTGAGCAGGCAAGCTCCATAGGCACTCCAACGCTGCGCAGGACACTTTGTCCTGAATGGAAGCAAAAATTATATGTTCAATACCGTTTTCTGTTTATCAACCGAGTGAGCTTGCAGGTGTGCTGGTAAACAAATAATATTAAAGGAACCAAATATTCTGGAGAACCATGTCATCTCTGTCGATGTGACAGCCAATAGTATTTCATGCTGACATTCAGAACTCTGCTATATGGCTCTTCGTGAAATGCATAATGTACAGCGCTGCTCACTATATGTGCAAGGCCTGATTTCCTCTTTGGGTTTGCAAAGAAATGCTGTACGGACTGATCTCTTTTCTTTATTGTGAAATAGATTTCGTTTTACGTTTCAAAAAAAAGTAAAAGCACGGAACGATGACCTTGAGAACGTGGTGCACCAAATCTAAACGAAGCTATTTTGCAGGTGCCCCTTGGAGACCCGCAGCGGGCAAGTAAAACCTTGCCAGAAGGTCTCTCTATACGTCGCACCACGCTGAAGGACACTAAGTACAGCGTATACACTACGAAATCGCTTCCCAGTAGAATCTTCTTCGGGCCCTACGAAGGCGTGCTCCTGGGAGCACTTAAATCACCAACGACCAGGTTCTCCCGTCAGGTATAAATCTGTTTGCCTCAATAAACATACATCATAGATACCTTATGGCAATGGCGAGATATTCATCAACACGATGTACCTCGAAGGAAATTCCTACTTTTCATTTTCAACAGAAAATTATACACAACGTACGCTTCCAAAAAACGAGGGCTAAATCCCGTCATTTTGTGAATGCCATTTCTTGACGAACTTCAGCAAATTTAACCGCATCTATCTATCTATCTATCTATCTATCTATCTATCTATCTATCTATCTATCTATCTATCTATCTATCTATCTATCTATCTATCTATCGTTGATCGCCTGGTCATCTGGATCATTTGATATACACAAAAGTTGTGACGTTTGGGCGGTTAACGATAACACAATCATGTGTGACTCATGCCTGCCCGCAGAATGCGGGTGTGCCCCTCAGATGAATTTTTTTTATTTCTGCGGTTTTTCGTCCCGAAGCCACCATTGATTAAGGAGACGACGTAGTGGAGGGCTCCGGAAATTTCGACCACCTGGAGTTCTTTAACGTGCACTGACAACACACAGCACACGGGTCTTACCATTTCGCCTCCATCGAAATGCAGCCATCGATGCCCCCATTTTATTGAACGTTAACACTGCGGCGTGGGTCAATCATGGAACAAAAAAAACACACTGAAAATTTGATGAGAACTCACTTTGCGCGTGTCGCCTTTGCAATTGCATGTCGCCGTAACAAACGGACAGACACAAAGAAAAGCGCTGTAATGACCTGTGGCCACCCACCACGTGGTATTGATGGGAATCGAACCCTGCCCCTGCGGTGCTAAGCAAGCACGTTACCACTCGTCCACTCTAGTCAGTTCGCAAGCAGTGTGCCAACTGCTCCGATAGCAATGAAAGAAGCAAGACGTATGCGTTGCCATGACTCAGAACGCTATTGTCTAGCTTTGCACGGCCCTGCAGGAATACTCGAACGAACGACGCTTATGATACGCACATCAGTGGAGCGTAGCATACATTTCTCATCGTCAATACATATGAATACGACTATGCACAATCATGCATGGTCACCGCAGTGAAACACCGTACTACAGCGCTGCCGATGAGTCTAGCAATTCCGAATTACGTACACAATTAGTAGTCTGGCAGGAAGGCGTTCATGCTACTCGTAAAAACTAACTGAAGGCCAATGCTGCACAATCCTGCACAGGCAATATTCTCGCTGAGTGCTCCACGTGTCAACAATCCCCACAGTACACTGCTGGAACTGTGAGATTCCCATGCATACAATGTACTCGAGATAGGGAACATATGAAAGCGTGGGCTGCTGCTACCAGTGCGTGCTGTTGATCCGGAACAGAAGGACTATTTTCAGGCTTGTCATGTAATTACACACAGGCACACACACGAGGATAGCAAGAGGGACACAGCATGCACGTCACCCTTTGTGCGTGCCCTCCTATGTAGTTAGACATGTTATCTCTTGTAGCGACATAATAAAGAATTTACACATACTGGACAACCTCAAAGAGGGCTGCCTTTTCCATGATTTATTAAAGCGAAGGTTTCTGTTTCTCACTGATTAGTCTGTGAGTGCCGGAAACGCACTGAATGAAAGCCCAGTTACTGAATGTCACCATCTGCGCATGTTCGTACACAGTAGAACAATGGCGCATGAGATACGTATCCTATAGTTTATACTCGCAGCTGCATTAATAGGAACGGTGGGAACCGCACCGCGAGGCTACCCAGACAAACTGCATATCCTCGTGTGCTGAGACATTAGCATTGATCTGGCGAAAGAGCGCGGCAAATAGATCGAGATTTTGCTAGATAGCTGGTCGTTCAAACTGAAGACGCTACACAGAAGTACGACCTAACACCGTTGCTGTACTGATCTCACGTTTTTAAGCAGTCTGTATCACTTTACGATGGGAGAGCCTCTGACCGTCTACCGCCACACTCACAAGGCAACACTGTGCAAGTGCAGAGTCGTCCTTCGAGGCGCGCGTGTATGTGTATGCATGTAATGTACGGCTGCAGGGACATAGGGACATAGGGACAGGGCTACAGGGACAGCCTCTAAAATATAGGCTGTATGGAACTGAAGGAAATGTGTTTTCATTCGCTTTCGAAGCAAAAAAAAAATCCTAAACAAGCAATATTAGCATGTATACATCGACTCCGGTAGCTCAGCGCTTCTTCCGTTCGTTAAGCGGTATTGAGTTTGATTATATTCTGGGGTTTAAGGTCCGAAAACCACGCTATGATTGCGTGAGCCGCCGTAGTAGAGGGCTTCGCAAATTTCTACCGCCTAGGATTCTTTAACGTGCACTGATATTGCACACCACACGGGCGTCGGAATTTCACCTCCATCGAAATGCAACCGCAGCGGCCGTGATTCGATCCCTTGACCGTCTGACCAGCAGCCTAGTGTCATGGCCAGTAGACTACCGTGGCGTTATAATACGCAATATCTAAGCAAGCATTCAAAAAAGGAAAAGAGGCTTTGGTCACAGGAGTTGATTAAACAATAAAGTTGGACGTAGTCAAATGGGAACAATAATATCACACAGAATGGCGCAACCAATGAGGCGGCCACGAGGCTTTCTACAATGCGCATCTGCAAATTAATGCCGCGCCCTGCGAAGTAAAAAAAAACAATGTTTTACGTTACTTCACGTAGAATGAGTGATCTAATGCTTTGCTTAAAGAAAACAAACATTTTGCTCGTCCCTGAGTAAATCTTGTACTCGGGAAGGTGTTACAAGTGCGAGGAGGTCTTAGCTGAGAGGCACGGGTAAAAGAATTAGTATTGACACACACACACACACACACACCGACACAGCGCCAAGGTTCATCATTGCGAAAGCTACGGGGCGTAAGCAAGCCGACCACCTGCGCAGGATAGAATAGTTCCATACCTATCTTGCTTATAATAGGTAGGGCTGAGACATCAGCTGTTTTATGGAACGTGTTACGTGAGATCGGTACATAGTACGCTAATCTCCTTCACATAACTCTGGCTGCATATTAGCGTGGCAGCTCCCACGCAGAAGGGACCGCCTTCTTTAATTCGTTCTCGCGCTTACTGCTTCCCACTGTCCCCTCAGCAACAAACAGATGGGGAATGCTGCTACAGTATTGCGTCCACTGTGACGACGAAGCAACAAGCACGCGCTATCCTCAGTACTGAGAACATCTGTGCATTCAACCATGCTGGATTATCACGAATACATTGCCGTCGAAGCATCAATGTACCAATCTAAAGGAAATACAAGCGACAATTCATAGCTTACGGACCACACAACGCACGACGAGGACTTCATATGCTCGAAGCGGAAGACACTCGCTCGGATGGATATCCGCCAATTTTGATACGGCGATGGCGTATGCGTCTTAGCTCATCCTGTGCCTGCGTACGGAGGCCATGGAGACGCCGAACAGACTATGCCGTGCGGTTGAGTACATCCTCAGAGATTTTCACTCTTCTTATTGGCTGAGCAGCCTCATGGCTTTCATGGCGCTGAACGGAACTTCTGAGATGGGATATTGATGCGGATGAAACAGAACAGCCATTCGTACTTGTAAGTGGAAGCTTCAATATGCAGAACTAATGGTGCCATGGTAGGGGCGTATTATGCGAGTTGCTTTCTGCTTCCTTTTGTTTTTATAGAGAGATCCTAAAGTCACGTACGTCGAACACAGAGCTCAAAGAAGGTTTTAGAGCAAGGACTGGTATGTCAAAGACTGTATTAGCTGTAATAATGTTCCAATCTTCCTGGTTTTTTTGTGCACGCAAGGCCAACCACAGTAATAAGGATGCACAGCTGAGAGCATCCAACTATGGCCGTTTCGCAATTTTTCTACAGCTCATTTTGTGGGAAACGGGTGCTATAGTGCGCAAGATGACAACAAAAAAGGTACATGTAAGATTTCGGAAGATCACCTATTCATACTGTCACGGCGCTTTTGGAAAGCAAGGTGGAGGATAGAGAAGAAGAGGAACAAGGAGAATTCATTCCGTGGCCGCGTTCCATCCAGATTTTCAGCTCCGAGCCTCCTAAATAAACGTCGTCGGTCCTCGTAACAATACGCTGTAAAGGATGTTGTAACCATAAATTGTAAATGCTTTCAAAACGTATTGGAAAAGAAAATCTAGGGACGATGGAGGCTTCGATCGATGAAGAGATGGTTAAAAACGACATGCTTCCGGTTGTGGTTTAGAAGCGCATTGAATTGGCACGCTTGGTGAAAGCAACCATTGCTTTAGCAGATTTCAGTCCAATATAACGAGCGGTTGAGGACCGTATTTTATTGTCGCTTTTTTTCAGGTACATACTGCCACTGGGAATGCTGTTGTTGAAGGCCGCCCAGTTGCGTTGTCCAACTGGATGCGTTACGTGAACACCGCTTCGCGTGGACAGCAGCACAACCTTGTGGCCTTCGAGCGTGCTGGAGCCCTCTATTACAGAACATGCAGGGCAGTTGGAGCATTCGAGGAGTTGCTCCTGCTTAATGAATCGGTTGATTTTCGAATATCCAATGCCTCGGGATCACCGAGAAGAGGTAAGGAAGTACTTCAATTTGCGTTTGAATGTTCGGTGGCAGATATGTACAGGAGGCTAGACAAGGCTTAAATATCACATTAGTGTGCCCTATATGAGATCACGAAATCGTGTGACATAATTTCATTCTGTGTTGCAGTAATATTTAGAACGTAAGACAGCAAGTTATGAATAAATAGTCGACAAAGACTACACACCTTACAGGAAGCACTGCCTTGCTGATTGCGTAAAGCACAGTTGGATTGATGAAATTGGTGTGAGGTAATGAACATCATCACAGAGGGCATTACATTCATTTGTTCACTTGTTCTACACAAATGATAACAATGCCAACCCAGTCTGTATGAACCCGTGTTAGCCGCCTTTTTTTAGTAAAGGGATTATACTTCTCAAGGAATAATCTTAGACCAAAACGGCACAAGGACAGACAAGTAGACCTGACTGGTGCTAACTTCCAGCTGTTGATTATTGCAGAAACATGCAAAAATGTGTGTATATCCCTCGGCAAGTACAGAGTACCTCCTTCATGATAACATTACAGAACAACTAAGAGCCAGCAAGATCCCATTCGACAGGAAACAGCCGCCTCACAACCGCAATTTTTAAGTTATTAAACAATTAAAGCAGGCTAGCTGGTAAGGATCCGTCTTTTCGGGAAGCGCAATAAACGTAATAAACGCTCAGTTGAACTTAAGCGCTTGTGCGTCGCCTTTGCTTGTCTCCTCGGTGATTCTGTGTTGCGCTTCCCAAGAAGATGGTGCACTTGGTAGTCGGTGGATGCGCGCATGTGCAGTAGATTTCATTTTAAACGAAAAGATATGGAAATTCATAAGGCCAAAGCAAAAGAACACCATAGGAAATGCGCGGACCAAAAGGGTTCGCGAACTAAAAGACCACGATAAGGCTTCTACCTGAACAGAAAGGTGAAAGCAATACTTAGAACTTTAAAACCAAGTCAGGAGTCAATTTCAAACGTTTTTCTCACCAAATTCAACAGGATAAACAACAACAAAGTTAAGTGGCAAGGCGTTGCGTCCCAATAATTTAAGCTAAAGAAAAAAAAAGAATATCAAGAAGATTTAAAAGGCGAAGAATTGAGGCCGTAAAAGCAAAGTGCAACAGATAATTAACATCAACGAAACTTAAAGAGCATTGGGCTGCATCAATCAAACAAAGCCCCGCCACGGTGGTCTAGTGGCTATGGTACTCGGCTGCTGATCCGAGGGTCGCGGGATCGAATCCCGGCCGCGGCGGCTGCATTTCGATGGAGGCGAAATGTTGAGGCCCGTGTGCTGTGCGATGTCAGTGCACGCTAAAGAACCCCAGGTAGGTCGAAATTTCCGGAGCCCTCCACTACGGCGTCTCTCATAATCAGAACTGATTTCGGGACGTTAAACCCCACAAAACAACAAACAACAATCAATCAAACAAATGCGTAAAAAAAGACTACATAAAAAGACTACAAGATAAGCCAAATCTTCAGAGAAAGTAAAACGCGTCCTCCGAAGAATGAAACTTCGCGGTCGGAAAGGGTAATTAAAGGCATGCTAATGCAATTACCGCAGCTCTTTAAAATATGGGAAGACTGAACAATTTTCCGTTCTGTTCTATGTAGCACCCTCTTCATGAAATTTGGCGCGCAAATTCAGGGATGCATCCGCATCCTTTAAGGTATTCGGCCAAATGCCCTTCCCAGTCGTTATCAACTGACAGCGCGTGCTCTGCGGCCCCTTCCTTGAAACATCTACCTGCCTGCCTTATGTACACTTTACTGCAGCGGAGAGGGATCTTCTAGACGAAGTTTGCAGCACATGTAGTGAAAAAAAGTGTCACGATTTCCCAGTTATCCCTATTCGCGATTCCATCTAAATGCTCGCCACGTAGCGGACGCTCCTGGAACCAGCCGATCCAAGGTCGACCTCGAAACGCGGCATGGTATCGCATTGCCGCGGGCTGAAAAACAGCACTATAGTTCCCTAATCGAAGCCACACCGCCTCGAAGAAGCCCGAAAAAGAAAGAATCCTCATCAAAAGACTTTTGTTGCGTGCCTCAGTGCGTGTCATCGCGATGCAAAGACAGTAACACGTCGTTTCATCGGTTCCCCAAAGAAGCAGACGACGCTTCGCGCAGGGCAACATGGATTAGGAACTTGCGCATCGGCAAGAAGATGGCGGTAACTATGCTAGTTTGGTCCAGGCACTTCACTCGCGACGATTTCTTCCTCCCCGGTGTGTACACAGATTGTGTGTGCGCGCGTTTATTATCATGCGTGCTTTTCGAAGAGCCGGAGTTTAGTTTAGGCAAGCGCGTGAACTAAAAAGTGACATCGTTTATACGGGTATATCTGGTAACGTTTTCCGAGCATGCCAATGCTCAACTTGAACCGTGGTGACATTATTGCTGACATAGTTTTGCCCGAATGCATTGTAGTAAGTACATACAAACCACGTGCTTGCTTTCGCGTGCTGCCTTCGTCCCATGCGCGCGCTGCGCCTCGTAATTGGTGGTTATGGAGGTAATGTGTGATCGTTTCACGTAGCGCGTTTGAATTTCGAGTTCATCTGGTGACAATTCAGAATTTATTGCGCTCTTTCCAACTTTTCAGCCCTCGACCTGTTCACCGTGCCTCTAAGTTTGTCTTCCAGCACCGTGCATAGAACTGCACTCTTTTAACACGTTTATAAGTGACACAATTGTACTCAATGAAACAACGTCGCGCACAAGTGCTTGCATCGTTCGGAGAGGCCTGCTACGCATGAACACGTACCTGCATTCTTCAACTTCAGGCTCGCTGGAAAGGCTCTTTATCCGTAAGAAAATCTGATGCGGGTCTCCGAACAAGTGCGACGTTTGAACGCCGCTCAAATCTTTTAGACCGATTAATATCCGATTTTCGGCAGCAACGACCATTTCGCATTCGACGAAGCATCGCGATTCGAACCCGCAACCAAGAAACCAAGAAACAGTGCGATGGCGCACACGCACGTATGTCCATTCGTAGTGCGCGCGTAGGCGGCACTCGCCAGTTCCCTCGGCTTCGCGCATTTTCTCGTCGACTTCAGCGTTCAACTGCTTGCGCATAAAGAATGCCGACTCGCACGCCTTGTCCTGGCACCTGTTCGCATGAAAAGTCACTAAAGTTTTCGAGTTTCTGTTTCCGTGCACAGAGTCACTACTTCACTCCGAAGTTATATACTCCTGCGGAAAATGCGGGGACTGCTTCTCGTCGCGAGGAAGCCTCACCAGACACGATCGGTACCATCACGCCGACAGGCCGCTGGGCGTTTACACTTGTTCGCAGTGTGACTACTCCACTAACAGAAGGTAAGTCATGACACTGCTTGTCCTAACTAAATGAGAGAGAAGTCACGAAACTCAATATATATATCTTCAAAGCTGTTCATACTGTGAGCGAGATACGGCTCCAACATATATGAACGCCAAGTAAACTGCATCCTTTCCCCATGTTTTGCCGAGCAGTCACCTCCACCAGAGACGCGTCGTGATCCGCGAAACCACACATCAAGCAGTGACATTCATTTAGACCGCTGAAAGCTACGACAGGTTTTCCGCTGACTAGACGTCACACACTTAGCTCTCTTTGTGCCGCTATGTTTGATCACGTGGGGCTGCGTCCGCATTTTACTTTAACCGGCCTTCTTCACTTCTTAACATGACAGCACAAAGCTCCCCTGCCTCTCACACGATAGCATTAGACACGAAGGAACGAAAGAAAAGAATTTGATTTTTTTTTTAGTTTCGTGACAGGAAAATGGCGTGAGACCATTGCGAACCTTCGTATGACAAGGAAACGTCGTACACCTATCTGCAACCTCGTCACTACTTATGGAACGGAATGGTGTTTGCTTGGGCACACGTATATCGTGAAACCTAGAGACAGCAAAATTTCTTGCAGACATGTTCATACAGATTTGGGAACCATTGAATTGCTATTGTTATGACCGTGCAACAAAAGGGCAAGTGGGAGGGCACGTAACGAACAAGATAGAGCCATATGTGCTACTACCTCACCTCATACCACGTATCACGATGTAGGAAAATCCAGAGGGAAGGGGTGAGCGAGCTGTTGCCATATGTTCCTCAACACTATAGGCACGGCTTTGCTCCGGCGATTTTTCCCCCCTTTCTGATATAAATGCTTTCCAATGGAACTGATTGATTGATTTGCGGGGTTTAACGTCCCAAGACCAGCTCTAGTTATGAAATACGCCGTTGTGGAGGTCTCCGGAAATTTCGACCACCTGGGTTTCTTTAACGTGCGCTAACATCGCACAGTACACGGGCCTCAACATTTCGCCTCCACCGAAATGCAGCCGACAAGGCCGGGATTCAATACCGCGACCTGCGGATCAGCAGCCGAGTGCCATAACCACTAGACCACCGTGGCGGGGCCCAATGGCATTGATAGTCCTGTAACAGTCGGGGCAGTTCAGTTTGCTGAAAAAAAACCAATAATATTAAACAACCAACTGAAAGGCGTGTTCAAACCGAAACGGGTAGATGGTTCGTGCAGTGTATGCGATGATGTCACAAACTCCCCGCCATTTGAAATATGGAGGTGGCGCCCCAAAACGTGCCGGTGCGGAGGTCATCCGGCTACGGATTAAGATGTCAGCTGTTCTGAGCTTGAAAGCGACGATTTGAGCGCTGAAGTATTACCGCTTTGCTTTTCAAGGCCCGCTGTTTTGGGTAGGCAGCGTTGAAAGTAATGATCTCAAAAAACACAGCGTGGCCGGTGTGGGAATCCGTCAAAAAATGTTGAAAGTAATTTACACGGTAACTACATGTCTACAAGCTCCTGACGACATATATTATGACAGCACCATGAAGAATATGTATTGAAAATTTTATTGAGATCACTGAACACTGAAATGTCGCCAGAGTTGCCCCTTAAATGACAGAAAGCTAGGCAAATGTGTAAGGGTTCATAATGCAAAGAGCAGGCGTGAAAAACACGGACGCAAGAGAGGTGGACAACACGAGCGCCAGCGTTTGTGTTGTCCACTTCCCTTGTGTCCGTGTTTTGCATGCCTTTTCCTTGCATTATGACGGCTTGCATTAAGTCGCTGTCATAGGCAGGGCTGAATAGCGCCATACCTTTATCTTTTATTTATTAATTGAAAGTTCCCGAATGATGGTTTTGTGATGTTTCTTGCACGGCATCATAAGTTCACGACTTCTTAATAGCGGCGTGGTACTTGGCAGCATAATGATGCCATTAGGCTCACCCGCAGACACGAACAGTGTCCGAACCAAGAGAAGACATGGCGGACCCCCAGCGGGTTCCTATTTTTTATAATCCTTCTGACGGATGATGAAGCTTGGCTTCTCTAGTGATACATTTTATGTGGCCGTTCCAACAATTCCATATGTTAGCGTAAGATTCATGCGAAAGTACGACAAGTACACGGCAAATATACCAAATATATATGGACTTTTATGGAACCACGTGGAATTGTTGGAAGTGGAACGGAACACTTCAGTAGGGTTACCTGCATGTTCCCGCATTCGTTCCCCAGCATATTTTGGTTATAGGGAGACGAATAGATGATGGCCGGAGTTAGCACTGCATGAAATGCGTCGGTATCATTAGCGAGTAATGATCCGATGCCAGCGTACGTACCATTGAAAAAAGCTTTGCAGTCGTGGACTTTTCAACCCTCATATGAATAACTGTCTTTACTAAATCAATATAACTGAAAGGTAACAAATGTAAACGTTTGACAGCGATATGTGAGGTTGCGAAGAATAATGGCAGAATTCAGGCAAGGTAGCACGAACCAAGGCACTTCTGTTATTTTGAAGTTAAAATATTAAATGTCACAGTTTCGCCGCAAGGGTGAAGCAATGAATTCGATAGCAAGAAGCTGTAATACTATACGAAGTGAGGCTCACAGCTTCAGGAGCAATATTAATTGTAGCAAACATGCACTTGCTAAGTGAGTGCCTCACGTGGGCAGCGCGTGCTGCAGTAAGAAGGGCTTTATACGTTGCGTGTCACAAAGCTACACATACAAAGCTAGGGGAGGCCGCTAAATGAACAAACAGAAGATGAGCGCGAACTATCAAGTGAAGCACGCACGAAACGAACGAACAGATATACACCGAACGAGCGCGAACAAGCTGTCACAATGGATACTCTGAGTTTGAACAGCGCTCCTGTTGCAAAGGCGGCCGAAGCAGCGAAGGAATCTAGCGTGTTTCAAGTGTCGATCTGTGACACCTGATAGTTCGCGCTCATCTTCTGTTTGTTCGCTTAGCGGCGTCCCTTGAGCTCGATTGACTTTCGTACGCTCCCTTGCGCTCCTCGGGCCATCTCGCTGGTAATGAAGAAACGCTTATAAGCGCCTGCCGTCTCTGAGTCCTGCCAGCGATAAAGGGTGTGTATGTAAGGCTCGCCGTTAGATCCCCGAAGGATCTCCTCATTTTGGCGTAGTGGGGGACGGCAAAAACCAGCCGAGACTGTCCATATAATTGCTATCGCAATAAAAGTGGGCGGTTTGTCTTACCAGTACATGGCTAAATTAATGACTTAGATAGTGACCTTCCTAGCTTTTCCCAATTTTTATAACCTCAGCTAAGTCTTGCGATTTCTCTCGTGACTAGCTGTTACATTGTTCGCTGGAACGTGTCACGTTACTTAGCTCTGGCGGGAACTTGTGAAGCGGCTAGCTGTGGCCCCATGCTACGTGATTGGCGTCACGTGTTCAATTCGGCTTGTCGGCCAACATCTGGTTGTGACGTCGTCCTTGTTCCCTTTCTTAATCTCATGTATTTCTCTTCAACCTCACCTCTGTTTCCAACCTCTTGCTATACTACACTGTACAATCCTGCGCTATCCTCTGCCATTTCCTCTTCTCCTTTCCCTGCTCCTCAACCTCACTTTGCCATAACATCGTTATAATGTACAAGGCTATGCTATGCTTTATTCTTTGCTCTCCTTCTCACTCTCACCCCTCCTTGTTACACTATACTAAAAAGGCAGGCTGTGCTATACTGCGTCCCCTTCTGTTCACCTTCACTTCCCTTACTCGCACCCTTGCTATATTGTACAAATAAGCGCTATGCCATGCAACGCATCTGCCTTTGTATAGTAGTGGGCTGAGGACGTGGGCACAAGTGCGCGCGCAAGTGCCTTGCATTTCAAAGAAGCGGATGAGCACCTGATGAGGATAGTTTTACTTCTCGCGTTTCACGAACCAATACTCGGCTTAAAGGTCTCCGCTCTGTCAAACCGGACCCCTCGAGAACAGGCTTGGCCCTTCTTCAAAGGTGACGGGGGACACCGGAAAGCAAACTAAGCTACCTCCTTTGTTCATTCAGTGGGCGGTGGAGAACCTATTCTCCAACACGTGGCGAATCCCTTGAAGTAGGCACTCAGCAGCGCACTTGTAGATCGCTTGATGTTCGCAGGTGTCGCCCGTACGTACTGAAACCCTATAAACATGAACAGATCGCAAAATACGATTTTAGAACAGGGAATGTCACCCCTAAAGCGCAGGCCAACCAGCCGCTTGCATTCATAACGTCATACTCGTATGCGCTTCCAAACATAAATAATATTCTTCGCAAATAGTATCCAGTACTAACAAGCAACGATCGCCTTAGAAAATCGTTTCCGGAAATACCAAGAGTCACCTACCGTCGTAATAGAAACTTTAAGGACCTCTTAGTACATGCCAAACTAAACCCTCAGCGCACCGCCTGCGTAATAACTTGCTCTCGTCCCAAATGTAAGACTTCCAAGCATATTCAAAATGGTCTTAAGGTTAAGTGCACGAGAAGTGAATACGTACATCATACAAATCAAGTTTCACTTGCAATAGTTCAAGCGTTGTTTACATGTTGGAATATTCACTCTGTCACAAGCAATACGTCGGCGAAACTGGGCAACCAATTAATGTTAGATGAAACGGGTATCGCGCGCATAGCGCGAATAACCTGCCCAAGGCAGTGGCGCAACATTTTAATATGACAGGTGATAATTTCGACGAACTGGAACTCTATATACTTCAGGGAAACTTCCGCTCGCCGAGGGACAGAAAATACAGGGAATCGTATCTCATATACAGGTTCAGTACTCTCCAGCCTACAGGCATAAACCTCTCAAAGGGAACTCTTGAGTCCATTAGATACGGTGGGGGGTTAACAAAGACGACAAAAGGTTAAGGTATGCACAAGCTAGCAATGTTTCTCCCAGAAAGTCTCCTTTCAGGTGCGGAGCCCCCATCCAGTTCGACGAGGACAACGGCGTTCAGCAGTGTAGTTATACTTTTAGCCACAAGCTTTCGGTGAAATGCACTGTTGGTGCGGCGCAGGTGGTGTGGGGTGGAGAAGGGGACACATGCCATAGGAGCAACTTCTGTTCCTAGCGTGTGTTCCTTTTTTTTCATCCTGCTTTCTAGCGCTGCGCACACAAAGCATTGCCAAGACATGTACAACGAGCGGATTCTTTGGGAGCTTTCGCTCTTGCCATTTATATTAGTCACGCTAACACCTGTGACCCAACTTCCCCTACACCATACCCCTCTTGTTTTTTGTTATTGCTTGTACGTGCTGCTCTTCTTCTCTCTTTTGAGGACGGTGGAGAGTGTGCAACACCGTACATAAACGAACGCTGGTGAAGGCAGTCGCCGCCCTGACGAAGACAAGCCCACTTGTCGAAACCTTGACTCCTGCGACATTCCATGTTCTAAATCGTATTTTGCGATCTGTTCATCGATTCAAGCATCCATCTTCCCCTGAGCTTGAGTGATACCGTACTATGAAATGTTTGCGGCTCTGCTATCGCAAACACCAATGAAGGGCGTGTCACCTAGCAAGGCATCTTAAAGTTGTTCAAAGGAGAAACGAATTTTTAGCAAAGCCCCACCAATATTTTGGGGCACTACATAAGACACACGGACGTAAATCACCCATTAAAACATCATTTTCAGAGCAAATGAAATGTTGATTTTGTGTGCATGATTAAGAAAAGGGCGCAGCACACACAAACGAGATACTACAGAAGAACAAAACACGAAGACGAACTCCAAGCCAGTCATCACCTTCACTCGTTCGAACACCTTCTGTCTATATATATCTTCTCCTAGGTACACCCCTGCTATATCTTTTTCTTTCACTCTCTCTCTCTGTCTGTACCTCTTTCGTCTTTCTTTCTCTCCTTCTGTCTATATATTTCTCTTTCTCCCGCCCATAGTAAGTTATGTTACAACGTCGACACAGCACAACCACATGGTTTCTACAAATTCATTTTCTGCTAGCATGATTCTGTGGCTTAGTTTTCATGACGCTCGCTTTTGGACCGTGGGTATTTTTGGGTTAAAATCCCGCATCACCCTGAAATTTTGTTGTCTTTTACTTCTTTCTTTCTTTCTCTTGCTATATCTCTCTCCTCCTTTTTCTAACTGTACATTCTCGCCTCATTTCACATTAAGTGCACATCGCTCGAAACTGCGAAACGACAAGAAGACCAAGCTAGCGAGGCATTAACAACTACGCTGTCAGAAGAATGGCTGACATAGAATGGAATCACGCTGCGAAGGACAGGTCGGAATGGTGATAATCCCGAGAGGCTTTCTTGCTGCAGTGGACAAACTTTACGGCGCTCATAACGGTGATTCTTTTCCCACTAGCAGCAACTTGAACTCGGCTAAACCTCGCAAACTGCCTATTAACCTGTGCGCAACCCACCATTTTGGTTGCTCACTGAATGTCCGCCCCATGGGATTCTCCTTCACGTCACTGTTTCTTCAGTCAGTGTCAACATAACGTAATTTTTAACGCCGCTATAGTTTCTAAGTCTTCATGATAATCTTGGTCGCCTCGATGAGGGCCCATTTAAGAAAGCTTACGAGTTACTTGCTACATTAATTGTACTCCAAAGAACCGGTTGATATTGACAGTAATGACATGCCTGTCTCAGAGAGTAAGTCATGCGTGTTTCTGTACATACAAAAAAAAAGGCGAAAGCGCGAGTAGCTCATAAAAATCAGTTATGGTTCCTTACATCGCTTGTTTCTACTTGGATAACCATGGTAACTCTAGAGATAATACAAGCAGATAAGCCAAGGCCCTTTGGACGACGTAAAATATAAAGGAACTGGAATAGCGCACAACTATATCATAGCGAGAAGTATTCGCTTGCATTGAGAGCAACTACACATGTGCCCTACAGAAAAATTCAAGGACGAAAATATACATCAGGTTTTATTGCACAGAAAAATAACTCTATGATGCACAGGGCGCAATGCGCTTTCAGATATCGATGTTTGTGTGTGTGCGTGTTATTCCCATTAGTGGAATACGGCCTGAAGATAATGAACCACGAAGCCCAAACTTCTAGAAGCAACTGACGTTGAGCTGTGTTGATAATTCACTTTTTTTAGAGCACAAGATTCACAAGAACCTGGTCACAGAGCTTGTCGTCTTGTTTTCAGCTCGCGCTAAGGGAAAAAGCTTTCAGTTTTTGTTGTCACTGTTTCATTGATAGTTACCACAAAATCGCTGATTGAATTCTTATTGCAGTACGTTTAATCGTGTTTTCCCTATGCTCGCAGGTCAAATTTAGAACAGCACGTCATGACGCACACCGGAGAGAGGCCGTACGTATGCGAAATATGCCAGAAGGACTTCACGTGGCGCTCGGACCTCAACATCCACCTGCTTACTCACACTAAGGAGAGGCCGTACGAGTGCCCGGACTGCGGCGAGCGCTTCAACTGCCCATCTCACTTGCTGCGCCACAGAAAGATGCATTCGAACGACTCCAGGCCGCACGCCTGTCCACACTGCGGCAAGTGCTACGCCAGGAAAGACTACCTCAAAGTGCACGTGCGCACGCACATGAAGGACAAGCAGCACGAGTGTCAAGAATGTGGCCGGAAGTTTGTGGACCCGAGTAACGCCAGGCATCACTACCAGTTCGTGCATGCCAAGCAGTATCCGTTCTCTTGTCCCCACTGCAGCAAAGGATTCGCGAGTAGACGCGATGTGAGACGCCACGTGCTCGCACGACACGACGGCGAAGAAGAATGAGTGCGATTGCGGCGCGAATATTTAGAGGCAGAAGACAGTCGTGATCGTAGGAGCGAGCGTCGCAATAAAATTTACGCGGTAAAGTAGTAACAATCTTTTCATGAACTAGTATAAGAGTACCGTTATGCACCGGGTATGGTTCTCACTCCTACATACCGAGCGCAGAAGTGTCGGTAGACATTGAAACACGCTGAACAACACACACGACCCTTTGCCACTTGTTTTGCTTCGATGTAGCTCCCAATTTGCACGCTGCGTATTTGGCAGTTGCTAAGTGGCAAGCACGCTTCACGAAGCCTTTCCTAACGGTTTGATAGTGGACATTAGATACAATACGTCTGGGGATTTGTGCTGTTACCAGCAATGCAGTAGGTAGCCGCACAGCAAGAACACTTTCAGAAGATGAGACGTGTAAAAGAAACACGCCTGAATGAAGAAGTACAGGCATGGTGAAAGCACAAATAATTGCGTTATTCTTTGCAAGAAGTCAACCAACATCCCCTAAGCAGATACCATAAGTTATAGCTTCAAAAGGGACACTAAAGAAACCGTGCAGATCGATCGCGGAGGCGTTTGTGAACACGCGAGCCAAATGTCATTGCATGAACGCAGGCACCTGGCATTTCGCTAATTGATTTGAAACATAGCTTAAAGGCGCCCGGTCATTGAAGAAATTATGTCAGTGGGCGCTCCGACTACGTAAATTTACTTTTTTTAAAGGAACGGAGCTCTCTAACCGAAGTATTGGTGCGTGAACTGCCAGCAGAAACAAAACTATAATATCAGCAGTGCGCGTTCAATTCTACGATATGTACAGCATGGGCACTTCTCTTACGCTCATGCCTCATCACTACTGCTTAAAGGCGGAAGCGTTTCGTAGCATAGCAGAGATCATTATAGTATAGCGAATGGGTAGGAAAGGGCTGTGAGGGTGATAAGGAGACCACAGAGTAAAGCATAGCATACATCCTCTATAGTGCAGTATAACAAGGAGGCGTGAAGGGAGGAGAGTAGAGAAAGAAGCTAGTAGTCATGTACTGTATAGTACAGCAGTCGGAGGGAAAGCGAGGTGTGCATCACGAGGAATAACGTGAGAGTGAGGCGGGAAAGGAGGACGATTTTACAACCGGACATTATCCGCCAAGCCAATCTCAATCTAGACACGAAACGCAACTCAAGTAGCATGACGTCGGATCTAGTCATGCGGCATGTTCACGTAAAAACCTTTAATAGGTGGTCCCCTGACGTGTTCCCAGCAAAACCATGTAACACCTAGTCACGGGACAAATCACGTGACTTTATTGAGCTTGTGGAAGGCGGAAGAATGCTGGTAGGCCACAAGCTCCCCAAGCCTTGCACCACTATTGCAAGCTTAAACTTTTTTTGTGTGTAGTTGGCCTAAAACCGAGCAAATAAAGTCGAGCAAGTTATCTTACCGTGACGGCGAAATCAGCCAAGGCTATTTCTAGGTCATTAGAGTTGGTTGGGGCATACCCTGCCCCGGTGGTCTAGTGGCTATGGCACTCGGCGGCTGCTCTAAAGGTCGCGGGATTGAAATTCGGGCACGGTGACGCCACTGCTGTCGAAGCGAAATATTGAGGCCCGTGTACTCTGCGGTGTTATTTGCATGTTAATGAACCCCAGGTGTGGAAATTTGCGGAATCCTCCACTATTGCGTGCCTCATAATCATTTCCTGGCTCTGGGATGTTAAAATGGAGGTATCATCATGATTAGTCATGACGCCTAGTGATGTCACTTGAAGAAAAAGCTGGCGCTTTCCAGCTTTTCCAGCTTTGTCTGAAACCATAGGGGAAATTCGCTGGCGCGTGCCGTTTAATATTTGGCTCATATGGTCACAGGAGCGTCCACAACTGATCAACATCATTTACTGGACATAATCAAAAAGTGTCCCAGGCCTCTTTCAAGGCAGAACAACATTGCTGCACTAGGTAATACATATACGATGGAGACCAGTCGCAGGGATGTGTTAGGAATCATTTTTCAAGGCCACAACATCGAAAGGGACACGAAAACTTAGGTGGGCGTGTTCTTACACTTGCCACAAAGGAAAATACTGCAATCGGCAAGAAGGATTTTTTATCCGTAATGGGGTCTACCATCGCTTTCTGCGCGCCAGTAAAAGACTTTATTATAATTTTTGCCTCGAAACCTGCCGCCGTAAGTATCAGGTGTTGCGGCTCACTTTGAATCGCTCGCGCCGGAAAGATGACTTAACATCGCCATCTCGGCTGCCGATACTACAGTGAAGTGAGCTACACGGCAGCGAAAGTGCCATGAAGGTGACCAACAGGAGCTTAGAAAAGCAAGACAGCCTTCTGTAATGGTAGCCGGCGCGTCAAGAACGCTAGAACAATAATGATGACGATGATCCTTAGTATACGGGTATGATCCTTAGTACATCGCAGAATTGGACAAGACCTGAGAATCATAGATTTTAGTTGCTTTAGTTTATATTTCGGTTACACCAAACATGATTAAGGAGATGAAAATGCAAGTGGAGAAAATAAAAAAAAAATTCACGGCATGTCCACGGAGTGAACGATGATGAATGGGCTAAGCTGCGGAGGTTCATCGTAGATCGTGCCGAGTTCCGGATTAATTTAGTTAACGCGCACGCTACGAATCCTCATTGTTCAGCTACGCACAAGTGAAATCTTCCACCGGCACTCCATTGTAAGTCAAGATCCAGTGCCTATATATATATATATATATATATATATATATATATATATATATATATATATATATATATATATATATATTGACGCCAAGCAAAGTGCCCACCGCGGCGCAAGTTTTGAGAAGCAGGCTCCCCACTACAGGCGCCGATCTCGAGCAGAGGGAAGACGAAGAAGAGCGCAGTTGCGCGAGCGTTCTTTTGGTGCTGGTCGCCATTAAAGAAGGTTGTTCTCTTCCGCCGATCGTCTACTGCTTGTCTTCGTGACATTTTATTGGTGGAGGTGCTGGGTACATGCTATCATCGCCGGAGCCACAGCGTAGCCCTGACTCAAGTCCAGTGAGTAGCCGGGGCGACATCACCCCTGTCCACGTACGCGCCAGCCGTCGCCTCCAAGGGCTCCAACCAGAACACGGTCCGTTACCTCATCGTGTCCGCGCCATGAACCTGGACCCACAGCGCTCTGCTGCGCCTGTTCCACCGGCGCATCACGTCATAGTCAACCAGCCGCAGCCACCACCTGTCTTTCACGGAGATCCTTCAGAAGACGTGGAAGACTGGTTAGACCATTTTGACCGGGTCGCGGATTGCAACGGCTGGAACGAAGAGCGCAAGCTTCGCAACGTCTACTTCGCGCTCCAAGACTCCGCGAGGACATGGTTCTACAACCACGAAGCGACGTTGACTTCGTGGGAGGAATTTCGTCGTCAGGTGATCGCCGCATATTCCAACCCTGACCGAAAGGAGAAGGCAGAGCTGGCGATACAGACGAGGTTTCAAGCCCCAAATGAAAGCGTCGCGACGTACACTGAAGATATGGCTCGGCTCTTCAGACGTGCGGACACCTCAATGACCGAAGAAAAGAAAGTGAGACATCTTATGCGTGGTGTCAAACAGGAAACATTCGCAGGCCTTGTCCGAAACCCACCAGCAACACTTGCGGGCTTCCTTGCTGAAGCGACAGCGATGGAAAGAGCCCTTCGACAGCGTTCCACGCAGTACGATCGCAACGTCTTGGAACTTTCGGACGCGCCTCAAACGGCATCGGGAAACAGCACTGCGGACTTGCGGGAGCTGATCCGAATGGTTGTCCGAGAGGAGCTCCAGAAAATGCAAGTAACCGCCGCACCACCAGCGCGAATCTCTGTGGCGGAGATGGTGCGTGAAGAGATTCGGCAAGCCATTCAATCTCCGAGCTACGACGTACCTCAACGCTATGAGGGGCCAGAACGCTCCGAGGTACCACAATGTTACGACGTACCACAGCGCTACGAGGTGCCCTACCAGCAGGAACCAGTCCGCACAAGCTATGCGGAAGCCGCCCGACGACCGTCGCTATACACTGCCTCAGCCGCCGTTCAGCCCGCCGTTCAATGGGAAGCAGTATTTCGGCGTCGCAGTCCACCACTCGTCGAGGAGTCGAGGCCACGGAAAAGCGACATATGGCGGACCCCTGACTCCAGGCCCCTCTGCTTCCACTGCGGAGAGGCTGGCCACGTCTACAGGACGTGCCCCTACCGACGAGTGGGTCTCCGTGGGTTCGCTCCGAGTGCACCTCGCCCGCGCGCTGGTGAGCGACCGGCGGAGATAGAGAACTTCCTTGCAAGCCGAGACCGTCCATACGAGCATGGAAGACACGAGCCTCGTTCTTCGTCGCCTGCTCGATACCGGTCACCAAGTCCCTCGTTTGCCCGTGACGCCCGCCGTCGTCGGTCGCCCAGCCCTGCAAGCCCGGAAAACTGAGTTCAGCGACCTCCGGAGGTGAGGCCGCTGACGCCGAACGAATGGAATATCCTCCATCTCGACGACAACGACGACAACAGACCGACGTCCACACACGCTCACACGATTCCAGGCACGTCGTGACGTCGGAGATACTTGTTACCGTAGACGACGACGAAGTTACGGCCTTAATTGACACTGGTGCCGACAGCTCAGTTATGAGTAAAGACCTCGCGGTAAAGTTAAAGAAAGTTTTTACGCAATGGACAGGATCACAAGTCCGTACTGCTGGAGGTCATCTACTAACCCCCGTCGGCAGCTGTACTGCTCGTGTAAATATTCGTGGATTTACTTACGTCGGAGTATTCATCATCCTGCCCGATTGTTCGAGGGACCTGATACTTGGCATGGACTTCCTGCAGGCGAATGGAGCTATAATTAACTTGGAAAAATCAAGCGTAACTTTTTCTACAGCGAAAGCTATAGCGGACGATGGTGGACCCGACAACAACGCTGACAACGCCTTGCGCATCGTTGCCGACAACGTAACGGTACCGCCCCGAAGCAGCCTACTGACGTTGGTAACATGCGACGCATTCGACGGCTACGAAGGCATCGCCGAGGCGAACATTCCGCTACTGCTTGAGCGGAACCTCTGTATTGCACGAGGCCTCGTTCACCTCCAGAATCGATGCTCATTAGTGATGTTGACGAACTTCAGCAATGAATACCAGCACGTACCGCAAGGCACAGCTGTAGCCTTCATACATGAAATATCTGCTTTCACAGATGTCGCCTCGCTAGGCACAGCTTCGCAAAACTCACCAAAAGAGGCCAATCTGAAGGATCGCATACACATTAACCCTGACTTACTGGAAGGGCGGAAACAACGACTGCTAGACCTTGTCAATGCCTTCTCTGACTGCTTCTCTACCGAGTCAAAAGTTCGACGCACTTCCGTGGCAAAGCATCGCATTATTACCGAAGAGTCAGCCCGGCCGCTTCGCCAGCATCCATATCGCGTTTCGCCTGCAGAAAGAGCAGTCATAAAGCGCCAGGTGCAGGACATGCTAAACGATGATGTGATTCAACCATCCGCTAGTCCATGGGCGTCACCCGTCGTTCTCGTTAAGAAGAAGGACAATACACTGCGCTTCTGTGTCGACTACAGGCGGCTTAATAGTGTCACGAAACGCGATGTTTATCCCCTTCCCCGCATAGACGACGCCCTTGACCGTCTACGTCACGCCAAGTTTTTCACCTCATTGGATCTCAAGTCAGGGTACTGGCAGATCGAGGTGGACGAGCGCGATCGGGAAAAAACGGCGTTTGTTACCCCTGATGGGTTATATGAATTCAAGGTCCTCCCATTCGGCCTCTGTTCCGCACCTGCCACATTCCAACGAATGATGGACACTGTTCTATCTGGACTGAAATGGCAGACATGCTTAGTGTACTTGGACGACGTCGTGGTATTTTCGAGAACGTTTGACGAACATCTAGATCGCCTACAGGATGTGCTCCTTGCGATCAGAAAGGCAAATCTGACTATTAAGCCAGAAAAGTGTCACTTTGGCTTTCAGGAGTTAAAGTTTCTCGGACACGTCGTTAGTTCCCACGGTGTTCGACCAGACCCCGAGAAACTGCCTGCCGTCGCAGAGTTTCCCCGTCCCGCAGACAAGAAGGCAGTCCAACGCTTCATAGGTCTGTGCGCGTACTACCGTCGTTTTGTCGAAGGTTTTTCAAAGATCGCCGAACCATTAACAAGACTAACACGCCTAGGCGTACCCTTCAATTGGACCGAAGAACAACAGGAAGCCTTCACGGAGTTGCGCCGGCACCTGCAAACCGCCCCTGTACTCGCGCATTTCGACGTGGAGGCTACCACTGAAATCCACACAGAGGCCAGCAATGTCGGCCTCGGCGCTATTCTTGTTCAGTGGCAAGACGGTGCCGAACGGGTAGTCGCCTACGCGAGTCGCAGTTTGACAAAGGCGGAAGTCAACTACTCCACGACGGAAAAGGAGTGCTTAGCAGTCATTTGGGCTATCTGCAAGTTCCGACCGTACATTTACGGAAGACCTTTTCGCGTTGTGAGCGACCATCACTCGCTGTGTTGGCTTGCGAACCTTAGAGATCCGTCAGGTCGCCTCGCTCGTTGGAGCCTTCGCCTTCAGGAGTACGACGTGACAGTAGTCTACCGGTCCGGGCAGAAACACGGCGACGCTGACTGCCTCTCACGTGCCCCTTTACCTTTGAAACCGAGCGACTTAGAGCAAGATTTTCCGTTTCTCGGCGTCGTCGACATTGTCGAGATGGCCGACTACCAACGCGCCGACACAACATTGCTGCCTGTGATCAGATACCTTGAGGGTGCGGACGTCGTTGTTCCGCGCCCCATGTTGCGAGGGCTATATATATATATATATATATATATATATATATATATATATATATATATATATATATATATATATATATATGGGTGGCCGGTGAACGGGTCTCAAGCATTCGGTATTTCACAATCAAGAAACTCGCTAGGAGACGCTGTCTGCGTCTAGCTTGTCTCTCGCGGGTGAGGGCGCGTCCTCCTTTGCGAGCTGGTACAGCGTTCCTCTAAGAAAGAGCATTTCCATAGGCAACGCGCGCCTTTCGCTCTCTCTGTCTCTCTCTCTCACACCAGACAGCAGATGGAATAGTGAGAGAGCTCGCGCGAGCCTCCCGGCGCGCAAGCTCTCGAACGCGAGCCTCCCGGCTGCGCGACGTGGCTACATACATACTACTGCTACTACTATATTACAGTGGAGGGGACGACCCACACCCTAACGAGCTTCACACCTAAATACGTGAGAAAAGAAGGACAGAGAACTACATAGACAGATTGCGCTCTTGTACAATAAAAAGAGATAGAGCTTTGTCTCTTGTTTTGGCCAGACAAGCTATATGACAACCTTAACAAATGTATTATGTGAATAATAGCAAACGCATTCGTTCTGATGTTTCAACAAAGCTGTAAACTGCATCAAAGATATCCATATGCCTCAAGCACCGTACCGATGCACCAAAGGTAAGACTAAGTTTCGATGACTAGGTTAGGCCAAACTAAGAAAGCGTAATTTCCAGGAGTCTTTTAAAGATGATTGTCTTTTTGGGATATCCAAACGCGAAAAACTTTGTCTGTTTGTCTGTCACTCGATTCAACTACCAGGCCAAAGCCGATTCAACAGGCCGACCGAAGAAAACCAAAAGAGCCTTTTGCACTGGTGGTACGTAAAGCCCCTTGATATTGCTAATTGCTAATTGTATCCCCCCATATATGGAAATAAAAGGGAAAAGAAAAGTGGGGGAAGCGCGCCACCAAAAGGTATATCGGGCTTAAACCAATCAAAATAAAAGAATAGGGGCAGTGCCCAAAAGTATTTTAAGTAAAAAGCCAATATTTGCGGTTAAAAAAATTTTCGGAGACTAAGCCAGAAACGTTATTTCAGAACTAGAAGTAATTAACTATGCCGTTAAGGGTGTGGTCCGAATTGGGATTTTAGTTTGCAATAAATGACCAAGAATGTTCCGAATGGGTTTTTGTTTTCCATAGAAAGTGGATAAAGTGAATTTGCCAACGTAATGCTTTGTCCGGCGCCGCTGCACTTGCCGTGTATTATTTATAACCAGACTGTGTGATGCTGAAGAATAAAAACGTCGTAGAAGAGCGAAGAAGAGCCAGGAAAGGTGCAGTAGAGATGCTGAGTGGATGAAGTGTCCTGGACCGTTCAAGAGATTGAGTGCATAACTCCTGGGTTCTTGGTTGAAGCACCTGAAAAATGATTTAAAACTGGAGAACTGGTTCGAATGAGTTGAATGTTATGTGGAATGTAGTGAAAGATACACGGCAGTTGTCATGAGTGTAGGTGTGGGTGATACATGGAGGACTGTTTTTGGAATAATGATCTCCAAGCTTCCGCAAGGAGCCAGGGGCGTTCCCCGCCTTCGTTGGCATAATATTGGCTCTTGCAAGAAGCCAATGATCCTAGTCCGCATCTGGGATATGTCTTGTGGGGGGATGAGATTACAGTGGATGAATTTATTATGGTTACTAATTGGAGGAGATGCGCACAGTGTTGTTTGTGTTTGAGGAATTGTGGAAAATGCTTATATGTTATAACTGTTTTTGTGTGGGTTAGGAAGTGTTGGCGAATGGCAGATGTATGGGGACAGTCATTGAAATAGTGCAATTCATTTACGCAAAGTGAGCCACGGGAACAACGGTCTGATAATGTAATAATAAATCGTTTGAGATAAAACTGTAAATGACCATGCCCTGTCATCAAATGAACGAGTTTCTTATTAGGGGGAAACCAATTAGGGATATTATAAATACTGTTAATCCAATTGTATAAAGAGGTTTTGGGTCCTTCTAATTGCCAATGAGAGTGCCAGTGCGATAACGTAATTTTATGAAACTGTGTTTTAATGGATCGAACTGAGATGAGTAGAGTGCGTGTAGGACTATTAGAGTGTGGATGGGCTGCAAGGTGATCGGCTAACTCATTTTCAAATATTCCAGTGAGAGCAGGGACGTGGTAGAGGAGAAGTCGATGACCGATTTAGATTGTGTATGGTATGTTTAATGTTGTAAATGCTACTGTTATGATCGGGAGAATTAGCTAATATAGTTAGAAGAGAGAGGCAGTCGGTATATAAATGGACACGGAGGGATGATGTGTTTAATGAGAGAGTTTGTATGTATCCTATGGCCTCGTCAAACGCCATCAACTCAGCGACAAATGCACTAGTTGCATTCTCAACATGAATTGTTTGGTGGTGAAGTATAGCATGTGTAGGGGTGAATGCGACATAAGCTGCTGTTGCTGAGTGATGAGTAAACGCACCATCCGTGTAGACGTGAATAGCTGGAATGTTGGAAATGCGTTTGTGGGATGCTGGTGTTAATTTTCGAAATGAGAAACGATGGATGTCTGCAGGATGAGTGTGCCAAGGGATGAGGGGGAATGAAACATTGTGTGGGTGATAAGTATTTAGTCCATAATAAGTGGTTGTCCGTAGTTGGGAAAGTGTAAATAGGGCATTTAACCGATCAAGTTCAAGATCCAATGGTGGGGCATTTGCAATTATTTGTAAGGACGATGTGCGAGTTGTGTGAAATGCGGCTGTCATGGAGATCACCTTGATATTGGAAAGTACCGCCACTCTGAACCACGCCGCGGCACCCTCTCCGGAGCCGTCAACCTCCTCGTTTTCTCCCCCTCGTTCGCGGAGCCAGCGCGTATCCGCAACGCTGAGTGACTGCGGCGCGCAATCAGGTAACCTTGACGTCACGAAAGTGACGCACAACTTGTTTTCGCGCGCTTCTAGATTCCCTCGCCCGCCATGCGCCTGCCCAGCGGTGGACGCCCTGTGGCTCCTAACGTGCGTTTCGCAAGTGTTCCCGCCTTTGTGTGGTGGTTTGAACTTCGTTTGCTGTGGAAATATCTTGCTTCCATTTGTTTCAATGCAGCAGTAAGGCAGAGAAAGGGCTAGCATGATTTTCGATCCTCCGAGGACAATTGAATATTGTGCGCCGGAAGCAGTAGCTCCAAAACTTCGGGAAAAAGCATGTTCCCCTTCTAAGCACACAGTTCCGTGCGAGTTCACTGTTGCAGTTTTCCTTAAGACGTTGGTGAAGTTGCATGGAAATTTCGATGTATCTTGCATACTGTTCAGTACCAATGTACCTTGCTACTGTTCAGTACAGTAGATAACGCCTATATATTTTGTTGACTTCCTGCATTGGACCGTGTTCTCGTGCGTGCGCTAGTTTTCAAATGATGTAATTCATAAGTTAAGGGCATGTAACTCCTGCTTCGTAATTGTGCGCGTGTGTGCGCGCGCGTTTGTGCATGTGTATATGTATGTGTGAGCTTGCGATAGCGTGTGTGAACGCGTATGTGTGATGTGCATGTGTATGTATACATGTATATGTGCATGTGTTTGTGTGTACATGTTCGCGTGTATGTGTCCGTGCGTGCGCGTTCGCGCGTGTATAATGTATGTAGGCACGTATGTATGTATACGCGTGCTTTTATTGCTGTGTGTGTGTCTGCGTACGTATGTATGTGTGTATGTATGTGCAGCGCGTGTATGTGTGTATCTATTTGTGCATGTATTTGCGCGTGGTGGTATCTGTGCACGTGCGCATGTATGTATCTATGTGCGAGCGTGTGTACGTATGTGCTTGTTGCATGTGTGTCGACATATGCGTATGCATGCATGTGCTTGTCGCATGTGTGTTGATAACGCGTGTATATTTATGTGCTAGTCGCATGTGTGTGGATCCATAGATACATGCGTGTGCATGTATCTATGTGCGTGTGGTCGTACGTGCATGTGTCGTACGTGTTCGCGTGTGCGTGTGGTCGTATGTGCTTGCGTGCGTATTTTTGCGTGTGTTCGCACGTGTCTGTAGTGCGTGCGCGTGTCCGTGTGTGCGTGTTCGCCCGTGTGTATGTATTTCCATTTGTGCACCGTATGCATGTGCGAGTACGTGAGCGCACGTGGTCGCATGTGCATGCGCGTGTGTGTATTTTTGAGTGTGTGTCTGCGTGTGTCTGTACGTCACCCTTGCGTTCGTATGCGCGCGTACGTGCAATCGTGCGCGATTGCTCATGTGTGCGTGTTCCCGCGCGTGTATGTATATGTATGTGCGTGTGGGCATGTGTTGGTATGTGCGTGCGTGCTGCGCTCGCATTTAACCACGATAAAGTATTGGCACGTGCGTTCTGTTTAGGCTCTTTCGAAAACACAGCATGTGTTTTGCACAGTGGCACTGATACAAAGGCATTCGGCCCGCATGTGCCGGGAAATTCACTTTAAATAAACTATTTTTCTTCCTTAGATATT
This sequence comes from Hyalomma asiaticum, assembly GCA_013339685.2. Taxonomy (NCBI): domain Eukaryota; kingdom Metazoa; phylum Arthropoda; class Arachnida; order Ixodida; family Ixodidae; genus Hyalomma; species Hyalomma asiaticum. The sequence continues at coordinate 139,778,643 of CM023484.1, read as the reverse complement.
TATTTTATCTATATAGTAGCGACTTACATGCAACACATTTCCTGTATATTCTACGCGGCATGCATTTTATGCGTCACCGTACCGCGAGCCCAACGGACGACGGCGAGGCAAACCGCGCAGCCACTGGCAGGTACTCATTTTTTTCGATGCGCTCTCGCTCGTTTTAACTGAAGCGTACTGAAATAAAAATATTTGTCACGAAGTTATAGTGGAAGCATACTATCCTCACGCCAGTTTCACAATGGATAAATTTCTATTTGGCGCTCCAAAGGCCCGAATAAACAAGCGCGCGCAATACATCTCAATGTGGTTGCAACGCGCCACTAGAGGGTTCAGCGTGCCGTGCGCACGGCTCTGGCGCGGGGAGAGAAGAAATCCGAGGAGGATTGAGGAGGAAAGCGTGCGTGTGGAGGAGAGTGTCGTTACTTTCCAACATCAAGGGGCTTTAGTGGTATGGCGTCATACGCGCCAACATTACATAGCGCAAAGGAAACCTCAGGCCTATTTGAGGCAAAATATATGTACACAACCGTGGTCTGCAGTGTTTATTTACTTCGAATAACCGTTGTAGAATCAACGCGTTATACATGGCGTCAAAGAGACCCTACAGGTTAAAAACAGCCTTACAGAAGCCGCTGCTCTGCAGCCGGGTTTAAGCCAACATTAATAAAAAGTTCCAACAGATGGCGCGAGAAAAGGGCTTCGCGGAAAATTTGAATTGAATTCAGCAATGCCTCCATTGCATCCATCGTTAGAGGATTGAGACGGGAGAAGAACAGCGTGAATGGTTCGAGAAGGGAGAAAAGAGGGTGAAACGTATCAGCGGCGACAGAAGAATAATGTCCTTTGCAGCGGAGCAAGCAGATTTGCCGCAATTTTTCCTATTGATGTATGCCAGCGCCTATTTAAAAATGATTTATGTATATTGAATTATAACGCAGAACGGGAAAGAGGCGATATTATAAAAGCCGTCTGTGAATAGGTTGAACTACGTTCCTCTTCGTCTTTACGCCTCCTCCTTTCCTCTTCGTCTTCTGTGTAGTGGGCAGCTCGCTTCCAGCAATGGGTAGTCGCAGTGGGTACAACTGTAGCTATACTGTACCCAGAACTCGCCCCGCCACGGTGGTCTAGTGGCTGAGGTACTCAGCTGCTGACCCGAGGGTCGCGGGATCGAATCCCGGCCGCGGCGGCTGCATTTCGATGGAGGCGAAATGTTGAGGCCCGCGTGCTGTGCGGTGTCAGTGCACATTAAAGAACCCCAGGTGGTCGAAATTTCCGGAGCCCTCCACTACGGCATCTCTCATAATCACAACTGGTTTTGGGACGTTAAACCCCACAAAACAACACACAACAACTGTACCCACAACTGTCGCCAAAACTCTGGCAATGTTGCATGTTTGTTATCGTCAAACCTTCCCCATTTTTTTTTTTTTCATTTATAACCTGGAAAAGTAGTCGAGTACCCACGGGCTGCCTGCCCGTGGGTACTCGAATGCGCCACTCCAGTTTCTCAACACCTCGTTCTTTTTTCTCGCTCTGTTCTAGTCAGGAGTGTTAAACGTAATCTTTAACTCTTCATCAGCTAACATGCGCCTTCAGTCCCATCATTTGGAAGTAGGTGGCGCGATCACCGGACAGATCACGTCCCTTTTGCCCAAGTAAGAGACGATGCGTCACCTCAATTTCAGGACGGTCTATATTACCGCATCTCTTTGATTAACAACGACGGCTTCAGCAGTTTTCCGTATTAATTAGGGAACCTAGCATGGTCGCCACTCAAGGCGGGCGACGCAATGCTCAAATATACACTATCATAGGCATGTAAATAATCGTCGTTATAACCAGCTATGGCTCTTGATCTGTTCTTCTTCTGGACTGATGGTACTTGATCTGTAGGGACTTCAGACCATGTTACTGTTCCCCACTCAGGGCTGTGCATGGGCGTAGTATTTCCAAAACAATGGCTTTATGAATATGCCTATAACTAGCTTAGTTAGTTAGTTAGTAAAGTTGGGTTTATTGGCGCAAAAGCGACTCAGGCTATGCTGCGCCAGTCACAGGGTTATAAAAACGTGACGTTTTATGTATATTCAATGACATGGTCAATGGTAACGATTCGGTGTAAGGAGGCTGCAAAGGGGCTAAAATCCTGCTCAATAGATGTGCGGAAAATAGGTATAAAGTCATGACGACATGATAATAAATCAATGTAAACATCGTGATGACCTTTCTGTAGTAAACGTGGCGTAGGCCTATAATTATAATTATAGGCCTACGCCGCATTTACTAGCGTTCGAAGAGGAAACCATTATTTCAATATAGGACAAGGCGACGTAGGTTAACTGGTGATTCATTAGTAAGCGCTTATGGAGGGCCTCGGCGACTGTCTGTAACGCATATACGGTGAGATCATATGGCGTATACGTCACGGGGGAGACCAGGAATGACTTCAAGGAGTTTGAGCGCAAGTGGCTGGCTCGTATCTCACGTACTGTGCGACTGCGGTGGCAGCAATCGACACGCCAGGAAAGTGTTTTCTGTACACCTATTTTGCCGCGCTTAATTCCATTCTAGGACAAATATTTATGTGGCAACACGTTGGCCGCTAGGACGGTCTGTCTCAATTTCCGAGGTTATAAAATAATTTTTCGAGGAAGTCAAGAGTTCGACCGAATACCGTCTGGTCAGGTAAAGGCATTGTTAGTGGTAAAAGGTCACTCACCAGGGTCAAAAACAAAAACAAAATGACGTTTCGAGGTCCGTACGGATCCCTTGTTCACAATCTAGGACCTCAGGCATGATGAATTCCAACCGTCGTGCCGCGAAGAAAATCTTCGTCTCATGACTCTTCACAGTTCGTCTGCAGTCTTCTATCCGAGATTTAAGAAGCTGCCTTTCTGCTCTCGAAATCACTTGATGACCGAACGCCGATTTCACAGGGTGCTTAAGCTGCAATGATTTTGGTATGAGCTGCTTCGACTTACATGTTAGGTTGAATCGCAGATGCGTCTTGAAGGCTGCCAGTCGCGTAGATGCGCTCAAGAACTGTCGAATCCCAGTGATAGCCGGTTGTCCATACAATGTTGCGGAACAAGGGATCCGTACGGACCCCGAAATGTCAGTTTGTTTTAGGGGCGAAGCTCCTTAGGGCGTGGGTCTGTACATCCCATGGTGTTTGTTGGTGATGTACGTAGCCACGTCTACTATTATGAAAAAAAAAATTCCGAAAGTTGTGTCCTCTGCCTGGATTCGAACCCAGGATCTCGGCGTGGCAGTCGAGCGTTCTACCACTGAGCTACGCCTGTTTTTTTTTTTTCTTTCGTACATGGTATTTATTGCAGTGCGCTAAGAAATTCGCAAATTGCATAAGGCGCTGTTGCAGTGACCCAGCGACAATAATCGCACAAGCAATCCAAATGACAATGTCAGCCTAAAATACACATTCACTGACGGGATGCACATAAGTGTTTTTTAGGGAGAGTTCAAGATGTGTTGCACAGTATGGCTGGTAGGGATGAGCACTTCACCAAGATGGGGTACCATTCACGCCTGACGTCAAGCTCGTCGTAGATGTCCTTTAGATGCATGATCATTTGAACAAAATGAGTTGATGCTGTGACTGGTTCTGCGTTGCGGATATTATTAACTGCTTTATTAACTGCAAGGACGCTATTCTGTTGTGGGATATCCTTCAGCGAACTCTAAAGAAAGGTCTTACCTTTAATCCGCATACTATACGTTACCTTCTGCCAACATCCCTGGATGAAGTGCCGTTTGATATGTTCTTTCTTATGGGAATGCATAGCTTGTGGAAGACGCGCATGCAAGACCGCAACGCTGAGCTACACCTGTGGTTGAAAAATTATCGCTAAAAGACCTAAACAGGTATAATGTCTCCCGCGGAATCGCATTAACAAACGTAATGTTACGTTGAAAAACAGTAATACACCGCTACACGACGCGAAAATGGATTGTATAACGAGGTCGAGGCATCATTTGAAAGAACACAGAGCTGCGTGCTTTGTAGCTTTGAACCCATTACGGAGGCACTGGTAATTATGGCGTAGTGGGTACTTCCCTACTTGGCAAAATGATAAGTTATGGCGCAGGAGATACCTACCACTTCTACTTGCACTAGTTTCCTCAAGCGTTTAAAGTGGCCTCTAAGAAAGTAGCTCCTCCTGCTTACGCTGTAACTGTCCTGCAGTTCCGCGCAGGCCTGGCTCTAGCACAGCATATCCCCCTTAAACGCGAGATCCCAGCGTACGAATACAGTGTTTCTCACGTCTTTACATGATGATCGACTGCGCGATTTACGCGAAAGATTCACGGTTTACCGATGATTCCCTCCGGAGCTTCGCCCACTCATCATCATTCACCCCGTGGATATGCTGTGATTTTTTTGTTTGTGACACTGGTCAGTGACCTTTTACCACTAACAATTTTGCGAGGAGTAGTCATCGCAAACATACAGGTTGATACTATTTTCTGAAACCTGGTTGAAAGCGATGGCGTTGCAGTATTGTTTTCCTGGAATAACGGTTAAGTAATGAGATATAATCAGGCCTTCTGTAATCGCAAAAAACGGCATGATGGCCGCAGACATTGTTTTACCAGCCGCTCACTTTCCGTTTAACCAAAATGTGTTTCGCCTGTAGAGATCTCTGCAATTCGGTGGTGCTCCACGTATGCGTGTTTATTTTTGCGGGTTTATTGGCTTCGAGCAAAACAACGTTTTAAATGCCTCGTCATAACGACACGTCCAGCCATTTACAGGTGGAGTTCCATATCTCGTTTGTTTTAGGCACCTGCGAGGAATGACTCCCGCTGAAAAAAAGACAAAATTTTCTGTTAATAGGGCAGACTTGCAGGATAGTTGGTAGAGCATCATTTAAGAAGCAAGCGGAGAAAACACAGGGATGATGATGATCAAAACTTTATTTCTCCCAAAAGAGGGGACCGACACACAGGGACTACGAAGAACCAAACACCACACCACGTAGCGATATCAACTGATTTTATTGCAGTGAAAGACGTATATAAATACATACATAGCAGTGCCTCGCTACAAGTGTCACCGATCCCGAGCAGTGAGGCACGGGATGCAGTCGCCGGAGATCTCAAGGACCGACGAAATAATCCCCCGGAAATGATCCCGCGAAAGCTCGGACAATTAGGTTTTGTTCTCCTCCGGCGCACTAGCAAAACGCCAGCATTGGTTCGAAGACCGAGTCAGAGCCAAGGGCGATCAAGCAAAACAAATATATTCTCCTCAGACAGGCAATTACACTAAAACGTGCACAAAGACAGCTCTTCACTATAAAAACACAGCTAGGTTGCGACATTACACGAAGCCAACAACAAAGGAACAGTCTCATGCACTGCAACAAAGAATAAAACACAAAAAAGTCCTGTTCACCAGACTCCCTCGAGGTGTCTTCAAAACTTGAAACTTGCAGGCAGTGCTCGTCGGCCGGCTCGCGGAGCAGCGCCGATTCACGTCTTCTTGCTTCTTCTAGCTGAGACACACGACTATGAATCTTACGGCTGCTGCTCACGGCCCGTGGTCGACTCTTTATATTGCCTTGCAAAGCCGTTCTCGAAGGTTCGATGCGGCCCCCGTGAGCAAAGCATGCGTAAGGTTTACGAAACTTCTTGCCGTTTCTCGGTTCTTCGCTGATTGGACGGCGCTTCCTTCTCCCTCTCAAGGCAAGAAGAGCGTCGGTACGCACTCCTGGCCTCCTCTCTCTCCCTCCGTCGGTCTCGGGCAATCGCTCACCACGACCCGATGACTCACTGACACATGCTACAAAATTCTCCCTTCTTCCTGACCTTGGGTGAATCTTTGCGTGCTGCTTTTCTTGTTGTTTTTTCACTTTTCCCTTCAGCTCGACAGCAGGTCTTTTGACGGAATGGTCACTATTTCGTGACAACAAGCACGACACACACGATAAAAATCAAATACAATAAACGACACAAAAAGTTGCAAAGGTCGTCATTACATGATGCTGCGTGCGGGTGGCAAAGGCCATACGTTTTAGGATATGCTAGCAGAAAGGAGTGCAATTCTTTTATCAGAGAAGTCAAGAGACGGTGAACTTACACTTCCACCTTTTAGCCATGCAATGTTACGTGCTTCTATAATTTTCTGCGTCAGTTGAGTATCGCTTTATCCGAGCAGGTCACGTTTTTTTCCTAATGAGGCGACAACCGCAATGCTTACAATAGAATGCCAAAATGATGTTCGAAAGCACTGTTGAGATATTCCACTTATGTTCACGAAGCCTGTCATTTAGAGATTGGTCGGTCCGTGTAATGTAGAATTTGGCGCATGCAAATTTATATACGGTACGCAAATTTCTCTACGCAAGGGGGAAAATCATGCAGACCCCTGCATTGTGCGAATGGGTGCCGTGCCAAGCAGACAGTGAGGAAATTACCCTAGAATCGCTTGGGATTCAGCTTGAGTAGTATCAAGGCCTTTGTGGAAAGCGTACACGTACCCGCTAACGAGCATGCTTAACGTGAGCTAACCAGGAACGTCGGCAGCACTGCGGCGACTGAATAGTAGTACCTCATGGTACGACGTCGCGTTGGTACTCACGTTAGTTTAACGCAGGGACGCGTCTTTTGTCGAAGAAAAATTCACAATACGTTAATGTGCTACCATAATGTGTTGCTGCATGTCGAGCAAAGTTGCACAAATACATACCGGATGGTAGCAGAACATAGGTATTGGTATGATAGCGTTGTCACACACCAGAAGCGCTATTCACGTTATGCAAGTACGATCATTACAACTGCACTTGTGGGAGGAGACATCATTGTCTAGTTCTAGCGTGCTTCCTTGGTACCTTGACAGCCCAGCCCATGTTCGATTCCCCCCCCCCCCCCCCCCCCTACCGCTTGGCAACTTCGATGTCGCAAAACAAAGCTTGCTCAAGAAAGATCAGGAGCGAAAAGATGCTGCAAGGTGATTAAAAGAGTACTGACGCGAATTTTTGACATTGTCGTATTGTTGCTGTAAATGAAAGCACCGGCGTGGTGAACCCCAAAGAGGGTATCTTGGTGCCTCGCAACACAATGAATATATTTTTATACGGCTCCATTAAAAGCTCACTTTCGGTTTCGATTCGAGGGGGCTGTTTCCTAGTGACGTGTTATTACGGTCGGACGTACGTCAAGTCACACAAGAACAGCAATTCGTAATAGTTCGCTGCAAGTCTGTAGTCTGTGCTCAATTACACGTCAGACAGGCAAACAACAATTTCACGGTCGTCCAGCCACCCAGACAGTGATTACGGCGACTTTTAAGAGACTGGGTTCATGCGTGATCATAGTGCCCATTATGCAGGGGCTGGCTTGGAGTGCTGGGCGACAAAAACTTTAAAACTAAACTGAAATATTTTACACGTGTTTCTTGGCAGCCGTGTGCGGAGGGCTTTAGCAATACATGGCTAGCAAACGAAAAATGTATATTTTGCGCCGCCGCAAAATCGTGTCAGTACATTAAGCACACCCCCTCGTTCGCTGCATGCAAAGTAGGTCTTCCTTATTAGGTGCCGTTTTCTTGCGGTTACATGTACGTCGGACAAAGAGGCCGGTGTTGAATATAAAAAAAGGCCCAGCACAAGGGTTCTCTAAAAGGGAATGAACACTCCCACATGGCTAGGCATTGTTCGGACCACTGCTGCGGCCCTAACTTGACCGATATATGATGTCCTTTCATGCCCAGCGAACAGTTCACTAGAGAGATTGTCAAAGCATATCAAATTATTAAAAGCGGTCCTGGTTGCGTGAGCATGCCTTCAACAAGCCCTGCATGGCAAGGACATTTCCTTTCTGCATCGTTGCATTACATAGCATAAGTTGTACTGGCTTTCACCCATGTGTATTCTGTCGGATTCTTACCCACTTTGGTTTTTCAATACTGGATCATATGGTTTTGGTGCTGCCACATATATATGTGTGTGGTTGCGTTGCCTTATAAGGTCAGCTGTAAGACAGCGCTTTCGATTGCGTCCTTTCTTGCTCGTTGTGCTCGTTTTTCGCGCTGGCCGTTAAATATGTCTGTTAGGCCCGTTAAATGGCTACGCACTTCAAGAAGGTGAAATGAACTTTATTTGGTCCTGGAGAACCCCGATGAGACACCCCCCGAAGAGGAGTCCACCGCAGTTGCTGGCCGCGCGCACGCCGGTACTGGAAGACCGTGGCCCTCCGCCCGTTTGCTGGCCTCCTGGACTGCGGAGAGCTGGACTGGGAGGACAGCCTTTAAGGGCCCTCTCCGCAGCCTTTAAAGGCCCTCTGCAAGTACTGTTTTGCGCTCAACTTTTCGCTACGTAACGACGGGCACTGCCAGAGCATGTGAGCGAGTGTGCAGTTATCCGCTCCACGGCTAGGGCATCCTCAATTCATACCTGCAGCAAAGTGATAGTACGTGCTACGAGACGGGAACGAACCTGCCTGCAGCATCCAGAGATCCGACGACTGCGATCTATTGAGCTTCGAATGCCGGAGAGGGTACCTCCGCGTTGACAGCTTGTAGAAACAACTTAATGAGCAAACAGACAGTGAAGCCTAGGAAAACATAGGGGAAGTTACTTGTGGTATTGTAATTGTGGAGAAAGTAGAAAGGAATTAAAGTGGACGAAAAGACAAACCTGCCCTCGGTGGGACCCGAACCCACGACATTCGGATGTCGCGTCCGATGCTCTACCAACTGAGCTACAAGGGCGGTCGTCCCCCCGTCCACTTTATTGTGTATTTATGTAGGTATTATCCTGGGAGTGTTAGGCAGCGCCACTCGAGGCCAAGGCGGCGTGTGTAGAACACACTTTCTTGCCAGGAGGCGTCACGTAGAACGTGAACTTAGATGAGATGGCTGCTGCCCAATAAGCCCTCGCATGCTACCTAAGGCACCAAGTCTGCCGCAACGAGGCCCAAGCTATGAAATAACGATTAATTCCTTTCTACTTTCTCCACAATTACAATACCACAAGTAACTTCCCCTATGTTTTCCTAGGCTTCACTGTCTGTTTGCTCATTAAGTTGTTTCTAACAAATAAAGAACGAGCCCTTGACCCCTTCCCTTTCGTTGTTGACAACTGGTAGTGAGACGTTACTTCGTGAAAATTACCAAGTTGATCCCGAAGCTCTCCGCGAACCCGCCTCCGAACCCGCCCGGACCGTCGCAGCACGTGGTGTATCGCGCATCGTCATGGGCAATTTCGTTGACGTTGGCGAACTGACGGATGACCCTCTGAGCCCATGCGCACTTCATGCCCCGCCATGGTGGTCTATGGTACTCGGCTGCTGATCCGAGGGTTGCGGGATTGAATCCCGGCCTCGGTGGCTGCATTTGAATGTAGGCGAGATGGTTAAGCTCGTCTGCTGTGCAATGTCAATGCACGTTAAAAACCCCAAGTGGTCAAAATTTCCAGAGCGCTCCACTACGACGTCTCTCATAATGATAGCATGGTTTTGAGACGTAAAATTCAAACAAACAATCGATGACCTTCAAGTTGTGAGACAATTTATGAGATAATTTAATGTATAATGATGCATCTGCAAAATAGCGTTTGCCTACCGTTATGGACGTCCAGACCATGATTAAACTTACAGAAGTTTATTTATTTCATCTTGTGTGCAACTGAAGGAAGCTCGTGGTAAGGACAACCGGCCCCTTTGTTTGGTCACCTCAGCTTGAACTATTACTTTTACAATGCGCGCATGACTTTTTGAGCGCAGCGAAAGGAGAGCTTAGAGATTCCTCTTTTTATTAACTTCGAGCGTCTACTGTCAAAACACAGGATAGGTTTCCTAGTGCGCAGTTGAAAACACCACTACCCTCAGTCGGAACTCATTATTAAACGTAACCCCGAAAACCAAATCGAATGGACGTATGGTAATTCGCAAGTTAATTCAACGGGTTGTGCACATGGTTGATGACATCTGGCCCATCGGAAGCGAATCTATCAAAGGAACAAAATATATACAAATTATTACAGAATTAGCAAAGAAACAAATAATTGACAGCGAAGGTGTTTAAGCCCGCTGAACGTGGTTATGCGTTGCATAACATCAGCATCATGAATAAGTGCGCATGCCCTTTGTCTATGGAATTACAAATCTCGGGCATTTGCCCGCTCCCTTGTTTCGTCGCTTGTGCTCATGCCCTCAGCCAACAATACACAAAGGCAAAAGCGTTTCATGAGACGCTAAAGCAAAAGAGCAGCGCCACAGCAAAATAGTTGCCCAGATTTGCTAAACTTTGGCGCTGATGCAACCCGCATGGAATTGCCATGGCCATGGAAGGAACGTCCAGGCCACGATCCCCGTAACAAAAGCTCCACTTCGTGACAGAATGCACCGCTTTTGCACGCCGAGCGCATCGTCGTGTAGATGGAGCGACCGAACAAGTGCGCCACTCCCGAAGAAAGTAAACCGCGGCGCAGAAGCCGTCGCGCCGCTACTTGAAAGCGTGCGAGACGACTTGAGCGCACTTCCAGTGTTACGAGCCAGCGAAAACGAGAGAGGCTATTTGTATATGCGGAAACGTCGCGAAAGCAATCCAGACCTACAAGTCTGATAACTGGCAATGAAAAATAAACACAACTGTACATACTTCAATGTCCTGAGTGTTTTTAGCGGTTCCTTGTGACGCCGCGCAACAGCCTCGGGAGAAATAAAACTAGCTGGGACCGTCAGCTTCGGCGTTTGCACAGTATTCGTACCTCAAAGTGAAGCTGCCCCCTAATCTATGTTTCCTTGTTTACATACGAAATGGTAAGGTGTAAATTGCGACGGTAGAAAGTGCTCGAAATCTGCAACATACCCCAGTAAACAGTTTTTAGAACAGTACTCACGTATTTATGAAAAAAACGTTTTGTATGTACGTTTCGAGGATGCGTCGTGAGGCAGAGAAAAAGAGCTTTGCGTCGCTCGAGACGCGCAAGCTGGGACACCTTTCGTAGTTGTAGTGTATGGTCTAAATTGTAATGAGTATTGCGCCGTTAACAAGCTCAATTTAAAGAAGCATCGTGACACGTTTAGTTCAAAGGCTAGCCCCATACATTTTAGTTAAACGCATTATTCCATTGGTTCACTTCAGGCACGTTTCAACTGCTCTGCTTAATATTTGAACAATATAATTCACAAAGCATTAACTTGAGGTCAACCTCTTCCATACACTCGATTTTCACTTGGGTGACTTATACCGTGTTTTTTATTTGTGTTTTCACATTTTCACTTTTATTTTCGCTGCCATCAAAATTGCGCACCGCGCTAAAACAGCTACGTGAAACGAAATCATCTGATGGACGGCCCAGCCTCTACTTCGAATAGCTTCTCTGTTAAAGAGTGACAGGAAAAAAATGCGCCTCGTTTTCTTCGCATGTGTGAAAATTGGCATTAAAGATTAAGAATACATGAGTGATATGAGTTATCTATTCTGACATTAATAAGGTGACGTCTTAGCCCGTGACGTTATGATTAACGAATAAGAAGATCAGGTGTAGCGAGTAACCAGGTTACTCGGCCAGGGATAAAAAATCGGGAAAGCATAAGACCATCATAACAACATCAAAATGTTCCATTTGATGGCTGTGCGTGACTGAGGGGGATAAAGTTAAGCATAAAATGTTTCGTTACGTCCAGTAGCGGTTAATAATTGCTAAATAACTTTATTCATAGTGTTCATTGCACGCCGAAGGACCATAAAAGTGGCAGCATAGAGCGAAAAATAACATCGTCCCGATGCTACAAACAGAACATAAAAGTGAGAGTACATGCAATAAATTAAGTTAACAATACGTCACAGTTAAACAGGGCGCGTAACAAGGTTTCAGTCGCACCACGTGTAAAACATCGGGTCGTGTGCGCCGCCGCATGGATGACGTTAAGCCATCGGTCACGACTCCATAGTTCACTTCACCACAATGCCGGAGTAACTTGGAGGGTCCAAATTAGCGCCGCAAGTGTTTCTCACGAAGCCCGTCGTCGTATCCGCGCCGAGACCCAAACGAGGTTACCGGGTTGGTATTCAGTGTAGCGTCGCCGAAGGTGGTAGCAGTGCCTGTCGACCGTCTGCTGGTTCTTGATACGCAATAGCGAGCGAGAAGTCGAGCTTCTTCGGCGCGCTACAGGTAATTGGTAACGTCAATCACTTCTTCGTCGGTGTAGGCGGGTAGCATCGCGTCAAGCGTCGTTGCAGGGCTCCGTCCGTAGATAAGCTTGTATGGCACAAGCCGCGTCGTTTCTCCAGCGGCCGTGTTGTACGCGAAGGTCACATACTGAAGTATGACGTCCCACATCTTGTGTTCGACATCGACGTACACTAGCATGTCACCAATGGTCTCATTCAAACGCTCGGTGAGCCCATTCGTATGCGGGTGGTAGGCGGTGGTTCGAGGGTGGCTTCTCTGACTGTACCTCAAGATCGCTGAGTTAGGTCCGCCGTAAAGGCCCTACCTCTGTTAGTGATGAGAACCTCTGGGGCTCCGTGACGCAGGACGATGTTCTCAATGAAGAATTCCGCGATCTCGGCGGCGCTGCCCATGTGCAGGAACCTTGTATCGGCACGGCGGGGGAAGTACTCAGTCGCTACAGCGATCCATTGAAGTCGACGTCAGGAATTGCCCCAAGTCCATGCTGCTTTTCTCTAGCGGTCACCGAGGTGGTTCGGTGGGCTGCAGAAGCGCGGCTGGCTTAGTTGGCGGCATTTTGCGTCGCTGACAGCCTCTGTGTGTCCTGACGTAGTGGGCGACGTCGGCAATGATTCCAGGCAACGGTACTTTTCTTGTATCCTCGAGAGAGTGCAGGAAAAACCAAGGTGTCCTGCTGTCTGGTAGCCTTGTAAAGCTTCCAGAACCTCCGGACGTAATGCTGAAGGCCCGACGAGGAGGTGGTCGGCTTGGAGCCCCGAGAAGCTCTTCAGGAGAAACGAAGGTAGTCCTCAATGGAAGACTTGTCACAACGACCCTGTCGCCTTCCAGGTAGTCCATTAGGCTCTCCAGCTCTCGGTCAGCTCGTGCTCGTTGGCGTTCGGCGAAGTCATCGGTACTTATGGGTCCCAAGAAAGAGTCATCGTTTTGTTCACCCTGGGGCGGCGGATGAACGGCGGCGCTTCAGAAGCAGTCGTCGTCGGAGTGCTTTCGTCCGCTCTTGTCGACGACGGTGATGTCAAATTCTGGCAGTCTAAGACTACATCGTGCGAGGCGTCCTGATGGATCTTTCAAGTTAGCTAGCCAACACAAGGCGTGGTGGTCACTCACTACTTTGCAAGGCCTGCCGTACAGGTAGGGGCGGAATTTTGATGTAGCCCAGATGATGGCGAAGCATTTCTTTTCTCTAGTGGAATAATTCGCTTCTGCCTTCGAAAGTGATCGGCTAGCGTAACTGATGGCCCTTTCAAGTCCGTCGGTCCACTGCACAAGCACGGTGCCGAGCTTTGCTCTACTTGCGCGCGTGTGCATTTCGGTGTCGCTTTTTCGTCGAAGTGCGCGAGTATTGGCAACGTATGCAGGCGTCGCTTTAGTTCTTAAAATGCCTTGAATTGCGGCGTTTCCCATTAGAAGTCGAAGTCGACCTTCGTGAGGCACGTCAGTGGCTCGACGATCCGCGAAAAGTCCTTGCCGAAGCGGCTGTAAAAAGCACAAAGGCCAAGAAATCAGCATACTCAGCCTTCTTGCGGTAAGCAGAAGGGAAGGGACCGATCGCGGCTCTTTTTTACGGTTCAGGGCGTACTCCAGACTTCTTAATAACGTGGCCAAAGAGCACGAGCTCTTGGTACGCGAAGCGGCGCTTTTCTGTCTTCATGGTAAGCTCCGAGGCCTTGATTACCTGAAGAAGAGCTTCAAGGCGCCGGAGGTGTTTGTTGAAGCTGGAAGCAAATACGACGACGTCGTCCAAGTAGACGAGGCAAGTGTGACACTTCAGCCTGCCAGTACTGTGTCAATAACCCGTTGGAACCTCGCTGGTGCCTAGCAAAGGCCGAAGGGCATGACCTTAAACACGAATTTTAAAAATTACTGACCTATATTATCTTAGGCTCGCAATATACATACGAAATGAACGGTGAAGAATGCAACCCTTTTTCTTCAAAGGTACCTTTCTACTAACACTGAATACAATTTTAGGCACGACCAGTTCCCTTTTGTAGAACATTATACGGTACTAAACAGCTTACCTACTGTCACGGGGCTACCGAATAACGTGCCCTCGTGTAGGTTCGTGTTCAATAGTCGATGGCTTGACAGTCATCGAGGAAGGATAGACGAGACCGTTTGTGCAGAACAAAACAAACAAACAACACTCGCTGTATTTACAGACACGGGAAAACGGGAGAAAGGATAAAGACAATACGGAGCATAGCAAGGAGAGGATAAATTAACAAAACTATGAATGGGAGCCGGAATAACTAGCGGTGCGCAAGAACCAATACAAGAAACAAGACTGTCACCGTTCAGGCGGGCGCACGATAGTAGATGGCGGGGTGGAGACAGCAAACGCACTCGGAGCGGACTTGGATCGAGGTGTCGCTCGGAGGGTAGGTAGCGTCGGGCGAGTCGGGGTCAGCAACCTCTCGGCTTTCCTCAGCCGACGCTGGGACGCCGAACCGGAGACGCAGTTGTGCCTGGCCAACGCCAGGCGATGGGAAGTCGGTGGAATGCCTGGCCAACGCCAGGCGATGAGAAGCCGGTGGAGTGCCTGGCCAACGCCAGGTGCTGTACCTCTCGGGTACACGCCCAGGTGGGAGCCTGCAGCGGCCTTGCCACAGGAACTCGGCCGCCACTCCCGCGCCCTGGTATGCTTCTTTCTTTCACCACGTCCCAGCCACGTCTGCTTAGCTCTGTTCCGGAAACCTCGGCCGTACTTTTTCTTCTGCCGTGGCGCCTCCTCATTCGTTGGGCAGTTTCGAGCCACCACGCGCAATGACGCACTGCCTCGTCGTCTTCTATGTTGATGGGATCGGTGGCGCGCACTTCAAACACAGTACACTTTGCCCCGCACGGCCACTTCACTCCATCACACATGCCCCTCCTTCGGGAAAAAGTTTTTTTTTCAAAAAAAAAACTTTCTAGGTCTTAGACGCAGTCACCGATTGTCCGCTAAACACACTGCACCGCACCAGTGAGTACAACACATATATGATTAATGTCCTCCGTAAACGTTCGCACACTCAAACAAAACCAGAACAAGGAAACATGTAGTCAACTATTTCATTATGGCAGTATGTTTTCTGCAGGTGTACAAATCATGTTATTTAACACAATATGTAGAAAATCTGGCTTAGAGTCCAAACTCCCACTGGGCCAAGTTATCCGCAGCTTTCTCTACCAAAAGAATATTGACAACAAAAGGCCTTGAAAAACTGAGCAGAAAGTCATTCCGTGTTCACCGTCAAAAACCGAGAAAAGCTACCGGATACCGGAAACGGAGCTAAGTAATTGCATCCCACACCAGGCGGATACTTGTTTTGACCTGCTTAGCAGAGGATACTGCTAGAAATGCTTTGAAGCATTCTGCATCAGTTGCCTGTCTGGAAGAGCACACCAAAACAATCGGGTTGATAGCCGATCTGCGAACCCTAAACCAGCAACTAGTGCACAAGTGCTGCCATGTGCACCCATCATGCAGTCTTCGAACGGCGCCTTCCTTCATGGCAGTGCTCTGCATAGTCTTATCCGCAATTTTCTCTGCATCAGATGATGCGACAGAAGACGCGTTCACATCTGCGATATTTCGTAAGAATTCTCGCCCTTTGAAACCAACATCAACCTCTGGCACACCAACATACGGAACCATGACCTCATTCTGCTCTACTGAAAAATCTAGGAGTAGCACTCTGGTACTATTTTCCTCCCCACTCCGATAAACACCATTTGCATCGTCCTGAGAAGAACCTTCTCTCACCGCGAGGTCATCCGCATGACACTCCACCATGCCCGCTCCGCATGTGTCCCCAACTGGTGACACACAATCAGTATTGGCGACCCCCATATCCAAGTTCGTGTGACATTCATCATCACCGTCTAGAGGCCTTCTTACTTCGTCAGTTCTACTTGACTCCCTACAGAATGCAAAGCCCAATTTCTTCTCAACGGAGCGTTCGCCTTCCTCGCTCTGAAAGATGCTGTTGGCATCATGGGACTCATCACGGTTCCTCACACTCTCTCGGCTTCCTGCCTCTACACCAGACGAGACGTCATCGTCTTCACGACTGCCTGAAGTTATTGTCCTATCTCTATGTGGGTCATCTATTTGGTCCTCATAGACCGAGCCTATGTCGCAGTCTGCCGCATACAGCGGTCCACATGCATAAGAAGTGACAATCACCTTAGAATCCGCTAGAGGGTACTCTTCATTGTCCCTCATACTAACTGCCCCTGCTCTTTGGTCAGAGCAACCTTGAGGAACTTTTTCCTCATTATCATCTGTACTTGGCCCCCCAGGGGTCCCAAAGTACAAACCATCACAGGTGGAATTTTCCTGTTCCACGCCAGTGAAGCTATCACACGAGACATCGTCGCTTTCATTTTGGACATCCCGCTCTCTGTCAGACACATGACCACCTGCACTTTGATCTGCCGTTAATTTCAACCTCCCCGGAGGTAAATTATCTCTATGGTCTTCGAAGACCATGCTTTCATTATGTGTTACCGCTGCCCCCGGAACACTTGTAGTATTCGTGGCCATCGCCCTACTACACTCCTGACAACGGCATTCGCTGTCCTCACCAAGACAAACTAGCAGATCTTCTGCACTAGATATTTTGTGAGGAATTCTTTCCTCATCTACAACACTTAGCCCCCTAGAGGCTCCAAAGTATCCCTCAACGTTTGTGGAACTTCCCTGTTCCAAGCTCGCAAAGCTGGCCTCTGCCTCACCGAGCACCTTCGAACCCATTCCAGTCTCTCGGCTGTCTACCTCGACGCTATCCTCTAGCTCAGGTTCTGACCCCATCGAAAGGCTGTGGTATGGTCCTATGCTCCATCCAAAGAGAGACCCTGATCCTTCCTTTAACCAAGTGCTGCCTATATAGCAAACCTCATCCGCCTCATCACATGTGCTATTGCACGGCGTTTCGCTACGCTCCAACTTCTCCATCCGAGCTTTTTCCACATCTGCCAGTCGGAGCTTTAACTCAAGTGTTCTTAACCTCATTTCTTCGAGCTCTTTTTCCTCCTCCTCCATCTCCCTTTCAAACTCTAACCGCTCCTTCTCTTCTTGTAGCCGCGCAGCCTCTCGGGCATCAACCCATGCCGTAAATTCCTCACCTTCCAAACCTATTCGCCATGCCAACTCTTCAAAAACTTTACGAGATTCTGATGCGCTCATTTTCTTTTTCGTGAAATAAAGTGCAGAAACGGTCTCGTCGTCCTGTCCTGTCGCGGACGCCAATTTGTCACGGGGCTACCGAATAACGTGCCCTCGTGTAGGTTCGTGTTCAATAGTCGATGGCTTGACAGTCATCGAGGAAGGATAGACGAGACCGTTTGTGCAGAACAAAACAAACAAACAACACTCGCTGTATTTACAGACACGGGAAAACGGGAGAAAGGATAAAGACAATACGGAGCATAGCAAGGAGAGGATAAATTAACAAAACTATGAATGGGAGCCGGAATAACTAGCGGTGCGCAAGAACCAATACAAGAAACAAGACTGTCACCGTTCAGGCGGGCGCACGATAGTAGATGGCGGGGTGGAGACAGCAAACGCACTCGGAGCGGACTTGGATCGAGGTGTCGCTCGGAGGGTAGGTAGCGTCGGGCGAGTCGGGGTCAGCAACCTCTCGGCTTTCTTCAGCCGACGCTGGGACGCCGAACCGGAGACGCAGTTGTGCCTGGCCAACGCCAGGCGATGGGAAGTCGGTGGAATGCCTGGCCAACGCCAGGCGATGAGAAGCCGGTGGAGTGCCTGGCCAACGCCAGGTGCTGTACCTCTCGGGTACACGCCCAGGTGGGAGCCTGCAGCGGCCTTGCCACAGGAACTCGGCCGCCACTCCCGCGCCCTGGTATGCTTCTTTCTTTCACCACGTCCCAGCCACGTCTGCTTAGCTCTGTTCCGGAAACCTCGGCCGTACTTTTTCTTCTGCCGTGGCGCCTCCTCATTCGTTGGGCAGTTTCGAGCCACCACGCGCAATGACGCACTGCCTCGTCGTCTTCTATGTTGATGGGATCGGTGGCGCGCACTTCAAACACAGTACACTTTGCCCCGCACGGCCACTTCACTCCATCACACCTACTTAATCCCATCCTTTATAAATGCACATCCCTGTACTATCAGTATTCCGCAAAACTGCAAGTCTTTAAGTTACTTTAAAAATGCCATGAAGAGGTACTTCCTTTCTGTTAGTGACTGAATTCATTGCTAGGTCTCTTCTTTTGGACGTACCGTTTTCTTTCAGTGCTGTATGCTTAATTATCTTTTTAATTTGCTACATTATCAGTGCCACTTTGTGCTTGTAAACATTTTCGTTATTACAAATTGTATTAGCGTACACAAAATATTTGTCTCTTGAAATTATGTTGTTAGTTATGTAACATATTTATGTAACATATTTATGTTTGTTACTCTATTGCACAAACTTTATGTATCCTTTTGTGTTCTATGCCACCGCATGCTGCCGCACTGTTGGAGCAATGTATGTATGGGTGGCAAGGCCTTAGTCAGGCAGACAATGTTCTGCCTTTTGTCTTGTCATCCAAGACTCACTCTGTGTCTGAAATAAATCACTTCTTATTAATAAAATAGACCCTCAGGTGTTATGAAGCCAGTGTTCTCTCGGCCTCTCTCGTTTACTTCGATTTCTAGTAGCCCGTTTTGAGGTCCGTCGACGGAAAATACTTTGCGTTGTAGAGTCTATCCAAAGCATCGTCTATCCGTGGAAGAGGATACACGTCTTTCTTCGTGATCTTGTTCAGGCGACGATATTTGACGCAAAAGCTTAAGCTTCCAACCTTCTTCTTCACTAACACCACGAGTGATGCCCTCAGACTCGTAGACAGCTGAATCATAGCGTCACGCAGCATTTCGTTGACTTAATGCTTGATGGCCTCGCGTTCCCGTTCCGAAACTCGATAGGGGCTCTGACGGAGAGGACGGGCATATTCGTCGGTTATGACGCGGTGTTTGGCGAGAGGGGTCTGACGAAGCCTCGTTGACAACGAGATGCAGTCCTTATATTGCTGGATTAAGGCCGTGCGGACACGGCGGGTCCCCTAGAATCGTTGAGCGGGAAGGCATTGCTTACTTCCACAAATTCATCTTTGTGCGTCACCGCCGTACCACTCTTCAGGCGCCTTTATTCGCCGCTGAAGTTCGTCACCATTACCTTGGCTTCGCCATTATGCAGCTTGGCTATGCCTCTTGCGACGCACATCTGGCGGTTTAGGAGCAAGTGCCGGTCGCCCTCGATGACGCCTTGTAAGTCGGTAGGCGCTTTGGTGCCGACGGAAGTGATGACGCTGCACAGTGGCGGGACGGTTACATGCTCTTCTACCACATTCAAGGCATGAAAGGCGACGTTGCTATCTGACGGCGCTGCATTATCCGTGGAAAAGCGCGATTGACCTCCATCATAGGTCGATGACTTCGCCGTGATGGTCCAGGAAATCCATTCCTTCAGATTAGGTCTCTCGAGTGTTACTGCAGGACCACAAAACTCACCGAATAGGTCTGGATGTCAATTGTGATTTGCCATGCAAGCTTCAGTCGATGTTATAAGGTGGCTCCTGCTTTTCGGATATTTGGTCCTTCCCAGGCAGTCTTTAACTTCTTCGGCTTGGCGGCGACGAGACCACTGATGACAGAGTAGTCGACGCCGGTGTCGGCTAAGGCGGTGACGGTCTGGCCGGCGATATTCATGTCGAGGTCGGTGGTTCGTCGTCGGGCGTTCCGCTTAGGTAGGGACGTCGGATCACGGCGTCGGTTTGTTCCTCTGCTGCTATGTCGCGTCGGCAAACCTTTCCGCGGCGAAGGCAGCGTGCTGAGGCTACGTCGGCAGGATTCCTGCATCATGGTCGTCGTCGGCGGCGGCGCCCGAGGATCGTCGGCATTGCGTCGTCCAACAACCGCACCTCCAGCGGATGCTGCCTTTAGTTTCCCTGATAGACGCTTGGATATCGGCCCTGGGTGGGGCCGGCTGGCAATAATGCGGCGAGATGTAGCAGCCAGGCGAAGGTGAACGGGATGGTCGTCGTCGTTGCCACTGCACTCAGGCGATGTAGTCGGCGAGGTCGTTCACCTGGGCGCCAACGCAGCACGTTCATGTCGAAGCCACGCAGTCCCATCGCACGCTACTGGCAGTAGCGGTAGGTGTGCCCGGCTTAGCCACAATGAGTAGGGTAGCTTGTTGGGAGTGTTGGTTCATGGGGCAAAAGAAATCCAGATGAGATCGACGCAAGTACAACGAAGAGGGAACACACAGGACAGAGGCTGGTCCTGTGTACCTCTGTCCCGTGTGTTCCTTCTTCTTTGTGCTTGCGTCGTTTCCAGCCGGAATTTTTTCGCCACAACGGTGGTTAGAGGTGCGTCAAACGTCAGTTTTCTTCGGCGCGCGCTAGAGTACTGGCAAGCGGGATGGCGTCGGAGGTGGCGGCGGGGGCTGGCGATGAAACTGCGGAGGCGTTGGGTGCTGACGTCAGCAAGGACCGGCGGAAGCTCGGCGTGCACCAGCGGCGTAACTCATCGTCTCCGGCTGGCGTTCTGGTGGTTCGGGAAGAGGAAGCGATTGCTGTACTTCCAACGATGTCTTCGATGGAGGCTACTTGAGGCTGTGACGACGGGAACATCTGGCGCACTTCTTCGCCAGCAATAACCCTTATATTCTCGCGTGGGTCGTCGGGGCCGAGTGCTTGGACTTTTCCGTAGCCTGGCAAGCACCGATAGTATTACCGGGTGCGTATCTCGAGCGCCTTTCCAACTGTCGTCGCATCGGTGAGGAAGTCTTGGACGGTCTTCGGTGGGTTTGATATCAACCCACAGATTAGCTCCTGCTTCACTCCTCGCATGAGCAGGCGAACCTTCTCCTGAGACATGTTGGCGTCGTCATGGCGGAAAAGCATCATTTCTTCCATAAAGACATTGACATTTTCATTCGGCAGCTGTAGCCGTGTCTCTAACAGTGATGCGACTCTGTCCTTACGCATGACGCTTGCAAAGGTGTGTAGGAAAGAGGCGCGAAAGATGTTCCAGGTTCCGAGTGTAGACTCTCGGATCTCGAAACATGTCCTTGAGGCGTCTTCAAGGTAGAAGTAAACGTGACGCAGCTTATCTTCTACGTCCCACTTGTTAAGGGGTGCGACGTGGTCGTTTATGTCCAGCCAGGTTTCCGGGTCTTCGTATGATTATCCGCGGAATGTCGGCTGCTCTTTCGTTCGCTCCATAACCACGGTAGCCGCAGACACTGCAACCGTCATCGTGGATGCTGGTTTCGTTGTAGCCCTTGTCGGGAAGCTGCTGGTATTCTGGCCCAGACCTTCTACCTCGAAGGAGTGGATTGGATTTGTCCTCCTGGCGGCGTGGCCTTGGCTCACGGCTGGAGGGGGGCGTGCGGTACATGGAATGAGAAGAACCTCCACCAGATGTCACGTGGTCGTGATGCACGCGTCACTCAAGACGATGTCAGGCGAACTTGTGCAAAGGAAAACAATGCGAATCCAATGCACAGCAATAGCGGCGTGAACAGTCGCCGGTAGACGGAAAGACTTACAAGCGGCAAAATGAGTCGGCGTTAATACACACATCATAACGCGTTCTCGTAGTATCCTTCAGATGCTACAAGACACTCAAATGTGCGCGTCACGCATGCAAAGTATCGAAAATGGTCTTCACGAGTCCTGAAGTGACATGCAAGATAAACGCGGCCTGCGCTGCGTGTAACAGAAAATGATAACGGTGCTCCCCGCAAAGAACCAAAACAAGCGCGCGTGTCAATATTGAATGCAGGACTCACTCGTGTTGCACATGGCGAGGCAGTGACGTAGCTCTGGAAAGTAGCTGTCGCCGTCCGAAACCTGCACCCTTCTACAATTCTTGCTTTCACTGTCGTAGTGAAAGCGAAGGATATTGCCGTTGTTCATCGATGGATGGAAAGGCGTCGTGCAGCTCACACGTTTTTTCTCCTTCATGTATTGCAATACTATAAAGATGGTAAAAAACATCCTCTAAGCATAGAAAATAATTACAAGAGGAATCGATTTTAAGGAAACAAACATAGCATCACATAACTAGTTACGAAAACATATTGAAAAAATGGAGGGGCCACCAAACAACGAACAGAGCAAGGAAACCTCCCTGCCACCAAGTCCACTCTTTTAAATGTATACAAAGTAATTTGCCTGTAAGCTTATCGAGCACTTGGTCAGCTCATACACAACTAAAGCATCGTGAGCTGCATTTGAGACTGACATAAGGACAAATCGGCAGAAATATACTGATACTAAGCATTGCTTTAGTTCACAAGAGGCCCAAGTGCTGCTCCGTGGTAATCGCCGCAAGGTGGCCTGCAAGTAAGCATTTACTCTGAGGAATATGTGAGATGCAATACCACGTGTTGCATCTTTAAAAGAAGGTTGAGAACTTTGCCCCATATTTAGAGGCAGTGGCGGCTTATTTTTCTTCAAACAGATGTATTGTACATGGTTACACTACAGCTTCAAGCAAAATTTGAATAAAGCACACACACACACACACACACACACACACACACACACACACACACACTGTATTACATATGTTGTAACATGCTTTCTTGCTTGTGATGTCGTCTCTTATGCCCAAGTGTCGCACAAGAGCGCCTCTTGCAACGAGCTTCAATTGCAGTTCAATTGGAAAAGTGTCAACCAGGGAATGGTTTGAAAAATGGCCTCCTCTTCATTTTAGTATTTCTTTGTGGAAACGAATTCTGTGATGGTGGAAAAGCAAGGCCTTATAAATTGCCTACTAAAGACACACTTGTTGAATACCCACGCTATTCATGTAACCTCAGCTTGGTTCGGAATGGCTTCGCCGTGCAATGCGCAATATTCGTGCATGCTAGAAGGCACGATTTATTTGTCTTTTAATGAGTTCCTCGAGCACCGTACGGGCGCGCAGCTTCTGTGTCGAACCCCGCTCGGGACTGCAGAAGAACGCGCCGGACGGCGGCGGAGCGCACGTCGGTTCGGGAATGCTTAGGGCTGGGCTCCTTGCAGCAAATGTCGGCATTGCTTCAGCGCCTTCAGCGTCATGTTGGTAAGGTTTTGGACAGGTGCTTATACTAATAGGCGTGCGTGCGTATTAGACTTTCTGCGCCCCTGTCCGCAGCCGAAGTAGCGCAGAGCGATGCTTCACCGAATAAGAAACAACAATTTATTTAGCGACAACGCGGCTCTCGCTTATTGCGAATAAGCCCTCACTGCGGCAACACTGACCAGCCTGGGAATGGCATGGCGCCGGGGCAGCAGCGCCCTGGGCAGAGTCACAGAAGCCAACGGATGCAGTGAAGCTGCTGCGTGCAGCGCAACCCTAAGCCAAGACGCTAAGGAACCTGCAGGGCCACCCGGGCAGCACGCAGAGTGCCACTTATGAAGCGTAGAAGTGGGCGACGCTAATAGCCTCTGCGCACATCGTGGCGCTGTCTCGATAGCGAGCACGAACGATGAGCCAAGGAATAGACTGGCGCTCCTGAAGGTCGCTGGGCAAGCGCTGGATCACACTGGCCGACACACTTGTTTCAGGTTAAAGAGGCAGGCAAGCTTTAAAAAATTCCGGAGCTGCTGGTATTTCAAGTGCATAGACATCGCAGCCGAGAACTGGAAACTGTGCTATTTTCACTTGGGCTGCCTTCTGAATTGCGCGCGGCGGATGGTGTTTCGGCATCTATGCCTGACTCAATTTGTTGAAGTTTTTGGCATCCGAGAAGGTATTCGATGTGTTACAACTTGCAAGATCAGTATATACCCAATCCCCGTTTCTTCCTCTCCTGCTCGCAGATCCAACATCTAATCAGTCGCGCTGTTTGAGCACACTCTTTCCGGCCACTTTACGCAACAATTTTTTCCTAGTGTGCTCAGAGCTTAAGGTAGTGGGAGCAAAGCATATATAAAGACATTGTTTAATTAGGCAGTTAGTGATTTCGAGACAAGAAGCATACTTCTTGAAGCGTTTGCCATGGTAATGTTCACTGGTTGCATCGCTTTAACCATCCATCATAGCGTGAAAACTATAGTTGCTGTCTGGATCATTGTATTTAGGGGCTTGTATGCAGCAATCGCCACATGAACATTATACACGTCGTGCAAGGCGACCCTGGCGCATTTTGTCCGAACAGGGTTCCTTTATGCAGCACCCAAGGTTACGTGCACCGCTCTTCTTGCATCTGCCCCGCACCGTAATTCAACCGATATGCCGTGGAGAACCCCCGCCATCGAGCTTATAACCTTCACAGCTAACTTGAAGCTACCGCAACTAATTTCACATGTAACCTCCGTAATTCCTGCCCTCAAAACGATGTTCCCCTAGCCAATAAATATGATACAACCAAGAATTTCAAAATGAATTGACCCCCCTTTCAACAAATAGCCTAAGGATAACTAAATGGTCATCATATCGTTCAAAACTATGCCATGCAGGAATTGTCGCTTGAGCCGACGCTTCGACAATTTGCCGTCATCAGCTCAACACTGTTCAACCCCACAACCCCCTTCTTTTATATACGCTCCAGCATATTCATTTGCGTGCACTCTGTTTTCTCTCCTACAACGCCGGAAGATAGGGTGAGAAGAGATGCACTATCGAAAAGCAGACGGAGAAAAAAGACAGTAGATGGTTCATACTTTAGGAGGACGAATGGGGTGCGAAGAATGCGCAAAAGAAAGGACCAAAAAATATGTGGCTGATCCCTCTGTCATAGAATCAGTAAAACACTTAAGTGGACTATGCCTTCACATAAGTACTTGGATATTTATTGCAGATAGAGCGGAAGTTGCCATTTCTATCGTTATTTCGCTGGTAAGACGCCATTTGACGTGGATGAACCCATGTTCGCTTATGGCCTCCGGAACACCCATGGCCGACCCCTCCTGGTAATTGGAGTAGTTTACGTAATAACGGGACACTGCCCATAGTAAGTGCCTCACGACAAAGGCAGAAATCTTGTTTGTTTGCACCACTTTGACCCGTGAACTTCTTTGCTGATACGCTGGTACCGCTCCACGCGCACGCATCGAGGGCCAATATGGAACGTGCCTTGGACAGTGCCACTTGGACGGCGAAGCGAAGCACGCGTACTTTGGAAGAGTCTGACTGGTGACACGCGCAAGAAAGCGCGCGCGTGCCTCCTGTCCGGCCGCGGCAAAGTGCGAGTTCAAGGAACGGTGCCGTCATCCATGATCGGCAGAGTGAAGCTGCAGTGCTTCATTTCGCCTCTCCTGGAGAGAGAGCGAAAGAAGCGATATAAAATGGACTACAAGCCACGTTCGTACAGCTTCCGGCGTGTGTGCTGATACTGCGGGGGTACAGAACCGGCCACCTTGCGTCGCGCAGCGAGAGCTGTGTGTTCAATTTCGAGAGCGCGAAAGAAAATTTTCTACGTGTTTTTATTTTGCTCTTGCATGCATGTTTTCCTGCGTCGCTTCCGTTACTTCATGACGTGGTTGGGTCGTGGTGCACCTCGGCATCGAACACTTTCGCGCAAAAAGATGACAGGAAAACGCGGGTAGCAAGCGTGGCGCTGAGGGGACACGCCGCGAAAACCGCGGAAACAATGAAAATCTTCTCAGATCGTTATCTGTGATGTACATGGCGAGGACCTCAAGTTACTCATGTGATATCTTACTATTTATGTTCGTCACAGATTTCTATTCCGCCAAAACGTTATGTTCTGTATCGACTGGCGTTGTCTCGATACTCCATTTTTCGTCATTCCCTACTGACCGCACGTGAGCTTTCATCATGCACGCATGCACTACTTTCTTTGCTTATCGCACTATGGAAATGTACCTATGCCTGCGGGAATCGAACTCTCAAGCGCGAGCTAGACCTCTCTTACACTTCGTCGAACATTGGCTATCACATATTCCCTATCATGTTCTACACTTCATCGCACATTCGAGTTGACATAATCGCTAATATGCATCTGTAGGTTGAGTGCGGGGGATGAAAGAAGTGGGCGCGAAAGATCACGCCTATCAGGATTCGCATAAGCGTCACCAAGTATCAATGGGTCGACGGTAAAAGCCTATCCGCTTTTCCCCCCTGCCCTACCCCGGCGCACAGCGAAGGGTTCACTTGAAAGACTTTCGCTGTTAAGAAATAGAAACGAATAAGATAGCACCGTTGTAGTTTTTGCGGAACTGGATTCCAGGCAGAGACAACAGCTTGAATCAAAGCCTTGTGGAGAAACATGGTTAAATTATCTTGGCGACAGCGACTAATTTTTACTTGTCGCAGCCTTTGAACGGCTACTATATCGGACAGAGTGAAGAGCTACCTTTGAAGCATTTATACCTACAGGCAGAGGTGCGCTCCACTTGTAGGTGAAATACAAAATCTCTATTTAAAGCTCGAGTTCTCTGATACTGTGACTAGCCATATTAAAATATTTGGCACTGCATTTGAGAAGTTCATCGTGGTGTCCACGCGGCATCGTTTTACGGAAACATGAATTTCTTGTTTAGTGTCGCCATTATATTGGTGAAATACGTGCCGTCTACGATATACAAGAGCGGGTAAAAGACCCCTACGAGTGAAATTGAAGCCTATCTTCACAACAAGTTAACCGCACTTGCAGCAAGGAACCGCACTTGCGCCAATTGGTTGAGAGTTTCGGAGCAGCACGCGGATTTTTTGTGGAGGACGAAGCTACCGGATCTACTGCAAAGTAAGAGGAATTCTTTTTCTAATAAATCGCCGTCGGAAAAGGTAATGATTCTCGGAGACGCCGTTTTGGACGATAACCACAAGAAAATTCTAGCATTAGGCCCTAAGTACTGTTTTCATCCTAACCTAAAAGAAGTTGACGTTTTAAGCTTACCTCGATCTATAACCAAGGTTATTCCGGAAGTTGAACGGTCTCGATGTATTTCAGATTGCTTCGCCAGCATCAAGCATTCGAACGATCTCGTTAAGGCCTCTGACCCTATCCGACCGGTTGTAAATTACTGTGTGGAACATAAGCTTCGACCCGTTTTATCTGATAAGGAAGGTTGTTTTGTAATAATGCCGAATAGCACTTTTTCTGATAAAGCCTCAGCAGCTGTTGAAAAGAATTTTAGACCTGTGAAACTGAAACCTTCTGTAGTAAAACAACGAGCTGTCGATCTCCTTTTGAAACATAATCTAGATAAGGTTGCTTCCAGTGTTAAGAAGGCGAAATTGCTCACTTTAGAATTATTTTTCTCGGCAAAAACCCATAAGCCAGAAATTCCGTTTCGCTCGATTGTATCGGAGTCAGGGACGTGGCAAGTTTGTGTAGCTAGGTATTTACAGAAATGCTTAACTTCCTTAAGTTTTTCTGACCCCTTCCATGTACGTAATTCTCAGGCTCTAGTTCAGTTGTTAACAGAGGAAAATCCTGGAGACTGCACAGCGTTTAGCATGGATGTGGAAGATTTGTACTACTCGTTGCCGCATGAAGGTTTACTAAATTGCGTGAAAGAATGTATTCAAGAACAAGGGCAAGAGTCCGGTTTCATAGATAGATGCGGAGTTTCCACAGGTACCTTTCTAGAAATTCTTTCCATGTACTTAACGTCAACATTAGTTGGATACAGGGAAGGCGTGTATGTGCAGAAATCAGGGATTTGTATAGGTTCAAAGGTAGCCCCTATTCTAAGTGATCTATACTTAAGCAAGTTAGACTGCCGTTTAAAAGAGGCCTTAGGGGACCGCATCATTAGGGTATTTCGGTATGCGGACGATTACTTGGTACTTTGTAGTAAGGATGATTTTGAATCCGTCGTCACCTATGTAAGCGATCAATTTAAACTTAATGGAGATGGTTTAACGTTTACGAAAGAACTACCGGAGAAAAACGTAATACAATTTTTAGATATCTCGTTGTCATTTGAGCGGAATCACGTGTGTTGGCAGTATTCCCCTAGAGCATCTAAGCCGTTGCTAAATTTTGACTCCAAGCATTCGAAAGTAGTAAAAAACGGAATAGCCTTGTCCTGTTTAAAGTCAGCCCTATCGAAGTCGTGCGTGCACCGTTTGACCATTAGCTTTAATGCGCAGGTTGAGCGCCTCTTAGATGCAGGTTACCCTAGACTAGCCATAGCCACAGTAGCTGAGCGTCTTAAGAAGTCGATTTCGACCGGAACAAAAGCGGTAGCAGAGAGTAACATTAACAAGAAAAAGGTCGTGAGTATTCCTTACATCCACGCAGTTTCGCACCGGCTTAAGAAAGTGGGAAGTAAATATGGGGTTAATGTTGTGTTTACGGCTCCCAATAAGTTAGGAAGGGTTTGTGCTGCAGTGCATAGAAGAATTGAGCAGAAGGAAGGTAAGAAGCGAACCGATATCTGTCCGGTTAAGCACCTAGCCAAGAACAATTTCACCGACTGCCGCATGGGTGTAGTTTATAAGATTCCTTTTAGCTGCGTACGGTTTTATGTAGGGCAAACTGCGCGTTGTATTAATCAAAGATTAATTGAACACAGGAGGTCGCTATCAGGTGGGACGCCGTCCAATCTATCCTTGCACTGCCAGGTCTGTACCTGCATGCCCGAGTTAGATTATACCGAGATCCTGTACAGGCATAAGAACGAAGATACGCTTTTATTGGTTGAGGCCTGGTATATCAGTATTAGTGGAAGTGCATGCGTGAGTCAACCGTCGATTAGCTTAAACAGGGAGGAGATAGAATGCCTTGGGAGATGTCTATCGCGTAGGCGGGCACGTATAACCGATTGACAGGTGGCGCTACCATTCCGAGCATGCGCAGATAAGCTGTGTGTCTTCTTTCTTTTTCGCCCCTGTGCTGTGCATCAGTTGCTAGTCGGCGTTCGTGGTGTTCACTTCTCTTCTTGTGTCCGTGTCCTGCACGCCTCTTCTTTTGATTATGAAGTTAACGATGCCTTTCAACGAAATTCTAATTCCACGTGCTGCACCACTACGAAATTTAGTTCAAGGAAAAGTGCGATGGTGCCACCTCCTAGTTCGCAATTTTAACAGCGGAGTGCTTCCTACTGGACCCTTCGCCACCGATCTGTCCGGCATCACAGAGAAGGCAAAAGTGGATCCGCTCTTGCGTCCAGCACATTGCTGTATGATAACGATCATGCGAAGGCCAAAGCGCGAGGAAATTCGCAAATATCTATATCAAGGTTACAAGTACGATACCCGTAGCCGTGGCTGCGTTTCCGGACACGAAATGAAAAGAATGAATGAAAGAAAGAAGTGCGTCCTGAACAGTTAGGTTGAGTCAGTATATATTGATGAAGGGTGGAATATTGATATACCATCAATTGATAAAGGACATAACGTGCTGGCGAAGTAGAAATGTATGATTAATATAAATGGTAATTCATCGCCTAAATAACTCGACACCTCTGACGTCGCGATTAGCGGTAAAAAAAACTACCCTGTTCCAGCTGTGTTCACGGCGTGGAACTTAGGTGAACGTCTTTTTATTGCGATAGCAATTATATGGACAGTCTCGGCTCGTTTTTTTGCAGTGCCCGTCGCCGCCGTCATGAACCGTATACGTATAAGGATCTATATATATATAAAAGTCCCAAATAAAAATGCTTCCGGCGCGCGGAATCGAACCAGTAACCTCACAGTCCGCAGTGCGTGGCGCTGACCACTACGCCACAAAGAGCAGACGCTAGAGTGAGCTAACGGCGAGCCTTATGTACACACCCTTTACTGCTGGCAGGACTCAGAGACAGCAGGCGCTTACAGCGTTTCTTCGTTACCAGCGAGATGGCGCGAGCAGCGTAACGGGCAGCTGCCTTTGCAACAGCAACGCTGTTGAAACTGAGAGTATCCATTGCGACAGCTTATTCGCGCTCGTTCGATGTATATCTGTGTGTTCGTTTCGTGCGTGCTTCACTTAACACTCGCGCTCATTTTCTGTTTGTTCATTTAGCGGCCTCCCTGAGCTTTGTATGTGCAGCTTTGTGACATACAACGTATAAAGCCCTTCGTACCAGAACGCGCTGCCCACGGGAGACGCTCACTTAGCAAGTGCATGTTTGCTATATAATTAATATTGCTCCTGAAGCTGCGAGTCTCACTTCCTATAGCATTACAGTTTCTTGCTATCGCGTTCATTGCTTCGCCCCTGGCAGCGAAACAGTGACTTTTTTCGTTCATTCTCGTGTTGTGGCTTCCGTTTAGCGTCATGCCAACTCCATGTCTTATATGTTTTTCTATCGCATGGCTTAGACACATGTTAAGCTACGTTAAACTATGGAATACGTGGACTCCATCTCTCTCTCCTTTTTTTTTTCTGCGTTTCATTCTTTCACAGCGTAAGGTGTTATGAGATCACAACAAGGGCCGTTTTGTGCCGTAGTTGTCCGTTGTGCCGTAACCGCTGTCGTGTAAATATTAGAAAAAAAAGAGCCAGGCCTGCGCGGGACCGCAGGACAGTGACAGCGTAAGCTGGAGGAGCGACCTGCTTAGACGTCATTTTAAACGCTTGAGGAAACTAGTGCAAGTAGAGGTGGTAGGTATCCCCTGCGCCATAACTATTATCATTTCGCCATGTAGGGAAGTACCCACTACGAAATAATTACTGCGGTATTTTAACGTACAAATCTGTATAACTGCACTCCTTAGAGAGTCTCTTGGCGTCGTTTTCCCGAGAACGAACCAAACTCTTGGCCCGGCTTCGACGGCGAACAGCGGTTTGGGCTTCTCTCTGCACATCTGTCTGTTGTGCCCGACGTTACCTTGCCGCAGCCGCGCGCGTAGCTCTGCGAATCGATTCTTCAGCAGCGGTCCGCACCTTTACGAGGCGGTGCCATCAGGTACATCGAAGAGGCAAGTCAGGTTGCTAGCGCGGCTGCGTACGTCGCCTGCGGCGTGATGCATGGCACGATACGACAAAACTGCTTCAAAAGGCAGCGCTTCGTAATAACGATGAAGAAATGTTTAAAAAGATTGTTCATAATGATGGTGTTGATGATGTCTCTGTAATGCGTGCAGAGCTATAAACCATGCCACCCTGGGTTCTTTCAAACAAATCCTCGAACTCGTTATGCAATCCACTTTCCCCGACGTGTAGTGGCGAATTATTATTCTACCACGTAACATTACACTTCTTAATGCGATTCCTCGGCAGACGTTACACCAGTTCAGGTCTTTTTGCGAAGATTTTTCAAGCACCGACGTGGTTTAGTGGCAGAAAGCTCGACTGCCACGCAGAGGATGTGGGTTCGAATCCACGCAGAAGACGTGGTTTGAATCCTGCTGAGTCCTGGTCATCTTTACTCAAGTTTGCGCGATAGCGGTTACGGACGCCGGCAGCGGCGGCGGCGGCGGACAACTACGGCGCAAAAACGGCCCTTGTTGTGATCTCATAATAGCTTACGCTGTAAAACTTCCCTTGTGATTTCAAAAAAAGAAAGAAACAGCTTACGCTGCAAAAATAACAAGGATCGAGGGGGATTCAAACCACGTCCTCTGCGTGGTAATTGAGTATTCCACCACTCAGCTAAGCATGTGCCTGAAAAATTTTCGCTAAAATGCGTAAACAGGTAGAACATCTGCCGAGGAATCGCATTAACAAATGCAATGCTACGTGGCAGAATAATAATAGACCACTACACGTCGCGGAAAGTACACTGCATAGCGAGTTCGAGGAATCATTTGAAAGAACTCAAGGTTGCATGCTTTGCAACTCTGAACTCATTGCAGAGGCATCATAAACATCATCATTATGAAAGAATCTTCTCTAACTTTTCCATCAACATTATTACGAAGCGCTGCCCCTTATCGTGTCGTATCGTGCCATGCATCACGCGGCAGACGACGTGCACAGCTCTGACAGCAACCTGACTTGGCTCTTCGATATACCTGATGGCGCCTCCTCATAAGTAGGGACCGCTGCTGAAGAAGCGAATCACAGAGCTACGCGCGCGGCTGCAGCAAGGCAACGTCGGGCACAACATACAGCTGTGTAGAGAGAAGCCTAAACCGCAGCTCACCGTCGACGCCGGGCCGAGAGTTGGGTTCGTTCTCGGGAAAACGACGCCAAGAGACTCTCTAAGATGTGCAGTTGTACAGATTTGCACGTTACAATACCGCGGTAATTATGGCGAAGTGGGTAGGCTCCTACTTGGCGACATGCTAAGAGTTATGGTGCAGGGGACAACTATCACCTCTGCTTGCACTAGTTTCTGCAAGCGTTTAAAATGGCGTCTGAGAAGGTGGCTTCTCCATCTTACGCTGCCACTGTCTTGCGGTTCTACGCAGGCCTGGCTCTTTTATTAGGCTTTGTTTCACACGTGCCTCTCTTTGCACCCCACCTTGCTATCCAGAAAATAGAAAAAAAGGAAGAACACTGCGGAAAGCAGTGCTGTCCTGGCGAAGACAAGCCTGCTTGTCGAAACATTGGCTTTAGCGACATGACCTGTTTTCAATCCTTTTTAACGGCGTGTTCACCGCTTGCAGGCTCTATCAATTCCTCAGCACTCGAGTTCGCCAATAATATTTGAGAAACTTGTGCGTATGCAATTTCGGTTACCTAACTTGCTCTTCTTTTCTGATGAGCAACAGCCTAAGCAACTAAATGGACCCTACAGTGGTATGACCACTAACATTTCAATCAGAGCTCTTTCTTCACAAAGCATGGTCGCGATACCAATCCCTCAGAATGGGCGACCAATGAAGCTGTAGCGGATTGCAAAGATTTTGGAAGGGCTCACTTGTTAACGGGAAAGCATTATGTGTCCCTGAAGGAATAAATTTGTTGCTTGCGTTCCAACCTTACGGCAGGAGGACTCACATGACGCGGCCATCTGACCGCATTGTGAAGACCTCACAAGCTGAGAGCACTTGAGCGAAGTCAGTGTTGACACCGTTTCGTATTAGGTGACTGCGTCAGCCCATGCTACAATCGAAATCGATCAACAGCACCACCGTGGCAGCCCATTCCTGGGAAAAAACTCTGCCTATACACTAACTGTAAACAGTTTCGGTATAAAGACTTTATTCAATTGACAGCTGAAGTGGCTTCGTTTAGTGGACAGTGGTCGGGTCCCTAGATAGGCAGGTAGTCAATAGAAGTTGCCACTGTTGTGCTTTCGTCATGCGCTCGTGGCCTTTGAAATCTAAAGTGGACAGGAGAACCTCTTACGTGCACTTCAAATGTACACTTTTCCCATGTGGCCTTTCTCTGTACAGCTTGAAGCTGCAAACCATTCTAACCGCGCATCAGTTAATGCTAAAAGATTTCTAGGTATCTTTACGGAGGATCTAATTCATTACTCCTGTTTATTTCTGGTAGTTAAACATTCGTGCTTCATTGCTATCTTGAAATATTGTTTACTAACGGTTGCTTCTCGGTCTTTGCGGCCAGTGCAGTAGGAATATTTTATGGACAAATTTAAAGGTTTGTCAGTCTATCATTCTGATACTAACAAAATTGCCTTTTCTAGCTTAAAAATTATTTAAATGAGTACAAGCGCATATATTCTGCACTGTTTATAGCCAACGTCTGCCGAAACGATAACTGGTGCTGTTACTCTATGATACGTAGGCAGCTGCTTCAGGCTTCATAAATAACGGTGTTATCAGTGGAGAAAGGACATGTTCAGATATTCGTAGTGGAAACACTACAACATCAATGAGTAAGAAAGCTTACGTTTGCGGTCCCATGATGTTAGTCCTCTTCTGAAAACAGAATAAAGAAGAAACCATGAAGCCTTTACTTTCAAGATTTTCCTGTGCATTCATGTGTGATAAGTCCCCAAGAAATCCCCGCCCTAAAATTATGAAATTACTACTTTCAAAGAAATGCGCTGTTCAGCACACAAATTTCCTTTAGAAAACTTGATATTTTTACAGCACTTGCACCAACCCCAGCTGAGTGCTTCAGAGGCTGAAATGGATGGCTTCCTATTTACAAAGCAAGCTGTTATGAGCTCGTTTCGATGGCGAATTTGGGTGGCGACAGTGTCCACCGCCGCCGGCGCTTTCCGTAAGCGCTATAGCTCACGATTAGAAGAGAAGAAACTCCTTGCCCATGCGTACTTGAGCAGAGCTAAATAGGAGCAGTTGCATTCCACCGCAGCACTCTCATAAAATGGTTATGTTCTTTGTGTTCTTAGCCAAGGCTCTGATCTGGGCTTTTGGTGGTTCATGGCATGTTTTGTCATTCATCGATTGTGCTTTGATAAACAAAGGCAAGGAAAAGCAGCAGGAGTAGGAGGGAAAAAGTTAGCGAAGCTTGAACTGAGGTCGTGGGCTAGTGAAGCAGCGATGCTGATGGGCACTTGGCTGCAGCCAAGTGCCCATCAGTTTCAGTTTCAGTTTCAGTTTATTTCAACATCAAGTTACAACGTACAGTGATGTTGTGGGCAGTGGACAGAAAGCCTCTAAAATGGGCTTGAAAACGTCCACTGACCATAGCCCTTGACAGACAGCAGTACAATGACCGACCGACCGGCCTTTTGCAAGCTTCTACTACAAATGGTACGCACAGAGCCTACATGACAGTAACGGGGAAAAGAAAGGGAGAGAGCATGGCTGAAGTTGAAAGGGGGAAAAAGACGAAAGGAAGAAAAGGGGAGGGGGGCGGTGTATGGAAGAGTGGTGGCGGCCTTGAAAGCCCAAAGATAAAATTAAAACCACGTGTTTGGCGTATACCGAAGTAGAAGTTAAATGAGGGAAGGTGGAGAAGGAGCGGTTTCGGCGCCGCCGCTTTGAGTCACGGGAGCCGTGCATGTAGCCATCAGCTCAGCCCTCTCCTCAGGGCACAACACGGCGGCGCCGAAACCGCTCATTCTCCACCTTCCCTCATTTAACTTCTACTTCGGTATACGTCATTGCAAGTCAACATCCAGTGCATATATATATATATATATATATATATATATATATATATATATATATATATATATATATATATATATGTGTGTGTGTGTGTGTGTGTGTGTGTGTGTGTGTGTGTGTGTGTGTGTGTGGCCGGTGAACGGTTCACCAGTGCGCGCAGTCGGTATTTTTGAATCAAGAAACTCGCTAGAAGACGCTACCTGCTCCAACATTGTCTCTCGCGGGTGAGGGCGCGTTCTCCATCTTTGAGAGCTGGTGGAGCGTTCATCGAAGAAAGAGCGTTTCCAGAGCAAACGCGCGTCTTTCGCTCTCTCTCTCTCTCTGCCTCTCTCTCTCAAGCTCACACGACAGAAGAGTGAGAGAGCTCGCGCCCTGGGAGGCTCGCGAGCCTCGCGGCGGCGCGAGGTGGCTACATACATTTGGCGCTT
Source organism: Hyalomma asiaticum (assembly GCA_013339685.2). Classification (NCBI taxonomy): domain Eukaryota; kingdom Metazoa; phylum Arthropoda; class Arachnida; order Ixodida; family Ixodidae; genus Hyalomma; species Hyalomma asiaticum. The sequence continues at coordinate 139,743,223 of CM023484.1, read as the reverse complement.
AGCCGTGTCCCCAGTATGGGAGGCAGAAATTAGCGCCTTTTTCCTTTCCTTTATAATCTCTACCACCACCACCATACATACTACTACTACTACTATAGAGGAGGGAACGACCCACACCCTAAGGAGCTTCGCCCCTAAAAGGTTCGCCTGCTTATACGAGGAGTGTAGCAGGAGCTCTTCGCCGGACTAATCAGAAACCCGCCAAAGACTGTTCAAGAGTTCCTCTCCGGGGCCACCACGATTGAGAAGACCCTCCAGATGCGCATCCGCCAATACAATCGCCGCATGTTCCCAGACATCGCAGAAGTCCAAGGACTCGGCCCCGACGACGTACGCGAGACCATAAGGGCTGTCGTTCCCGAAGAACTGCGACGGATGTTGCCATCGTCGCAGCCCCAAGTCGCTTCCCTCGAAGACATTCTTCGCGAGGAGGTACAGGTCTCACTGCTCCTTCCCGGACGACCGCAGCCCCAACCAGAGGCGATGACCTACACCGCTGCTGCACGCCGACCTGCCGCCGCTCCTCGCCCACGCAAGGACCGAACACCTCCACAGTTCCGTCGCCAGCCACCGCCGCCACCTCCGACGCCATGCCGCTCGCCAGTAATCCAGCGCGCACCTAGGAAAACTGACGTTTGGCGCACCCCGAACCACCACCCACTATGCTACCACTGTGGCGAAGCCGGGCACACCTACCGCTACTGCCAGTACCGTGAGATGGGACTGCGTCGCTTCGACGTGAACGCGCCGCGTCCGCACCCAGGTGATCTCGCAACACCGCCGAATACATCGCCGGATCGCAGTGGCAAGGACGACGACCTTCGCCTGGCCGCTCGACGTGATTATCGATGGCCACAGCGTCACTGCCCTAGTCGATACCGGCGCCGACTACTGTGTCATCAGTGGTCTCTTCGCCACCAAGCTCAAGAAGGTAAAGACTGCCTGGGAAGGACCAGATATCTGAACACCAGGGAGCCACCTTTTAACACCGACTGGAAGCTGCACGGCAAGAGTCGCGATTGACAGCCAGACGTATTCGGTGAGTTTTGGGGTATTGCATCAATGCCTGCAAGACGTGATTTTACGCATGGATTCCCTGGACCACCACGGCGCGGTCATCGACCCATGAACATGGTCAATAATGCTATCATCGGATAAGGCAACACCGTCAGAATCCAACATCGCTTATCATGCCTTGAATGTGATAGGATAGCAGGTAACCATGCCGCCACTGTCCAGCATCATCATTTCCATCGGCACCAAAGTTTCTATCAACTTACAAGGCGTCATTGAAGGCGATCAGCACTTGCTCCTAGACCGTCAGATGTGCGTCACAAGAGGCATAGCCAAGCTTCATGACGGCGAAGCCAAGGTAATGGTGACGAATTCCAGCAGGGAATACAGGCACCTGAATAGGGGTACGACGGTAGACCACCTAAGTGAATTAATGGAAGTAAGCAATACCGTCGCCCTCACCGATTCTCGCTAACCCGCAACGACGACCGCAGTGTCCGCGCCCGCTTTCGACTTCAATCAAGACCTTTCCAGGGAGCAACAAAAGGAGCTGAAGGCCTTACTGCAGCAATACAAGGATTGCTTTTTGTCGTCATCGAGGCTTCGTCAGACCCCTCTCGAGAAACATCGCATCATTACCGACGAATATGCCCGTCCTCTCCGTCGGAGCCCCTACCGAGTTTCGGCACGGGAACACACGGTCATCAAGCAAAACGTCGACGAAATGCTGTGTGAGGACATCATTCAGCCGTCTACGAGTCCGTGGACATCACCCGTGGTGTTAGTGAAGAAGGATGGAACCCTACGTGTTTGCGTTGATTACCGTCGCCCGAACAAGACCACGAAGAAAGACGTGTATCCTCTCCCACAGATAGACGATGCCTTGGATCGACTCTATAACGCAAAGTATTTTTCTTTGATGGACCTCAAAACCGGTAACTGGCAAATCGATGTAGACGAGAGAAACCGAGAGAAGACTGCTTTCATAACACCAGACGGCCTCTTTGAGTTTAAGGTCATGCCCTTCGGCCTTTGCTCGGTGCCTGCGATGTTCCAACGTGTTCTGGACACAGTAATGGCAGGCTTGAAGTGGCAGATTTCCCTCGTCTACTTGGACGAGGTAGGCGTATTTGCTTGCAGCTTCGATGAACACCTCCGGCGCCTTGAAGCTGTTCTTCGGGTAATCAAAGGCTCCGGGCTTACCCAGAAGCCAGAAAAGTGCCGCTTCACCAACAAGGAGGTATTGTTCCTTGGCCACGTTATTTGCAAGTCGGGAGTACGCCTTGACCCGCAGAAAACAGCTGCGATCGCCAAATCTCCTCTGCCCACCGAGAAGAAGCCAGTACGCCGATTTCTTGGCCTCCGCGCTTATTACAGTCGCTTCGTCAAAAAGTTTTCGCGGATCGCCGAGCCGCAGACGTACCTCACGAAAGCCGACATCGACTTCAATTGGGAAACGCTGCAAGTCGAGGCATTTCAAGAACTAAAGCGGCGCCTGCAAACGCCGCCAATTCTCGCGCACTCCGACGAAGAAGCCGACAGCGAAATTCACAAGGACGCAAGCAGCACAGGGCTCGGCGCCGTGCTCGTGAAGAGGACCGACGGACTTGAAAGGGTCATCAGTTACGCTAGCCGGTCACTTTGGAAGCCAGAAGCGAATTATTCCACCACAGAAACTGAATGCCTTGCCATCATCTGGGCTACATCAAAGTTCCGCCCCTACCTGTACGGCAGGCCTTTCAAAGTCGTGAGTGACCACCGCGCCTTGTGTTGCCTAGCTAACTTGAAAGATCCATCTGGACGCCTCGCACGATGGAGTCTTCGTCTGCAAGCATGTGACATCGCCGTCGTGTACAAGAGCGGACTGAAACACTCCGACGCCGACTGCTTGTCTCGCGCCCCCGTCGATCTGCCGCCCCAGGGTGACCAGGCCGATGACTCTTTCTTGGGTCCGATAAGTATCGACGACTTTGCGGAACGCCAACGAGCTGGCCCTGAGCTCAAGAGCCTCATGGACTACCTGGAAGGCGAGACCGCCGCCGTGCCGAAGGTATTCCGCCGAGGACTGGCTTCGTTTTTCCTGCGAAACAACGTTCTCCTGAAGAAGAACTTCTCACCGCACCGCGCCGACCACCTCCTCGTGGTGCCTTCAGCGTTACGTCCAGAGGTTCTGGAACCTTTATACGACGACCCGACAGTCGGACACGTCGATTTTTCCCGCACACTATCAAGAATACAAAAGGAGTACTATTGGCCTCGCCTCACTGCCGACGTCGCCCATTACGTAAAGACATGCCAAGACGGTCAGCGACGCAAGGCGCTGACAACTAGGCCAGCCGGACTTCTGCAAACCCATCGAACCACCTCTACAGCTATTCCAGGAAATCGGTATGTACTTACTGACGCCGTTCCCCACGTCGACTTCTCGCAATAAATGGATCGTCGCAGCGACTGACTACCTCACCCGCTATGCCGAAACAAGGGCCTTGCCCAAGGGCACTGTCGCCGAGGTCGCCAAGTTCTTCATTGAGAACATCGTCCTGCGTCACGGACCCCCGGAGATCATCATCACCGACAGAGCTACGGCCTTTACGGCGGACCTAACGATGGCGATCTTGATATACAGTCACACGAACCACCGCCGAACCACCGCCTGCCACCCGCAGTCGAAAGGCCTCACCGAGCGTCTAAATAAGACCATCGCCGACATGCTGGCCATGTACGTCAACGTCGAATACAGGACGTGGCACGTTATACTTCCGTATGTGACCTTCGCGTACAACACGGCCGTGCGAGAAACTACGCAGCTTACGCCATACAAGCTTGTCCACGGACGGAGCCCAACAACGACGCTTGACCCCATGCTACCGGTCTGCATCGACGAAGAAGACCTCGACCTTGCCAGCTACCTGGATCGCGTCGAAGAATCTCGACATCTAGCCCGCCTGCGTAGCACGAGCCAGCAGATGGTCGACAGGCGCCACTACAACCTTCGACGACGCGACACCGAATACCAACCCGGCGAACTCGTCTGGTTCTGGACGCCGATACGACGATGGGGATTGTGTGGGAACCTCTTACGGCACTACTTTGGACCCTACAAAGTGATCTGACGTCGTGGTGAACTGGACTATGAGGTCGTGTCCGATGGCCTAACATCATCCCAGCGACGGCGCGCCCGACCCGAAGTTGTACACGTGGTGCGACTGTAACGCATTGTTAACGTAATTCATTGCATGTAATCTCATGTTGTGGCTTCGGCATCGGGACGATGCTTTTTCAGAGGGTCTGTTTTAAGTCCAAAGCCGTTATCACTTCCCAGTGACACGCGCGCTCGTTTTGTTTGCGGGGAGCGCTGTTATAACTTTCGGTTACGCGCAACGTAGGCCGCGTTAATTTTGCATGCCACTTCTGGAACCGTGTCGTCCATTCTTGAAACATTGTATGCTTGACGCGCACATATCAGTGACTTCTGGAACTCCAGAGATAATACGAGAACGCGCTATGACGCGTGTATAAAAGCCGACGCATTACGCCGCTTGTCACTCATTCCCTCAACCGACGACTGTTCACATCGCTATTGCTGTGCATTTTCATTGGCTTTGTTTTTGTGGGCACAAGTTCGCCCAATAAACAGTTCGCCTGACATCGTTTGAGTCGTGCGTGCTTTGCCTTGAGTGCTGCGTGCGTCACTACCACGTGACAGTATGCTATTAGGAACTTTGGGGCCCCGTGTCGTAATATTATTTGTTTGGCGAAAAATTGAGCAAATTCTTTTGCTCTTCCTTTTTAGAGAGATGATGTGCATACCGGGTCATGTTGTCTTGTTGCTACGATGATCCACTGGTTTCCCGATGATGAGACGGGAACGGCCCAAGCAAATGCATTCCAACCAGATCAAATGGCACTTTCGGCGGCTCTATCGGTTTTTGCAGACCTGCGGGATTCAGGGGCGGTATTTTACGTCTTTGACATTCTCGACATGTCCTGGCATAACGCTGTACCGAATGAAATAATTTCGGCCAGTAGTATCTCTGGCGAATCCTCACCAAGGTCCTACTACTTACTAAGTGGCCAGCAGATGGGTCATAATGACACGCCTCCAAGATTTCAGCTCGTAGTGATGAGGGTACAAGAAGGAGGAACGTCTCACCAGTGTGTTCAAAGTTCCTTTTGTATAGAACGTTGTTCCGGAGTGCGTAAGAACACAGTCCACGGGCAAAAACTTGTGGAACCTTGACATGCTGACCTTCCAAATACTGGATGAGCAAGTGCAACAAGTGTCTGTTCATTGGTAACAGACACTTGCAGAGAACAAGTGTCTGCAAGTGTCTGTTTGTTGGTAATGAGCCATTTCCGACACATTCACAGCTCCAAGCAAGGGGAAACCTTGTTCATGGTCACCTGCTGAAGATTCTAGAGGGGCACGCGAGAGGCGATCAGCGTCATTATGTTTGAGGCCGGACATGTAGACGACTGTAATGTCGCATTCCTGCAGACGTAGGCTCCGCATAGCAAGTCTTCCAGAACGTTCCTTCAGGTTTGCTAACCAACACAATGAATAATGGTCGCTAATTGCGCGAAACGGTCAGCCATACAAATATGGTCGGAACTAGCTGATTCCGCAGATAACTGCGAGACATTTTTTTCCACTAGCTGTGTAATTTACCTCAGCTTTGCAGAGTGCGGCTTGCATAAGCGATCACTCTTTCTTCTCCATTCTGCCATTGAAGAAGGATAACACCGAGACCAACATTACTGGCGTCTGTAGGAACACGGCCGCTGGATAAAAATTATAGCATATCTACGCAGTGAATGATGATGAGTGGGCGAAGCTCGGGAGGTTCATCGTAGATCGTGCCGAGTTCCTTATTAATTTAGTTAACGCGCACGCTACGAATCCTTACGGTTCAACTATGCACAAGTGAAATCTCCCACCGGCACTTCATTGCAAGTCAAGATCCAGTGCCTATATATATATATATGGGTGGCCGGTGAACGGTTCTCCAACCCGAGCAGTCGGTATTTCTCAAACAGGAAACTCGCTAGGAGACGCCGCCTGCGGCAACGTTGTCTCTCGCGGATGAGGGCGCGTTCTCCTTCTTTGCGAGCTCGTAGAGTGTTCATCTAAGAAAGAGCGTTTCCATAGTCAATGCGCGCCTCTCGCTCTCCCTCTCTCTCTCTCTCTCTCACAAGACAGCAGATGGAAGAGTGAGAGAGAGAGAGAGGCACGCCGGTTACGCCTGACGCCTGAAGCAGAACAAGGTTAGACTAAGAGGAGGAGCTTCGCCCCTAAAAACGCACGTGGTGCGGCCGGCGACGTCGCCCGAAACCGGCGTGACGAGCCTAGAACTACGCGCCGCCGCAGAGGCGCCACTGCTACAGGACAAGCGCGCGCGGGAGGAGCCGCTGGTTCTGCATGTTTCGCGCAGCGCCGCGCTGAGAGTTTGCATTTTACTCACGCAAGACTGTGTCTTGCTTTGCCAAAATAAGATCTGCAGGAACATGAATAGCATACTATACCCAGGAGGTCGGTACGGGCCTTGGGGCCACTAATGGACTTGCACGAGTCCTAACCGCGCACTTCTGCCGCAGGCTTCGACGCGTGACCGCCGTTCAATATAACTGGCAAGTTCCTTATCGCTTGCTTGAATACTTGCTTCGCTTGATGCGCTTGTTTTCTCATGAAAGAAAAACCTGTTAATATTGTTATTCAAAATTCCTTACAGGCCCATTGAAGGGCATTGAGTAAGGAGGCACCCGTATATACAAAACAGAAATATAGAGAAATTCAACAAATAACAAAAATAAACGGAAAATATAAAAGAAAGAAACAAGACAAATATTACAAGCAGTAGAACGTTAAACAATGATAAAGCGCAACGAAATCAGGTTACCATGGAATGTTCCCCGGTTAGCAATGGATGCAATGTGATTAGGAAGACTGTTCCAATGTGCAGTGGTTCTAGGTAGTCGTGATGAGTTAAATGCATATGTGCGACCGTGAAATCGCATGAAACTACGCGCGTTGTGAATGCGTCGAGGTGTGCGCGAAGGAGTATGAAGCGGCAAACTGTGAAATTTGTTACTAGAAATCTACTTGTGAAATAAACACAATAGAGCAATGGCGGGGCGTTCTTCTATAGTGGCTGCAATGCAAGATCTTCGTTTTATTAGATGTTCTTACAAATGTGTGCATACGACTTACTGGATTGCCCAAATCATGTTCTTATATAGTGTTTTAGTTCCAGCTTTTTATAAATATCAGCCAGACATCTACAACTAAATGAACATTCAACCGATTTGTAGACGCGCGTTTGCGTTTCTATGTAAGGACGGAACTAGTTCGGATTGGCTCATTGAAAAAGAGAATGTCGAGGAAGGTGGTGTCAGGCTCATTTCTTCATTTAGAAGTTACAAAATGTACATCCACGGAAAGGCGACTCGTTGCATCAAAGTCGCAGCACCTTCCGTAACAGAGGCTTGTAAGCGAGTTTGAACCGCTGAACAGTTTCGTTCAGGTCTCCGGCCCTGTTTGCCGCAACAGTTTGCTCAGAAACACCTTACAGGTCTCCACGGTGTGGCTTTTCACCCCTGTCACACGACAGTTCGCGACATATCACACAATTTGGTAGAAGTGTTGATGCCAAGCGCAGGAACTGCCGTCGGAACAGCCGTTGGAAGCAATAGCTTGAGCTTCGTGGACTTCTTATAGTCACCGTCAGCAAGGCGACGTTTACACCAGGGACCTGTCATTTGGCCCGCACAAGCTTGCTTTTGCAGTTATTCTCTGTCGAGAAATGTTTTTAAATGCGAAGCATTTCTTAGCGAACTTCGGCGAGTTTGAGCGTATCTATCTATCTATCTATCTATCTATCTATCTATCTATCTATCTATCTATCTATCTATCTATCTATCTATCTATCTATCTATCTATCTATCTATCTATCTAGCCGCCCACGATTTCGTGCTCTCCTGGCCGTTTCGCTAATCGGATGTTTACGAAAGTTGGTATGCCACACCATGACTACATGTCGAACATAAACGACAAGTCACAACATGAAAATCATGATATGCATGTCATGAGCGGCATGATTTACATGCCACGGTCTTGGTGCTCTCCTGGTCGTTTCGCTAATGGGATGTATGCGAAAATTGGTATGGCACAACATGGCTGCCTGACGAACATAAATGGCAGGTCATAGCATGAAAATCATGACATGCGTGTCATGAGCGGCATGATTTACATGATACACTCTTGGTGCTCTCCTGGTCGTAGTGTTAATGGGATGTATACAAAAATTGGCATGCCACAATATGACTGCATCGCGAACATAAATGACAGGTCACAACATGAAAATCATGATATGCATGTCATGGTCGACATGATTTACATGCCATGCATTTCGTTAACGGGATGTATACGAAAATTGGCATGCCACAAGAGCACGAATGTAAATGACAGCTCATAACATGAAAATCATGACATGCATGTCATGAGCGACATGATCTACATGGCACGGTCTTGGTGCTGTCTTGGCCGTTTCGCTAGTGGGATGTGTAGGAAAATTGGTATGCAACAATATGACTGCATGACTAACATAAATGACAGGTCATAACATGAAAAGCATAACATGCATGTCATGGTCGGCTTGATTTACATGCCAGGCGTTTCGTTCATGGGAGGTATACCAAAAATGCTATGGCACAACACGACAGCATCACGAACGTAAATGACAGATCATAACATTACAATCATGACACGCGTGTCATGACCGGCATGATTTACATGCCATGGTCCTGGCGCTATACTGACGTTTCGTTAATGGGATGTATGGGCTCCGTCTACTGACCAGAGGGCGGTACGTAGCTCTCGTCGGACGGCTCAGTATCGCTGACATTGGCCGCTTGGGTCGCACGTATGAGACGCGCGCGCACGGTGGAAACCGAGGCGATAGCGACGCGCGCGTTTCTTCGCTGCTTTCCGGGCGTGCTGCGAACCACACGAACGCTCGCGGCGGCGCCCTTTGGAACAGTTTGCCGCAGGTTTGGAGCGCGCGTCTCAAAGGAAATAAAACGAAACAAGGCGGGACGGGCGGTCGGTGCTGCTATAGAGTTGGAGACGCACATCGCGTTGGGGTATTTTCCTGTCACAGTCTGCCCAATTTTGCATCTTCTCTCCGCCAGGCAGTGCATTCAGGCGCTGATGTCGCACATGGAAAACTCGACTGCACGGAGCCTATACGAAAATTGGTTTGGCACAACATGACTGCATGACGATCATAAATGACAGGTCATTACATGAAAATCGTGACATGCATGTCATTGGCGGCATGATCTACATGCCACTCGTTTCCTTAAAGGGATGTATACAAAAATGGCATGCCACAAGAGCACGAATGTAAATGACAGCTCATAACATGAAATCATGACATGCATGTCATGAGCGACATGATCTACATGGCACGGTCTTGGTGCTCTCTTGGCCGTTTCGCTAGTGGGATGTGTAGGAAAATTGGTATGCAACAATATGACTGCATGACTAACATAAATGACAGGTCATAACATGAAAAGCATAACATGCATGTCATGGTCGGCTTGATTTACATGCCAGGCGTTTCGTTCATGGGACGTATACCAAAAATGCTATGGCACAACACGACAGCATCACGAACGTAAATGACAGATCATAACATTACAATCATGACACGCGTGTCATGACCGGCATGATTTACATGCCATGGTCCTGGCGCTATACTGCCGTTTCGTTAATGGGATGTATGGGCTCCGTCTACTGACCAGAGGGCGGTACGTAGCTCTCGTCGGACGGCTCAGTATCGCTGACATTGGCCGCTTGGGTCGCACGTATGAGACGCGCGCGCACGGTGGAAACCGAGGCGATAGCGACGCGCGCGTTTCTTCGCTGCTTTCCGGGCGTGCTGCGAACCACACGAACGCTCGCGGCGTCGGCCTTTGGAACAGTTTGCCGCAGGTTTGGAGCGCGCGTCTCAAAGGAAATAAAACGAAACAAGGCGGGACGGGCGGTCGGTGCTGTTATAGAGTTGGAGACGCACATCGCGTTGGGGTATTTTCCTGTCACAGTCTGCCCAATTTTGCTTCTTCTCTCCGCCAGGCAGTGCATTCAGGCGCTGATGTCGCACATGGAAAACTCGACTGCACGGAGCCTATACGAAAATTGGTTTGGCACAACATGACTGCATGACGATCATAAATGACAGGTCATTACATGAAAATCGTGACATGCATGTCATTGGCGGCATGATCTACATGCCACTCGTTTCCTTAAAGGGATGTATACAAAAATTGCTATTGCACAACACGAGTGCATGACGAACGTAAATGACAAGTCATAAAGTTAGAACCATGGCATGCGCGTATGAGCGGCAGGGTTTACATGCCACAGTCTTGGTGCTCTTGCAGCCGTTTCATTAACTTCATATTTACCAAACTCGGTATAGCGAGACAACAATGCAAATCCATTTAACGTCCCTGATGCGTGCTTTGCATTTCGTTGATTCCCACTTTACGCGGGATCTACTAATTTTTTAGTCATACTTTACGGCGATCTACGTCGCACGGAAATTCGTGCTACCGGATCTGAGGGTCCTTCCTTGCGTTTGTGCCACCCAGCGGCGCGCAACAGTTGCTATCCATAATCCCGCGCACAACCAAAATTATAGGAGGCCATGACACAATACGTGAAGCACCTCGACACGTTGCAGTCAGAGGGCGTGCGGGCGAGGTGCGGAATTTCGTCGACACACACAGAAAACTCTTCCCGTACTGGTTCGCGGAACAGCCCGGGCATCGAGAGGCGGGAGAGTTGTCCCGTAGCAGTGGCGTCCCCTCCGAAAAAGCGGCGAAAACTCTCAACTTTCGCTTCACAGCTCCGCTTTTGTTCGCCGCGCGACGTAGGAGGCCGCACCTCGTGCGTTGCTAATCGAGCGGCCGTGGTATGAATATCTGTTTCGGCGTCTTCATCGAAATAGCAAGTATAGGAGGTGACTGAAATCGGCATATCGTCGTCTTGCTCTTTTTGCCAATGAATGGTGCACCTTCTTTTCTAAGTCGCGTCAATGGCTCAGCGTTTTTCGAGTTTTCCATGAAGCGTATGTAATACGCACGGAGTCATAGGAAGCGTCTCACGGCCCTTTGTCTGTCGACTCCACAAAGTTTTCCACTGCCGTGATCTTTTCAGGATCCGGACGGACGCTGTCAGCGCTAACAATTCGCCCGAGGAAGCGAAGCTTGCGGAATCCGAAGTGACATTTCTCTGGTTTGATGGTCAATGCTGCCGCGCGAATGGCATTAAGTACAGCTTCCATTCGCTGTAAGTCCTGCTCAAAGGTAGTGGGGAAACCCACTACATCACCCATATATACGAGGCACGACTGCCATTTTAGTCCAGAAAGGACAGCGTCCATCAACCTTTGGAAGGTAGCGGGCGCAGAGAACAAACCAAAAGAGAGCACTTTAAACTCATAAAGACCACCTGGCGCCACAAATGCCGTCTTTTGCCGATCTCGTTCATCCACCTCTATATGTCAGTATCCACTTTTCAAATCTAAAAACGAGAAGAAGTTGGCGTTCCGTAATTTATCGAAGGTGTCGTCGATCCGTGGGAGCGGATAAACATACCGCTTCGTCACTAGGTTGAGTTTCCTCTAATCAATGCAAAACCGTAAGGTTTTGGCCGTCTTCTTGCCAGTACTACCGGTGATGCCTAGGGATTGTTTGATGGCTGTATTACGTCGTCCTTGAGCATCTCCTGTACTTGTTTTCTTGTTGCTTCTCTTTCTTGTGGGGCCACTCGATATGGATGCTGATGCGCAGGTCTAATCGTTTCGTCGACCACGATCCGGTGCTTTGCGAGGGGAGTTCGTCGGACCTTCGATGAAATGGAGAAGCGCTCGTATTCTTTTATCAGACCTACGATCTGATCTTTCTGCGTGGATGAGAGCTCTTGGTCAATGTCGACTGCCTGAAGGACGCAGTCCACTGTCGCAGAAGCTGGTTGTGCTAACATCCATAACTTGCACATAATCATGAAGGGATGCTACAGCTGTTCACTTCACCACATGCTGTACTTCATTGCTAAAGTTAGTTAACAAGGCGTCCACACATCCATCACGAAGGTGGACAAGGCCTCTTGCTACATATAATCCGGGACATGTCTTCGATGTACATCGCCACGCTTTCGTTGTTGCCTTGGTTCCTTGTCTGCAGGGCGTTCTCTACGGTACGCGCTCGGGTAGATAGCCAGTAGCTCCTGTCGGAAATCATCCGCCGTCAGCATGGATGCTTCATTGTTCTGGAACCAGGTACGCGCGGAGTCTTACAGAGCGATACACACATATAGAAGTTTTCTGGCATCGTCCGAACCTTTGATTCCCGCGACTCGCTCGAAGCCATGAAGCCAGTCATCGGCATCCTCGTAGGTGTCGCCGTGAAAGGGCTCCGGAGTCCGCGGCGAGTCAACGACAATAGGGGAGGGTTACGTTTGAGTGGTCATCCTAGTAGCGCCTGAGCTTGTGCCCGCTGCCGGTCTTGTTGAATGAAAGAGCCAACCAAACTCGGGGGACTCTCCTGTTATACGGCGGCTTGTGGGTTGCTGAACAGGCGTTAGCTCCCTTGGCTCCACCCTTCGGGGGTGTGGGCTTCTCTCCTTTGCCGCTGCAGCGCTTGGAATCGTATCGCGGACGCCCACCAGAAATGTCACCTACAGATACGAGCGTGTTGCTACTAAAACTATTTATTTAGGACGAGCTTGTGCCCGTCAAGTCAAAACGTTCGAGAACGAGCGAAAAATGGTCTCCAGTCTCTGTAATTCCAAATCGTCGGCTCTCAAACGCTTCCGTCTCGTGCCGGTAATTCTCCAAGCGTCCGTGAGCCGCAAGCTTCTTCAGCAAGAGGTGCGCTGACGCGCGCGTTCCGGCGTCACTTCGGCGCTCTTTGTGTGGCAGGCATCTGTGGTGACTTTTCCATACATAGAATGTGGCGGCGTCTTCTGGGGCTTTCGATCGATATATATATATATATATATATATATATATATATATATATATATATATATATATATATATATAAGTTTGAGACGTACGTACAAGTTGAGTAATATTTCATTATTTGCCGACGTTTCGGTCAGAGCCTGACCTTTCTGAAGACAATATTTCTTTTTCTCCTGCTCGTTTATATAGGCATGGGAGCAAGGACGGAAACTATTTCATAAGTGAGTGGGGAAAGATGGGAGAGGGCAGAGGGGCACCAACACGCTTTCTCCGAATGCGCTTACGGCAGCAATATTGAGGAACTGGCGGAAAGGACATAGGTGATGGGTACGTGACCGGCTACACGGTGGCACTGAAAAAATAAATAACTAAAATAAAAACAAGCAGTGCCGTTGGCCTAACTGCATCGAGACGATCCTGCGACAGTCATTGTCCACCTAATGACACGTCCAGCGACGAACATGGCCTTCAGTGTTTGCTTGTTTTGGGGAGCGTAGTGGTTAAGAATGCCGCCGTGGTCAATAGCGGCGGGGGGGGGGGGGGGGGGAAGTGCCAGCGGGGACGGTAAGGCGGGCCACAAGAAAGAAAAAAAGAGGAAAAGAAAAATGAGGGGGTGAAACTAGTAAAGAATCCATACGGATGTTTCGGAGTACGTGCGGCAGGGGCCTGATGTTTTGTTATATGAATGGTGTTATCAATAAAAGGGGGAAAGCGGTATTTGAATGAAGTACAAGAAATATATGATTAAACGATTATAAGGAATATGCAGTAGTTCAAAAGTCAGCGGGAAAGACGGAGGAAGTTATACGGAGAGCCGCATATTTCAAGCTGGCATGGACAACAGGTACGATCACCGAAAGCGCCGACTCTTACATAACGCAGCACTGTTTTCATGTCGGTTATTGGTTAATATTACGTTAAGTATCTCTTCGTGTTATTCTCGCTTTAATGTACGCACAGTAGGAAGAGCGCCCGGACATTCATTTATTCTATTTTCCAGTGTGCCGAATTTCTGAATTAGATATGATTCGCGCTGCTCGCGCTCCGTTGGAGAGCGGAAGTTCCCTTGCAGCAGTGTTACCCGAATTGAGTCAGAACTGTGACCTTCCGATCCAATATGCCTGGAGAGAGGGAGGTTTGGTTGTATCTTCACATGTGATCGGTGGTTGCTGAACCTGATTCGGAAAGGTGTAGCCGTTCGTCCTATGTAATGTTTACAGCAGGCCCCACATTCCAAGAGGTTTGGGGAGTCGCAATTGAGGTCACCGCGGATTGAATGCGTAAAATTGCAGTGTGTGCTTTTGGCTATCGTGCTACTTTGCATGTGTTTGCTCACGATGCGTCTGCTCTATCCGCAGGGTGGGCAACCGATTTGTGTTGCTCTGTTAGTTTTTGAGTGTATAACATAGTCCCTGATGTTTTTTGGGCGCCTATACACCACTCTAGGGGAAGTAGTGAAGATCTTCTAAAGACGGTCACTTTGCTCAAGAATATTAAAGTGTTTTTTGAGAATTTTATTAATAAATATGTGGCGCGTGACTTGTGAAAGTCAGAACTAGGTTGAGTTGTTATATATATATATATATATATGCATTTGTACATGTGTTAACAACGACGACCGAGCAGTGTGGTGCGCGCAAGATGCGACTCACAAGGGAATCACTAAGACAAGGTAATCTATTTCTTTCGCTGGCAGTACAATGGAAAATGTACGCATGCACAGGTCACTCTCTTTTATATACTAAGCGCTTGAAAAATCAGGCGGCGTCGCTCGTCTTTACATCCACCGACACATGTGCTGCGGAAGTCAGGCTAGCAAGGCAGGCATGCTGACAACAGTCGGCTCATAGTACCCACCACACCTAGCGGCATGAACGTGTACTACGTCAAATTAATAAGTACTTTTCAAATGGCTCAATCTTTTCAGTAGAAGCTGGTTTACGCGACATTTTCAACAGAATTATGTATTTAAAGACACACTCACTCGC
Organism: Hyalomma asiaticum; assembly: GCA_013339685.2. NCBI lineage: Eukaryota > Metazoa > Arthropoda > Arachnida > Ixodida > Ixodidae > Hyalomma > Hyalomma asiaticum. The sequence goes on along the minus strand of CM023484.1, from coordinate 139,728,192 downwards.
AATTAGCCGTGCAGTCCGAAAGCGAAGGAAAATTGTTTGCGTTTCCACCACATCCCTTATAAGGAATCTGTACACACTGATCTCGAGCTCTGTCATAAGAGAAGCTCTTTTCGTAACACGTTATATTATTCGTTTCTTGGTAGCATGTCCAGAGAACATTTCGGTTGCGCTTTCCTTCTCCGCACGGTGGCTCTTGTGCAGTTTCTGCGAATCAGAAAGAGGTGTGGACCACGGTAATTAGTGTATTGAAACCAATAGAGAAGCTGTTTTATTATTGATGAAGCACTTGGTTAACTTTACATTCACTTCGGTGCACTCATTTGATTTAAACAACGTGTGGTTTAATTGAATGTGAATTAAACCACCGCGTATAGACAGCGGATAACGGCCACACATGGCTTCTTTCGTTCTTTCTTTCTTCCTGGAGGGAATTAACCTGCACACTAACAATAAGCATATGTGCAGCCCCCGCGTGCCTTCCGTTCTACTAATGTTAATTACATATGAGGGATAACAGACCAGTTTATATATCAACATATCTTCCGATACTATATGCTTACTACTAAATGGTTCGCCTAAGCCACTGGCCTCTTTTATATGGGTGTTTATTATTTTTTGAAAATTTGTGGTAGAGCGTAAAGGCAATACATGACGAGGTAAAATGAAGAAATGTGCCTAATATCGACGTCCCCATTTCGCCGCCATCTTTGTATAAGAAAAAAAGTAGTTCTGTGTTTATTTCATCAATCGCTATGTCTTATTCTGTAATGTTTGACAAGAAAATTCCTGACAGTTCGAGCTACAGAATGGCAGACGTGGCACACGTGGCCATTCCGCCGTCCCACCCCCTTTGTACACTGCACTATGCATGCCTGTCCTATTCTAGAAGCTGCTTGGGTTGCACGACCGCGGCAGCGTAAGCTAAACTTAGCTCCGTGCTCTCTCACTCTCCGTGCTCTCTTATTTTTTGGTTTTGCTCCATTCTTCAATCACCTCGCTGTGTTCTTCGTCCTATTTCTCATACATTGAAATAACAATCCGAGCTTCCATGTTAGTCGGTTGTACTTAAATCATATTACATCACTTTTCTTAGTCATTTTACTTGGGAAATTCAGTTTTTAAATGCGAAGCATTTCTTAGCGAACTTAGGCGAGTTTGAGCGTATCTATCTATCTATCTATCTATCTATCTATCTATCTATCTATCTATCTATCTATCTATCTATCTATCTATCCGCCTACGATTTTGTGCTCTCCTGGCCGTTTCGCTAATCGGATGTTTACGAAAGTTGGTATGCCACATCATGACTACATGACGAACATAAATGGCAGGTAATAACATAAAAATCATGATATGCATGTCATGAGTGGCATGATTTACATGCCACGGTCTTAGGGCCCTCCTGGTCGTTTCGCTAATGGGATGTATGCGAAAATTCTGTATGGCAGGACATGACTGCCTGATGAACATAAATGGCAGGTCATAACATCAAAATCATGACATGCGTATCATGAGCAGTATGATTTACATGTCACAGTCTTGGTGCTCTCCTGGTCGTCTCGTTAATGGGATGTATACAAAAATTGGTATGCCACAATATGACTGCATGGCGAACATAAATGACAGGTCATAACATGAAAATCATGAGATGCATGTCATGAATGACATGATTTACATGCCACGCGTTTCGTTAATGGGACGTATACGCAAATTGGGATGCCATAACACGACTGCAGCACAAACATTAATGACAGGTCATAACGCGAAAATAATGACATGCATGTCATGAGTGACATGATTTACATGCGACGGTCTTGGTGCTCTCCTTGCCGTTTCGTTAATGGGATGTATACGAAAATTGGTATGCCACGACATGACTGCATGGCGAACATGACTGACAGGTCACAACATGAAAATCATGATATGTATGTCATGGGCGACATGATTTACATGCCACGCGTTTCGTTAACGGGATGTATACGAAAATTGGCATGCCACAAGAGGACTGTATCATGAACGTAAATGACAGGTCATAACATGAAGATCATGACATGCATGTCATGAGCGACTTGATTTTCATGCCACGGTCTTGGTGCTCTCTTGGCCGTTTCGTTAGTGGGATGTGTAGGAAAATTGGTATGCAACAATATGACTGCATGACGAACATAAATGACAGGTCATAACATGAAAAGCATAACATGCACTTACATGCCAGGCGTTTCGTTAATGGGATGTATACCAAAATTGCTATGGCACAACACGACAGCATGAGGAACGTAAATGACAGGTCATAACATGAGAATCATGACACGCGTGTCATGACCGGCGTGATTTAAATGCCATGGTCCTGGCGCTATACTGCCGTTTCGTTAATGGCATGTATGGGCACCGCCTACTGACCAGAGGGCGCTGCGTAGCTCTCGTCGGACGTACGGCTCAGTCGCGCACGGTGGAAACCGAGGCGACAGCGACGCGCGCGTTTCTTCGCTGCTTTCCAGGCGTGCTGCGACCAACACGAACGCTCGCGGCGTCGCCCTTTGGAACAGTCTGCCGCAGGTTTGGGGCTCGCGTCTCAAAGGAAATAAAACGAAAGAAGTTGGGACGGGCGGTCGCTGCTGCTATAGAGTTGGAGACGCGCATCGCGTTCGCGTATTTGCCTGTCACAATCTGCCCAATTTTGCTTCTTCTCTCCGCCAGGCGGTGCATTCTGGCGCTGATGTCGCACATGGAAAACTCGACTGCACGGAGCCTATACGAAAATTGGTTTGGCACAACACTGCATGATGATCATAAATGAGAGGTCATAACATGAAAATCGTGACATGCATGTGATTAGCGGCATGATCTTCTTTTGATTATGATCTACATGCCACTCGTTTCCTTAAAGGGATGTATACCAAAATTGCTATGGCACAACCCGACTGCATGACGAACGTAAATGAGAAGTCATAACGTTAGAATCATGACATGCGCGTATGACCGGCATGGTTTGCATGCCACAATATTGGTGCTCTTGCGGCCGTTTCGCTCACTTCATATGTACGAAACTTGGCATAGCGAGACAACAATGCAAATCCATTTTACCTTCCTGATGGGTGCTTCGCATTTCCTTGATTCCCAGTGCACGTGGGATCTGCCAATTTTTAGTACTAACGTATCCACGCATGGCGGATGGCGAGCGTTGTCCGGGTGGCACGGGATCATTTTTTCCGCCATAGACGCCGGGCGGTTACGCCGGATGCTGTCATCGGACTTTCTGGGACGCGAACTGCTTAACGCGGTCGCGTTAAATTCAGGAATAATCTTGGAACCTTATGAGTCTAAATTTTACATGCAAGCACAAGCTGACTTTGAAGTATGACGCCGGTGGTTCATTCTTCTGCGTCCTCCTGTTATTATATTAGACGTTCTTTGTCTGTCTGTCTGTCTGTCTCCTGATACGAGTTCTCTACTGTTTGACCTACGTATGCTAAATATAATGTTACGGACCCGTACCACCGACCGTCAAGAGGCGCATAGAGAAAGAGGACGACGAGAACGTTTTCAGCTAGGCTTGCTCGGGCTGCTGCTTCATGGACAAGCACGTCAGCGTTTCTTTGTAAATACATCTGTACATAGCTTCGCCTCTTGCGTCTTTCAAAGTAAGATCTTTGGTGGAAGCGCCCTGTACGCCGTCCCGACCAGGAGCTTCGCAGTGGACGCTTTCTCGAGCCTACCTTCATGGCTCCAGAAGATAAGTCGTCCACAGGGGATGCAGCGCCCACCCGAAGACCTGCTGCCAATACGACCTACATCACTGTCACCCCTCCTCGTGGCCCCGGCATTTTCTCTGGTACCAATGGGCAAGCTGTCGAGAAGTGGCTGAACCTCTACGAGCGCATCAGCACAACTACCTCGGCGGCACCCTTCGTGTCTGGTTTGAAACGCACGACGTAGAGCTTACCAGTTGGGATGCGTTCAAGGACCAAGATTCGGGAGCTGTTTGGCAACTCTCACGATGACCAACTTGCCGCGAAACAGGCGTTATCCAGCCGTGTACAGACGTCAAACGAGAGTTATGTGATGTACATTCAGGACGCTTTGGCCCCCCGCCAAAAAGCTGACGCGTACATGACGGAAGAAGAGAGGGTTGCCCATATCCTCAAAGGAATTGCAGATGACGCCTTCAAACCTGCTTGTATTTAACAAGGTGTCGACGGTTGATGCAGTCATCAATGAATGCCGGCGCCTGGAACTCGCTAAAAGCAGATGAATCCCTCAACAATTTGCCCTCTTGCTCAACACCGCGGCGACATCATCCTGCGCCGATGTTCGTAGCTCGAACGACGCAGCTTGCAACGTTACTCGGATTGTGCGGCAAGAAATTGAGGCCGCTTTTCCGGCGACCTTCCAGCTCAACCCAACCTCCACACCGTCAGTCCCGATCTCTATGATCCAAGCAGTTGACCGCCAGGAGTTGTCCAACATGTGACTTCACTCGGTCTGCTCGATTCGTCAAGCTGACGCACGCCCATGTGGTAGTACGCCCCTTCGTTCACCGCCTTATTAGCAGCCGCGTTTTCGCAATTCAACGGAATGGCGCACTGCTGACGACAAGCCGATATGCTTCATCGGTCGTGGGATTGGGCACGCATCCCGGTATTGCCGAAGTCGCTGGAACTCACCTCAACCGAAGATGTATGCTGGGTACTCTCGACCCAACAAATATTCCCGTCCCTATGCAGCTCGCACCGATTACACTCCTGCTCAACCTTCTGCATCCAGCCGTCCATACTCACGATCACTTTCGCGAAAACGCCGGCAGTCACGCTCGCCTCAGCCCCGCCGCTCACATTCTCCAAGTTCCCTCGCACGCTCTCAACAGGAAAACTAGACGGTGCAGCGCCCGGAGGCGCCGCTGCATTTCTCTCTACGCTGCAAAAGGCTCTACTGATGATCCCGACCAATATGAACCTGCTTGATGTACAAGTGTACGGCGTTCCTGCGTACGCTCTCATCGACATGGGCGCCCATATATCTGTGATGAGCTCCAATCTTCGAAAACGGCTGAAGAAACTTCTAACTCCCGCCGCGACGCAGCTGCCCGTGTTGTGGACGGCGTGACAGCTCCTGTAATTGGTATGTGCACCGCCCGAGTCTACATCGTTGATCCTTCTACTGTCGTCCTTTTCACCGTGCTCGCCCGCTGCCCCACGACGTCATTCTTGGCCTGAACTTTCTGTGTGCGCGTTCCGCCCTAATATACTGCTGAATTGGTACCCTCCGACTTGACCTGCCTCACCTGGACCCTGTAAACCTCACTCGAGTCGTCTCCGTTCGGCATATTTCGTTCGCTTACCCCCTTCGACTCTGAAGTACCTTAAGTTGATCTCAGACCCACCTGTGCCTGATGGCGACTACATCGCGACCCCTGTGACCGAGGTCCTCCTCAGTCGAGGTATTACCTTCCCGCGCACTGTTTTATCTATCACTTCGAATAACGCCTGCATGCCTGCGGTCCGCTTTGGCTTGCCAACACAAGCGCTGCCATGAGGGATGTCTCTGGCGCAGATAAGCGCATTTGGTGATTGCTCCATATCAGCTATCACAATGGAGGATGATGCTACCTACCCGACCGCATCTTCGCCATCTGCGACTTGTGTTATGCCAGATCTCACTCTCTCCAGAGCATGCTGAACAACTGTGCCACGTTCTCTTTTCCTACCACGATATTATAGACCTTAACGAGCCTCCTTTGGTCGAAACTACAGCCGTGACACATCGAATAGATACTAGCGACGCCTCTCTTATTCATAGACATCCGTATCGGGTGTCTGCTGCCGAGTGTGAAGACATTCAAGCAGAAGTTAAGAAGATGCCTACAAAGAACATCGTTGAACCGTCATGCAGTCCATGGGCCTCACCCGTCGTGCTCATGAAAAAAAAAAGACGGCTCTTGGCGTTTTTGGGTGGACTATCGGCACATCAACAAGATTACAAAAAAGGACTTGTACCCCTTACCCCGTATTGACGAGGCCCTTGATTGGCTCCACGGTGCTCGGTGCTTCTCATCTATTGACCTTCGCTCCGGCTACTGGCAGATTACTGTCGACGACTTAGACCGTGAAAAAACTGCCTTTGTCACACCTGATGGTTTATTTCAATTCAAGGTGATGCCATCCGGTCTTGCAACGCGCTGGCTACGTTTGAACGCATGATGGACTCGCTCCGTCAAGGATTCAAATAGTCCACATGTGTGTGCTGTTTGCACGACGTTATAGTATTCTCCTCGAACCTTCACGACTCAGCTCGATCGCCTTTCAGCAATCCTGGATGTTTTTCGCCGAGCCGGTCTGCAACTTAATTCCTCAAAGTGCCACCTTGGCTGCCGCGAGATCACCGTGCTTGGGTATCTCGTAGATGCTAGTGGGGTACAACCGCATGCAGGCACAATCTGTGCTGTTACGAACTTCCCTGTTCCTAAGTGTGCCAAAGACGTACGCAGCTTCGTCGGGCTATGTTCGTATTTCCGCCGCTTTGTGAAGAATTTGGCGATGATAGCTCCGCCACTTACTGAGTTCTTGAAGAAGGATGTTCCTTTTGTGTGGGGCAAACCACAGGCTACGGCGTTCGCTCAGCTCATACGCCTACTTACAACGCCGCCCACATTGGCCCATCTTGACCCTTCTGTACCAACCGAAATTCGTACCGACGCCAGTGGCCATTGCATCGATGTAGTACTAACGCAACGGCAGCACGGCAGCGACCGCGTTATCGCTTACGCCAGCGGGCTCCTCTCACTGTCAGAACACAGCTACTCCATTACTGAGCGCGTGTGCCCGGCACTCGTTTGGGCAGTCGCGAAATTCCGCCCATACTTATACGGACGATCCTTTTCGGTCATCACAGACCATCACGCGCTCTGCTGGTTGTCCTCCCTGAAAGACCCCACAGGACGACTTGGCCGATGGGCTCTGCGCCTCAAAGAATATTACTATTCGGTTATCTACAAGTCTGGCCAGCTTCACAAGGACGCCGATTGCTTGTCCCGTTACCCGGTCGACAGACCCGACGATACGTCCGGCGATGTCAGTAGCATTTTTTCCGTCTCTGCCTTTACTAACATCGCAGATGAACAGCAGCGAGATCTCTCTCTTCGAGCACTCATCGACCGTCTGCAAGCATCGCCGAATGACGCTTCTGTACGCCGGTACGTCCTCAAAGACGGCGTTCTATACCACCGTAACTTCCACTCAGACGGGCCCTAACTACTTCTAGTGATCCCCAGACAGCTACGTCGCACTGTACTCTTTGAACTTCACGAGCACCCACTGCAGGACACCTAGGTGTATCGCGCACGTACGACCGCATCCACCGTCGCTTTTACTGGCCCGGCCTCGCTCGGTCAGTCCGACGCTACGTTGCTGCCTGCGATTCCTGTCAGCGCCGAAAAACTCCTCAAGTGTTACCTGCTGGTTATCTCGAGCCTATAGACATTCCCGTGGAGCCGTTCTTCCGCGTTGGGCTTGATCTCCTTGGCACATTTCCAGATATCGTCCTCCGGGAACAAAGGGATAGCCGTCGCAACGGATTAGGCCACCCGTTATGTCATCACGCGGGCTCTTCCGACCAGTTGTGCCATCGATGTCGCAGATTTTATCCTGCATGATATCGTCTTGCTTCACGGCGCTCCGCGTCGGCTGCGGACTAACAGGTGGCCACATCTTCCTCTCGAAAGTTATTGACGACTTATTACGTTCCTGCTCCACCAAACATAAACTGACCACCTCCTACAATCCCCAAACGAACGGTTCAACGGAACGCTTGAACGGAAGTCCCACAGACATGCTGTCAATGTACGTCTCGAAAGACCACCATGACTGGGAAGTTGCTCTGCTGTATGTCACGTTTCAGTATAATTCTTCCCGTCACGACACTACCGGATTTTATTCATTTTATCTGCTGTGTGTAGCCGAGCCGACCCTGCCCCTTGACACCACTGTTCCTCTGGCAGGCACCTCAGCGACGGAGTACGTGCGCGACGCCGTTGCTCTGGCCGACCATGCACGCCAGCCCGCCCGTACTAGGCTGAAGGCTTCGCAAACCGCAGAGCGTCATCACTACGATGTGCGGCACCGCGACGCACACATCTCGCCCGGTGACCTTGTACTCCTGTGGTCACCTTCTCGCCATGCCGGACTGCCCGAGAAGCTCCTTTCTAAGTACACAGGGCCTTACCGTGTGCTCCGCCAAGTGACGCCCCTAACCTACGAGATTGTCCCGGTGAATGCCTCCTCGCCCTTTCCTCTCGGGTCCTGCGACACAGTGCACGTCAGTAGGCTCAAGGACTACCAAACTGTCTCGGAGCCATGATCATCCACACGCCGGGACGTAGAGCTACGGACCCGTACCACCGACCGTCAAGAGGCGAATACGGAAAGACGACGAGAACGTTTTAGCGAGGCTTGCTCGGGCTGCTGCTTCATGGCCAAGCGCCTCAGAGTTCCTTTGGAAATACATCTGTACATAGCTTCGCCTCTTGCGTCTTTCAACGTAACAATATGACCAAGGCATCCACGCCCTCCCTAACCCAAAACTAGGCTAACTAACCTGGAATTAAAAGAAAAATTTCTTCGTCTCCCTTCCTAACGGGGACCACTACACGAAATTGAATGTACATAATTATTACGTCGTATATTTATTTACGCCTCCATTTATTGACATCTTCAATGGATTGTTTGGCGTATTGCATATAGAACGGGAAGTGCGCTTTTTCGTGACCTAATGAGAATTTTTAGAAGTTTTACGTCCCCCAACGACGATACGATTAGACAGACGCTGTAATTGAGGCCTCCGGAAACTTCTACCTTGTGGGGCTCCTTGACGTAAACTAGCATCGCACATTACTCGGGCCTCTATTGTTAGGGGGTTTAACCTTTTATGGGTTCTGCTATATTTTTCGAAAGGTAACCAAACACACTAGCTTGGAGTACATAAATAACGTACACAGAAATAGCCGGAAACCGTTTTCGTCAAAATACTCCCAGTTTATTTACTGAAAAAAATCACAGCATATCCACGGGGTGAATGATGATGAGTGGGCGAAGCTCCGGAGGGAATCATCGGTAAACCGTGAATCTTTCGCGTAAATCGCCCAGTCGATCATCATGTAAAGGCGTGAGAAACACTGTATTCGTACGCTGGGATCTCGCGTTTAAGGGGGATATGCTGTGCTAGAGCCAGGCCTGCGCGGAACTGCAGGACAGTGACAGCGTAAGCACGAGGAGCTACTTTCTTAGAGGCCACTTTAAACGCTTGAGGAAACTAGTGCAAGTAGAAGTGGTAGGTATCTCCTGCGCCATAACTTATCATTTTGCCAAGTAGGGAAGTACCCACTACGCCATAATTACCAGTGCCTCCGTAATGGGTTCAAAGCTACAAAGCACGCAGCTCTGTGTTCTTTCAAATGATGCCTCGACCTCGTTATACAATCCATTTTCGCGTCGTGTAGCGGTGTATTACTGTTTTTCAACGTAACATTACGTTTGTTAATGCGATTCCGCGGGAGACATTATACCTGTTTAGGTCTTTTAGCGATAATTTTTCAACCACAGGCGTAGCTCAGTGATCAATTGTTTCTGCGCTTGATCATTGACTGTACGGATGCAATATTTTTTTGGGACATTCTCCAGCGAACTCTTAAAAAGGACATGGACATCACTCCTTACTCAATTCGGTTTCTACCGTTCAAAACGATTACCGGTCCTCCCTATGACATGTTCATAGTGCTCGGTTTATACAGCCTATGGAGATCAAGACTGTGTGATCGCCATGCGGAAAGCCCACGTTCGACAAGATCATTCTACCAAGAAACTGTAGCCTACGTCAGAAGTGTGTATGCGGCTCAGGAGTCGCCGCCTGAATGGATGCACTTGTTAGACGCATGTGTGTGTTTGCCTGATTTTTGAGTGTGGAGTCGTTCTCATCCTGGTCTTTAACTTCAGTTGTCGTTTCCATGTAATAAAGAAAAAAAAAACAGGCGTAGCTCAGTGGTAGAACGCTCGACTGCCACGCCGAGAGCCTGGGTTCGAATCCAGGCAGAGGACGCAACTTTCGGAATTTTTTTTTTATTAAAGTAGACGTGGCTACGTACATCACCAACAACGAACACCATGGGATGTACAGACCCACGTCCTAAGGAGCTTCGCCCCTAAAAAAGTGGGACGTATGTGTCCCATTGACCCATGACGTGCTTTCTGAAAAGGGGGACAACATTGTCCCATTGACTCATGAGGGCACCAACGTGTGATTCTTTTTCTGAGTGTTTTGGGGGAAAATTACTCAGGCAAGTGGTCACTTCAAAGGACACTTCAAAAACTATGCCCAAGACCTTCCGGTGGGCCAGATTTGGGACTGTGTTACGCAATTTGCACAAGGAAATGTTGTACTCTGCCTAGTCTCCGAGTCTGACCATGTGTCTGGACATGTTCGCATACAATACCTTTTTGTCCACTTTCAGCTGCTTCACTTGTTGTATATAAAGATACAACAAATTCATTTGCTTCATTTGCTATAGCCTCTCTATTATTAATTGCTGCCCATATATGAAATTGAAACCATGAAGCAAGCAAAATCATATATGTGACCACACTGAAGTGATACAGTCGCCTAAATCCATTTGGAACTGCTCCTTCACCATCATAAGTTCATTCAATTGTCATCTGTCAGATTATATCTTATAAGTATTTAAACTCATACTTTCTTCTGTTTTCTAAATACATATTTAATCTTTTTAGTTCCACCTCTAGGAGCACACCCATTTCCAGGTATAGCCTACCTGTCAGTGTTTTGTCACATTGCAACAGGTCCAGGAGTTGTAGTAGTGGCTGGCAAAAATAATTTAGGGCGTCCGTTGGCATTAAACAGTCTCAGTTGTGATGTAATAGTGCATATTGAACTGAGGAAAATATCTGTGAATGCCTGTTACGAGTTAGGCTTAGCGAAAAGATGCAGGATTTTTTCCCTCGCTGTACTGAAACATGAATATTTGGCAATCTACTGATCCGATTTAAAAATAAAACCTATACTTCTGTGCTAGAATTACCTCTCTCAAAGAGCATAACAGTAGAAAATTTATATATATTTTGAAATTGAGCTGCGGTCCACCTAATTAGACAAAAATTCGAAATATACCACGCAAAAGAAATCAAATTTCAGCTCAATGTGCAATCAAGTGTACAAGTTGCAAACGGCTGAATTATTTTTCTTGAATTCCTAGACATTTATATTATATATCAGAAAACCCGTGCTTTACTGACTCCGATGGGTCACCGAAGTCGAAGCTCTTTGTGAAGAAGATGTGGCACGTATGTGTCCCACTGACCCACAAAGGGTTATGTGGATGCCTTGGGCCCTTGCGTTATCTTTTAAGAGCGTAGAATGTACGGCGCAAGATCACAGTTGTGCATTTAATCTCCGTAGGAGAGTAGTCAGAGCACAATGTACTAAAAGTGCAGTATCATGCTCGACACGACACAATATAGCCCGCGAGCTATCGTGATCTTGTAAAGTGAAAACATTATATATGTCTTAGCAAACGCCGAGACGTCACCGACGCTGTCTTCAGCTTACGTGGTGCGAAAAAATGAGATATCAAACAAGATATTCTCTGCCACTTCATATATACCAAAATTGGAATGGTATGGTTCGAATGCATGGCGAGACTCGTTAAATAACACTCATGGTCATGAAACTGCCGCCTCAGTTTCATAAGCAGCCAGCGTCTGCTGCTACAGACGCAACTGCGCTTGAGAATGCAGGTGACTGCAGTTCTGTGGCTGCTCTTGCTTTATGCACTTCCGCAAGTGTCCCTTTAGTATTCCGCAACTGATTTTAGCATTAAACACGCATGACTGGTTGGCTAACTCATGTCATGGCTTCTGCCATGACATGAGTGCTTGGCTAAAGAAATACGAAGTGGAATCGGTAAAACACAAAAGTGAAACCTGTCTTCGCGAAGTTGTGGAATTGATAAGTGGCAATATCGCGAATCGAGGGGGGGGGGGGGGGGGAGATGGCTTGAGTACTGTGAACATATGAACAGGTTACATGTACATACCAGCGGCACCTCTACACGGTACAGGGATCCTCGACAGTTGTACACGAGGGCCAGTTGTCGAACGACTCTGTCACGTATACGCGGATCTCTGAGGGTTAATACCAAGCGTTGGAGAGGGAGAGAGACGTTTGACGAGGGTAGCGTTTTGAGCACGGCAAACCAAATTTTATCACACAGCACACGGCAAACCCAAAAATGAACAAAATATATACAAGCAGAAAAGAAAACTAACACAGAAATTCCTACAAATTGACACTGATTAACAATACTCAAGTCTCAATTCGACGCTGCGCTCAGCCCTAAGTGTGGCCACTTTGGTTTCGGCGACGCTGCCGGAAATAACAGATGAAACGTTCTTATGTGCTCGGCGCTGTTTTCTTCACCGCAAAGTCCGTTGCCGGTCCGGACCTAGTCTTGCTACTCCAAGTTGTCGCCGGCCTCCCTTACGTCGGCCGGAAGGTACCGCCTGCTGCCGTAGCCGATGCCTGGTCTCAAGTGATGACGTCGTATCTCTCCGAGTTAGGCCTACCTAGAGGACTAAGCACAAGTATGGTCCTCCGCTCGATGTAGAGAGGTGACGGCCCGGTGAATTGCTGCTGACGGACCCCTTGAAGGGGGATTGATGACGGTGCGTCAGGAACCGTCGGCTGCAGGACCTCCAAAGAGCCTCGCCTGAAAGTAATCGAGGTCTGCGGCCACCCGATGGGGTACCAGCGTCCCGGCTCCCAAACCGAACACCTCGTCCTGTCGGCAAAGCGTAGCTGCCGATGCGTCCTTCCTCGGCGGTCGCCACTCAGACAATTCCAGCTCAGTGCTTTTCCACCTCCGATCATGGCGCGGGTCGTGTGCCACGAAGCCCGACGTCAACCAACCGCGAACCCAGCGTGCCACCTGCGCGTGCATTTCGGGGCCTCTTGGGTACTTTGCATGCAATCTCTCTTTCTTCGCCCTGTGGCGCGTACCCTGGGCACCTTTACTCATGACAGACTCACACTGCTCCGGAGACACTGAACGGCACGCATCATCTGCACAAATCTGCTATAAACAAGGGGCATCCACAAAATGATGACACCTTACAAACGAAACCGAACAGGTTGTCAGGGGCTCGTTTCATGACCACACAGCCCACTGAAACGAAATACTAATCATTTCGTTGTAGACGCCAGTCCTTGCGTTCCTGGAGCACTGCGCGTCGCAACTCAACACACCTGTCCACGCAATACAAGTTTTCTAGCGGCCGTATTCGTAGTTCGCCCGAGGAACGCACCGTCACGACACCGCCACGCCCCTAACTTCCGCGGTGGTCGACGAGCGAGGGCTACCGTATCGATGACTACCGACGCGAATTAACATGACGATCTACTTCGGTTTATCTATAGTTCCTAGACTATAGATCTATAGTTCCTAGATACAAAGCCAACAAAGGGTGCAGTATAGGGGGGGGGGGGGCGATAAAAATTTAAAAGTAATTTTTCTTGTTAGACACTGTAGTTCACTGTACTAAACACTTTTACTTCAACTCGACGATAAATAAATGACACTTGTAATGCCAATTGGTAAAGGGCTGTAGTGAACATATAAAGGCCCATCTGTTCCCCGTAGCAACAATGCTACGGTGGTGTATGGGTATAGCTTCCAGGTTCTCTCGTCAAATCCTGGGTGAATGATGGTTTCGAGTCCGACTTGGTACAGCTTCTTCATTTTGTCCATTTTGTCTGTAAGTTGATTTTTTCGCAAATCCACTTCCATTACCGAAGTACGTCACTGATTTTTTGGCGGACCCCAGCATAAAGCACTTTCGTGTTAAAGCAGCCGCTCATGACATGCTGCTTGTAGTGCACGGTCGAACTTAATTACAGAAATAAAATATTGTGTTGCACTTCCTGCAATAGCATAGCGATTATAAAGGAAGCAGCACTGGAAAAGTCTGAATTATATTTGACCATCGGAGGTCGTTTCACAGGTATTTCTTCTTGCCCTATGGATTTCGCCCATATACTGAACTGTACCGGCAATGTACCATTCGTCTCAACGCCTCGATTTCAGTTTCAGTTTAATGTATTAGTCGCTAAAGAAGCTTCATGGTTAGTAGTATGCGGACGCTTTATAATTGCGCTTCATATTTTCTTTCTGTAGTAAAGACCACTTACTTGAAAGAAAGGACCAATGGTGCCACTTGTAAACAGACGCAAACATCTTGGTGGCCGCCACCCCATTCACCCATGTATACGGTAACTCTTGACTGCGCATAGTGCCATGTTGTTCACCTTGCACGTTTCTGTTTAGCCTTGAGCAGTGTGTGATTAGGGGATCAAAGTGATTAGGCTGTTACAGGAAGCGTTGTATCCGAGAAATTAACCCGCATAATGACCAAGCAAAAGACCAATGATCTGTTCCTTGCACCTAGAAATTCTCGACAAAGATACGTCATTTCTGAAGATCTGATATAAACATGAAAAATAAAGCATAAAACTGATAATTTAATGTTTTTCTACTCTAGGCACGACACACTTGGGTGATCGTTCACCTGATCGTTCACCGCCTTCTCGGACAAGATAACGAATGGACCCGCTGTGCCGTGACGACGCGCGCTGCAAATCGTCGCGCTAATAAGGAGCAGCCGCCTAACGCTTCCTCTGTCCTGTCGCAGGTGTCAACTGGAGAAGAACTATTGTTCCCGGATTATTGTTTGCGACAGTTGGCAGGTCGCCATTGAATCGGTTGTTTATCTTTTGATGAGATGCCTGTCTGTCATGCTTTGACTACGGACGGGACGCAGCAGCCCAATATACCCACAGTACCTTTAGAGAAATAGTAGGATTGGTGCTACCACTTATTCGCGCTGCTCGTGGTAGCGGCTGGAAACGAGACCGATTACATTGGTTTTTAATGCGAGACTAAAGGCTGAAGACATTTCAATCGCCTATCCTAGCATGTGTACCAAATCGAACAATAAAGAAAATTATTTCAAAGCAGAAATATGAGTACAAATATAAGATGCTGGTGCGAAAACAACTTGCAAGCACAACCATTTACTTATTCAGAAAAGTGAACAATATGCAAACAACACAAATCAGCCAGGACAATAGCTTGTTAAAAGCGTGGCGCTTGATAACAGATGCCAAAAGAACGTTAAAATATGACATATATGCAACGGAGTGCACGAGACGAGCAGGTGTGGTCGACGTTCGGCAATCTGGCGTATTTGACGGCGCACTTGCTCCCTGCTTACAAATGTTAGATTGGCTGATTGAAGCACTGACGTTTAAGGTGTTCAGTAACGCCCCAACGGGAGCGGAAAGAAACACAATCCTCACGGTGAGGTCTGGGACAAGACTAGTCTTTATTTTGAGCTGTTGCCTGTGAGGGGCGGCGCACCGGCACTGCTCGGGAGAAAGAAGACCGCAGTACCAAGCCTTTATTCGCCCTCGCCATAGTGGGCCAGTTGTGCCGCCGGTGAACGAAGCACAAGGAACAGCAGGTGCGGGGGCTGAGACAGCCCGTGCTTTCCCATTTCTTGGAAAAAAAGGCGATCTGCCAGAAATGTTTTCGTTTGCATAAGGGTCGAGCTGTCGACGAGCGGGGCCGGGGTCCTGGATTCAACGGCTAGTAGCTTAGTGGCTAGGTTGTTGGCTTGCTAAGCTCGAGTTGGCAAGATCTCAACCCCGGACATGGCGGCCGCATGACCATGGCGGCGAATTTCAGCAAACACAAATGTATTTACATTTAGGTCCACCTTCAAGAACACAGAGTGGTCAAGTTGACTACGGTGACCTCACAGTTACGTCGTGGTTTTGGCACGTAAATCTCAACAAATTATTATTATTGAGTCTGGAATTCGTACGATGTGCCTGATGCTTTCAACATTAGTCTTGGTGCGGCTATGAACCTAAGCGTCGGCTGCAAACGTTGCAGGAGCAAGCCTCACCGTTGATATTGAAATCGTCGGCAGTGACAATGTCTGGAACGTCAAAATGTTTCGCGTGCACTACAGCAGTACCTTACAGTACAAAGAGAAATGGCCACTTTCCTCTCATGGTAAGGGACACTTTCATTCATTGTGCTGCTTTCACTCCGTAAAGAAAACAAGGACACACTTTGGTCATTCGCCTGTAGTCGCAAAGGCTCCCCCGCACTTAACACGTGTTCGGCATTGTCAAGCCGCCACAGCACTTTAGGCAACTGGAAAAACAACGTGGCATGTGCGAGTAACACGTCGTATCTATCAGCTGATCTCGCAATTCGCAAGCGTTTTGGTACGCAACGGTGCTCTTTGCTGTGCAGTCCCACCACTCCGCGCTGTTTTGGGCAGCCTATGAAGTTCTTCCATGTAATTACGGCGGTGTTTCGTGATCAGGAAAGTATTGAAAGGTATAACTAACCTGACTGGCTAATTGTGACAGGGATAACATCAAATTATTGCTGTTTACGTCACGAATAACGGCAGTACGAGCTGGTGACGCGCATGCCGCCATTTCCCTGCCACGGATACGCCGATCTGCGCTCCTGTTGATTCAATATTTACCTTTACAGCATGTGGAATTACGTTCATGTGATGTCTAAGGAACATTGATGGAATACCCACTATTACACGCATTCATGTTCATTCATGCAGATGAATGCGCATGGCGCAACAAGAATGCATTCTCATGTTGTCCAACCAAACTTAACGTGTGACACCATAGGCACATTGGTGTGATGCCGGATGAACTTTGATGTAAATGCGCAATTGCATTCGCTGTCATATCGCCTTAGTATGCCAGAAGGGCCCGGTTGATTTCTGAACAGGAAGGATTTGCCTAATGAGGCTTGTTTGCATAACATTCAAATGCATTACATGAGATTTGCGTAAATGGCAGGAAGACGTATTCAACGAAACACTTTGGAACATACAGGAGTGCAGTCCACCTAACTATATATTGTTACGAGTAAACGGGGGCACTCGACGCTCTAAGCAAGGAAGGGGTCCTTTAATGAGGTCGCGAAAGCGAGATCAACAGCGGCCAGCTGGTGGTTGATGCTAACGTCGTTCTCCTCTTCTTTTCAGTAGCGCCGCACATGCACGATCATAATTCGTCCTCCTCTTCGCGCATATGCGCAACATTCCCCTCCTTGCAGACGGAGCCCATCGGGCGAGTCAGTCAGTCTCTCGCGGCGTGAACGGCTTCAGACGGGCGACATGGGTCACTTGCGTCTTAGCGGCGCGTCTCCCACTCGCTGTGAGTCGAGCTATAGCATAAGTGACCTCAGTGAGCCTGTTCAAAACAACAAACGGCCCGTCGTAGGTGGCCAGAAACTTTTGGCACAGCCCGCGTTTCCGTGCAGGAGTCCACAACCACACCAAATCGCCTGGATAGTAAATTACGGTACGGTGGCGATCGTCGTACCGTGCTTTGGATCTGTCTTGCGACGCCAAAGTGCGCAAACGAGCAATCCTACGCGCCTCCTCAGCGAGGCAAAGGGTCTCGGCGACAGTGGAATTCTCATGTGTGCCAAAAGGGAAAACAGTGTCGATTGTGTGCCTAGGTGGGCGAGCGTACAGCAGGAAGAAAGGACTGTAGCCGGTTGTCTCGTGCTTGGCGGTGTTGAACGCGTATGTAACAAAAGGCAGTACATCATCCCAGTTCTTGTGGTCGGATGAAACGTACATGGATAGCATGTTAATGATGGTTCTGTTCGTGAGTTCCGTGAGCCCATTCGTTTGTGGATGGTATGGGGTCGAGTGACGAAATTGGGACTCACACAAGTTAAGCAGCTCTTCCACGACATCCGCTGTGAACTGTCGTCCACGGTCGCTGATAATCACTCGAGGTGGACCATGTCGGAGAATGAAGTTTCGCAGAAGGAACCCTGATACGTCCGTGGCAGGTGCGGAGGGCACCGACGCGGTCTCGCAGTAGCGCGTGAGGTAGTCAGTGGAAATAATTATCCAACGATTGCCATTGGATGACTTTGGAAACGGACCCACGAAGTCGATGCCAACTTGTTGGAACGGCGTACTTGGCGGCGGCACAGGCTGCAGGAGACCAGCTGGAGCAGTAGAAGGACGTTTGTGGCGCTGACACTGCATGCAGCTCGCCACGTACGTCTTTGTGGACCGTCGCATTGCGGGACAATAGAAACGTTCCTTAATCCGGTGGAGCGTCCGCGTACATACCAAATGGCCAGACGGAGGATCGTCGTGCATGGCACTTAGAACCGCCGTGCGAAGGCTGTCCGGCACCACAAGAAGAAAACGTGCGCCAGTGGTCGAATAGTTCTTCTTGTATAAGAGTCCATCGCGTACACAGAAATCACGTGGGGATGGAGAGGCGGACGCAGCGCTGAAAAGCGGGGCTAATTTAGAGTCCTTTCCTGTTCGTCTCGGAAGCTGTCCAGGTCTGGAAATTTCGGCGACACAGAAGCCACAAGGTGATCGAAGTCATCGGCGTCGCAGTCTGTCGAGCTAATCGGCATACGCGAGAGACAGTCCGCGTCGGCGTGTCGCCTACCGCTCTTGTACGAGACAGTGAAGCTGTATTCTTGCAGCCGAAGTGCCCAGCGCGCCAGACGGCCGCAGGGGTCACGAAGGTTTACGAGCCAACACAATGAGTGGTGGTCGGTGACCACTGTAAAATGACGTCCATACAGGTAAGAACGGAAGCGCTGAACTGCGAATATAACTGCGAGGCATTCTTGCTCGGTGACCGTGTAGTTCTGCTCGGGCCTACTTAGTGAGCGACTTGCATAGGCGACCACGTGCTCGCCATCCCCGTTGCGTTGAATAAGAACGGCCCCGATACCTATGCCGCTGGCATCCGTATGAATTTCCGTTGGGGCTGAATGATTGAAGTGCTGAAGAATCGGTCGTGACGTCAGCAAAAACTTCAATTGACGAAAGGCAGACTCGCAATCCGCAGTCCATTCAAAGGGAGTATCCTTTCGTAGCAGGCACGTCATCGGATATGCAACATCAGCAAACCTCGGAATGAATCGACGGAAATACGAGCAGAGCCCCAGAAAACTACGAAGCTCCTTCACAGAGCGCGGTGTACTGAAAGCTTCAACGGCTGCTGTCTTCTGGGGATCAGGACGGACGCCATCCTTATCAACGAGATGCCCAAGAACAAGAGTTTGGCGTTCACCGAAGTGGCATTTCTTCGAATTTAAAACGAGGCCGGCGTTTCTGATGCACTTCAGGACAATATCGAGCCGGGAGTTGTGCTCACTGAAGGTGCGGCTGAAGATGACAACGGCGTCGAGGTAGCACATGCAGATGTTCCACTTCAAGCCACGCAGGATGGTATCCATGAATCTCTCGAATGTGGCCGGAGCGTTGCGTAGTCCAAACGGTATCACGTTAAATTCAAACAGCCCGTCCGGGGTAACAAAGGCGGTCTTTTCTTTGTGCTCAGGATGCATCGGGATTTGCCAATAGCCTGACCTTAAGTCTACTGAGGAAGAGTAAGAAGCCGAATGGACGCAGTCAATTGCGTCATCAATTCGTGGGAGCGGATACACATCTTTTTTTGTTACGGCATTCAGTCGGCGATAATCAACACACAATCGCCAAGATCCATCTTTCTTCTTCACAAGAATTACTGGAGCTGCCCAGGGACTCGCTGACTCTTGTATGACTCCTTTTTCCAGCATTTCATGAACTTGCTCGTTAATGACCTGGCGCTCTGATGGTGAAACGCGATATGGTTTTTGCCTAATTGGAGCTGCTGAACCCGTGTTGATCTAATGGCGTGTGCGAGACGCAGGTATCGGTGACTTTGCCCCCTTTTGCGCGAAGTCGAATGCGGAGACGTGCTTCGATAGCACACCCACTAACGTTCGGCGTTCACTTGTGCTAAGGGACTTATTCACCATAGACAAGAGGGCCGTTCCCAGCTCGTGATTAGCAGGCTCTTCTGGCGCGTCTGTAAGTGAAGCCGCCGACGTGGACGCGTGTTCTCTGACGAAGGCCAGTTTCAGACCGTCTGGCAATACCACGGGCACCGTAAAAGAGTTTACCGTCCATAGGACGGCACGTCCACTTTTGACGGACACAACACAATGTGGAATCAGCACGTTCTTCTTCATGCAGTTAACATGGATCGGCTCTACGGCGGCATCGAAGCTGTCGCAATCCGCACCACGACAAACAACAGCAACACGAGGGGTAGACGATGGAGGTACGACAGCGTCGCCACAAACACATAACGTAGTTTCGCCTACGTGGTTCTCAGTAGTTCTGAGGGCTCCCGACCACTTATGAACACCTGCCCTGTGCGGCAATCCACGGTGGCACCAGAATCCCGCAAGAAGTCCATACCCAGGATGACATCATGTGTGGACCTCGCAATAATCACAAACTGCGTCGTAACAACATGGCCACCCAAAGACATGTCGGCATTACATAAACCAATAGGCTGCAACGGATCGCCGCTCACCCCACAAAACTTTGACGTTTTGTCCCATTGAAACATTACCTTTCGCCTTAACAAATCCTTAAAAGAGGCACTCATAACTGAAATTGTTGCCCCTGTGTCTACCAGGGCCAACGCAGGCACATCATCAACAAAAACACACACTTTGTTCTTGAGCATCACCACCGGAGGTATTTGTGACAGTTGCAACTCCCCAGCGACCTCACCCCCATCGGTCGCGCTGGCTAGTTTTCTGGTGGCGAAGGGGACGAGGAGCGACGATGAAGTGGCGAGGGAGAGCGGGGAGCACAAGGACGCGGTGGAGGCGTCGAACTTCGGTCAGATCCTGGAGAGCGGTTCCGAAAGCTGCTCGGCCTATAGTTGTCGCCGTATGGTGCCGACCGCGGAGCTCCCTGAGGGCGTTGAAAAGGTGGTCTGCCATACCGCAGTGTTCTGCGACGGTTGCAGAAACGCGATATATGGCCTGTGACACCGCAGGAGTAGCAACCGGTAGAGACCGCCTTGGTGGCTCTTCAATGTACTCAAATGCCTCATTCTCTCTAGCGTAGTGTATAGCTTCTTCGCGCAGATCACGGCGAGGCATCGGCAGTTGAGAGTGCGGACGCTCAGCGGGTCGTCCAGAGTGCGACCCGGGTAGCGTGTCGTCATCCTTGATTCTGGCGTTGTGCCGTATTCAACTGCTGCTGCGCTAACCGCAGGGTGCCAAGAAGTCGAAACTGGCGTTGCCGATGGCTCGTATGGCGTATATGCTCCTTGCCTCTCAGATGTCACACATGACGCCTCTTCACGGCGATTAAGTTCTTCGCGGACAATCTGCCGGATAGTCGATGCTAAGTCAAAACACGTGCTCATGTGCACGCTAGCGACCGTGGTAACGTTTGCCAAGCGGCCGAACTTCGGCGTAATGCGACGCATCTTCAATGACTCGAAGGTTCTGCAGTGTCGAATTACGTCAGACACAGAACTCAGGCTTTCTTTACCGATGAGGAAATTATAAACGTCCTCAGCTACTCCTTTCAACAGATGCCCGACCTTGTCTTCGTCCGTCATCCTGGCGTCAACCGTTTTATAGAGCTTCAATATCTCCTCAATGTACAGTACGGTCCACTGTTAAAGGGAACACTCGAATTTGCGCCTTCGCTATTTCTGGCGCCTTAACTGCAAATATGTACGGAAATAATGTTCGTTGATGGTACATATGGCTCGAAGGGAGCCACAGCTGCCATCCGCAACTTACGTGCGTCAAATATATGCAACAGAGGCTTTACGAGGAAACAAAATGCAAACATTCCCTGCGCGCAAGTGTTCCCTTTAACAGTGGACCCCACTGTACGTGGTGCATGTCTCACCAGGCAGCTGCGCCCGTTGCGAAAGGGTTTGCTCGGCTCGCTTCTTCTTGGCAGCTGAGTCCCCGAAGCAGGCCTTGACCTCGTTAAAAAAAATGTCCCACGTCGTGAGTGCGTCCTCGTGGTTTTTGTACCACACCAGCGCAGTATCTGTAAGAGCGAACACCACGTTGGCGAGCTGAGTGGCAGGATCCCAGCCATTAGACTTACTCACTCGCTTGTATTGTACGAGCCACTCGTCAACATCTTCTCCAGCCTTCCCGCCGAAGGTCGGTGGAACTCGGTAATACAGCAGCGGACCGCTGGTCGCTGCCCTCGGAGCGGCTTGGTCAGGCATATCGGAGATGGCAGTGGCAGATGGCGGGAGGCCGGCAAGTCGACGGATTCGACGAAGCTCTAGAGTTGGTAGTTCCTTTGTTGCAGGCGTGTACCCCGCACCTTCACCACTCTGTTACGAGTAAACGGGGGCACTCGACGCAAGGAAGGGGTCCTTTAATGAGGTCGCGAAAGCGAGATCAACAGCGGCCAGCTGGTGGTTGATGCTAACGTCGTTCTCCTCTTCTTTTCAGTAGCGCCGCACATGCACGATCATCAATCGTCCTCCTCTTTGCGCATATGCGCAACAATATTGTTTAAAGATATTGTGAGGCGACGTCCAGTACAGCGGTAGGACAGTATTATGAGGACGCTGGGGTGCGAGAGAGCCTCTCCGCTAGCAGCGGCCCAACGCAGCGATGATGATGGTTGGCATGATGGGTATATACAGATGAAGACGATGAACTGCATACTTAGCGCTCACACTATTTTCCCCCCTTCGCGAAAGCGGTCGTCAACACGCCAAATGAACCCAGCAATTCAACACAGCAAGTTAGCAAGGGAACGAACGGCGGATGTACGGCTTTAGGCGAGACACGTGGACGACTTCGACGCTCTGGCGACTGCGGTCAGTAGGTGAGCTCACAGGAGCGATTCGATAGTTTACGGGAGACGTCCTTTGAAGCACGGTGTACGGGCCTAGGTATCTGTGCTTAAAGTGACCTTCAGAGTATTGGAAGAACCTGCCTCGGGTGTTCGCCGAGAGACTGACGGGGCAGGTGAAGCGGTAACGACACATTCCCGGGCGCACTCAGTAATGCTGGCAACGGTAGATCCTTTCGGCAACAGCAGGGGCTCTGGAGCTATGTTGTAGGCGGTGAGCTTGGCATAACCACTTGAGAACCGTACCAGACAAGTGTCGATGACAATTCCTCGAAGAATGCACCGCTGATAAGGGATAATCACTGCGTCCCCGTCGAGTGAGCTTCGTGCCGTAATTGTAAGAACGTGGCCTCCGCCTGGAGGTAGGACGAAATCTGCGGTCGTTACAAGGGGCAGAGGCGAGAAGTTGTCGACATTAGAGAGCTTTGTGTCAGTAATGCGGATAAGAGGCTTGCCGCACGAGATGACTGCAGAAGGCGAGGAGTGAAAGTCCCAGCCTAATATGAGGTTATGAGCCCACGAAGAAAGCACAGTGAGCTGTATATGGTAGCGAACTCCGTCAATGGTAACACGAGCGATACATTGCTCAGTAGGATAAATCGGATTGTCATTAGCACCATATAAGACGGGACCAGAGTAAGGGGTTTGCACTTTTCGAAGACGAAAGCAGAGTTCGCGGCGAATGACCGAAATTGAGGCTCCTGTATCGACAAGGGCATGAACTGAAGTACCTGCCGCACTTACAGTCAATAACTTTGCAGGGCCAGGAGGAGGAATTGTGACGTTCCGATGACGAGCAGTTTCCCTTCCAAAAACTGCAGCTCTTAGTTTTCCGAGCGTGTTAGGAGCAGCACGCAATAGTGATGTCGTACGGCGGAACGGCGACGGGGAACGACGGCGGGGCGAGCGGGAAGGTCAAGGCATGGCCTGAGATAGCGGAAGTGAAGGAGAACGACGTGGTGATGGCGTATACCGTGCAGGAGCATATGCCTCTGTTCTGGGAATGAAGTCTCGCTCGTGGTAGGAATAACCCCGTCGTTCATCTTGCTGGCGTCGGCGGCAGAAACGGGAGATGTGGCCGCGAATGCCGCAGTAGTAACAGACTGGGCGCGGTAGATGCCATGTGGAGTAGTGCGCTTGAGCCGGCGCCTTTGCTGCAACAGAGGCTACGTGGTCATAGGCACCGACGCAGTGGTCGTGGTCTTAGGTACTGACACAATGGGCGCCGGAGGCCGCAAGGCAACGTCGGCATACGAAGGGGCGCAAGCGGCCACCGTTGACTGGAGACATGAAGCATTTCTCATGGACGCCAGCTGCTCTTTAATAACATCGCGCAGGCTTGGAGCAGGACGCGCAGGCACCGCGGGAATGTTGCCGGAAGCATAGCCGTGCAGCTCCTCTCTCACAATGGTGCGAATAAGCGCTCGCAATTCGTCACTTCCACTAACGCCATCGTCAAAGGAGGCGCGCGGAAGGCGAATTGAAGAGAGCGCGTCGAGGCAGGTGTTCATAAGGTCGCGAACTGTATTTGGACTGTATTTGGATATTTGGACTGCAGAAGGAATGCGTTGAAGGCAACGAAGTTGATGCCTTTCAGTATATGGCCTATGCAATCGGCCTCCGGCATATCACTTTGAGCTCGGCGACATAGAGCCAGAACATCTTCAATGTAAGATGTGTATGATTCGGCAGCTCCCTGGACACGGGTAGCGAGTTTCTGTTTCGCTACTTCGGAGCGTCCGGCCGATGTGCCGAATACCTTACCCAGTTGCTCAGTGAATGCGGACCAGTAAGGGAATTCGCCTTCGTGATTGTAAAACCACGTCTTAGCGACCTCTCTGAGGTAGAAAGGAACGTTGCGTAGTTTATGCGGCTCGTCCCAACGGTTGTAATCGCTGACCCTGTCGTAATTGTCGAGCCACTCTTCTACATCTTCGCCGCGAACGCGAGAAAATACCTGAGGGTCGCGTTGCGGGGCGTAGACAGTCCTAGTAGGCCCAGCTGGCTGAACTGGGGCAGCGTCGTTTTGTGCCATCACTGGTGCTCACGAGCACAACCGTCGACCAGACCGGAGCTCCAGGGATGACCGGTAGAGCAGGAGGACGTGGGTACGAACGCACGCTCCACCACTTGTGAGGCGACGTCCAGTACAGTGGTAGGACCGTTTTATCAGGACACTGGTGCGCGAGACAGCCTCTCCGCTAGCAGCGGCCAGCGCGGCGATGATGACGATTGGCATGATGGGTATATACAGATGAAGACAATGAACTCCATAGTTAGCGCTCACAATATGCGTATTCGAGAGTTCCCAGGCGACTGTCTTCGCATTTGCTTTCTTTGTATCCCAGTCCACGTTACTGGGAGTTGCCTGTAAAATTATATCCTTAAATGGATTTATACATTTTACAAAGGTTGATTGATTATGTGGTCTTTATTTCCTAAAACCAAGATATGACCCAACAAACAGTAAGCCTGTACCAAGAACTCAGCCTTGGTAGGAGAACTAAATTACAACGCAGAAAACAACGTAGGACTGAGGAAAAGACACACGCCACAGTGCTCGCTCAGAAGTGAATGTTTACTGCACGCAGGAAAGCACAAATATGCATAAAGCACATTTGCGCATGTCAAAGCAATTAGAAGTAGAAGTACACGGCAGGTTCTCAAAATCACTCACTAATATGGAACCCCTTGTCATGAAGAGATATAGACGGCTGGCTTAACCAAATTGCGGTGTTCTTCATGATATGAAATGCCTCCAAGATTTCTCCATTTCTCTGATGCGGGTAACGAAAGAAATTACTGTTTTCTTCGAAAGTGGTTTACATGGCGAAGACTGACAATGAAACGACAAGTATGATGATGTCCCGCCATTCGATGAATTTTGATGTTCTCTGTGTCGAGTGTTATACAACGACCGATCTGAACGATGTACACGTGATGGTAAGACGGAGGGATTTGATGCACAACTTTCGAGCGAGACTCTGCAAAAAGATGCTTCACATGCTTTTAAATGCAAAGCATTTCTTAGCGATCTTCGGCGACTTTGAGCGCATCTATCTATCTATCTATCTATCTATCTATCTATCTATCTATCTATCTATCTATCTATCTATCTATCTATCTATCTATCTATCTATCCGCCAACAATTTTCTGCTTTCTGGCCGTTTCGCTAATGGGATGTTTGGTATGCCACAACGTGACTGCACGACGAACAGAAATGTTTGGTATGCCAAATTGGCATGCCACAACGTGACTGCACGACGAACAGAAATGATAGGTGACAACAAGAAAATCATGACATGCATGTCATGATCGGTATGATTTACATGCCAGGGTCTTGGTGCTCTCCTGGCCGTTTCGCTAATGGGATGTATGCGAAAATGGGTCTGGCACAAGGTGACAGCCTCATGAACATAAATGGGAGGTCATAACATGAAAATCATGATATGCATGTCATGAGCGGCATGATTTACATGCCACGGTCTTAGTGCTCTCCTGGCCGTTTCGTTAATGGGATGTATACGAAAATTGGTATGCCACAACATGACTGCATGACGAACATAAATAACACATCATAACATGAAAATCATGACATGCATGTCATGAGCGACATGATTTATATGCCACGATCTTGGTGCTCTCTTTGCCGTTTCGTTAATGGGATGTATACGAAAATTGGTATGCAACAACATGACTGCATGATGAACACAACTGGGAGATCATAACATCAAAAGCACGATATGCATATGATGAGTGGAATAATTTACACGCCAGGGTCTTGGTGCTGTCCTGGCCGTTTCCTTAATGGGATGTATATGAAAACTGGTGTGCCGGAACATGACTGCATGACGAACATAAATGACAGGTTATAACATGAAAAGTATGATATGTATGTCATGGGCGGCATAATTTATATGCCACGGTCTTGGTGCTCTCCTGGCCGTTTCGTTAATGGGATGTATACGGAAATTAGTATGCCACAACATGACTGCGTGACGAACATAAATGACAGGTCATAACATGAAAATCGTGGTATGCATATCATGAGCGGGATGATTTAAATGCCGCTGCCCTGGCGCTATACGGCCGTTTCGTTAATGGGTTCGATGCGAAAACTGGTATGACACAAGAAGACTGTGTGGGATGCGGTGTCGAAGGAAGGGCGCATCCCGACATGAAACGTAACAACGTTTATTAACGTGTTAGCAGCAGCAGGGCGAGCATGCCGACGCTGCGTTCGAACGGTCAGTTAAACACTGCCAAAGCCTGCGAGCTTGCAGCCAAGTTTTGTAGGCACTGCCGGTGACGTGTGTCTCAGATGATTCTCGGCGCTATGGCTTATCGCATTGTGGTGGGCATTGTGCAGACGTGTCAAGCCGAGCGAAATGATAGCGAGGTGGAGGCTGCGTGGAAAACCGCGCAGATTGTGTCGCCGCAACTGCATGACGATCATAAATGACAGGGCATAATATGAAAATCGTGACATGCATATCATGAGCGGCATGATTTACATGCCACGGGTTTCGTTAATGGCATGTATACCAAAAGTGCTATCGCACAACCCGACTGCATCACGAACGTAAATGACAGGTCATACGTTAGAATCACGATATGCGTGTATGAGCGGCATGGTTTACGTGCCACAGTCACGGTGCTCTTGCGGCCGTTTCGTAAACTTCATATGTACCAAATTCGGTATAGCGACACAACAATGCAAATCCATTTTACGTTCCTGATGCGTGGTTTGCATTTCCTTGATTCCCACTGTACGTGGGATCTGCCAATATTTTTCGCCATATTTTCCTGAGCCCGGTTCGGACCCCAGTGCCCTCCTGTGCACGATGTAGCAGATCCGACCAAGCTTCGGATGAGCTGAAAAAGCCACTCTCTACCCTTACCTCTTTCCCACATTTCTAAAGCCGTCTCACATGTTATGTACATATGGGATGACGACCGTATTCCTGGATTATTCATGACAGGGAAAGGGCACACAAACGTTCTTAACAATGCGTATGAGCTTTTCACAAACCGATCCGATAATGTGCACAGGATACCCCGCCGCCTTGAGACAATCCAGTTGCGTATAAGAACTGTTTGTCCACTGGTGCGTGGAACTTCTTGCTAATGCTGCGCGCATGCACCGCTAGTCCACGTTTTGCAATCTTTGAAGTAACCTACACGAAATGATGATGATGATAGTGGTTCTGTTAGGAAAGGACTCTAATTTCTGCAGCCCATGTAGGGAGCACGGCTAAACGTCCGTGTAGGTGGGGGAAAGGCAGCGATAGAGATAGAGGAGAGAGAAAGGCTGTAGGTGAGGGGCTCTGGAAGTTTAGACCACCTAGGGTTCTTTAGCATGCACTGACAACGCACAATACACGGGACACTGGCATTTTCGCTTCCATCGAAAATGCGAACGCCGCGGCTGGGATCAAATCCGCGTATTTTGGGTGGCAGCCGAGTACCATAGCCACTAGACCACCGCGGCGGACATGAAATTCAAAACGGCTTCTTCGGCGAGTGGGTTATTGCCATCACGCGCATTCCCCCTTTAGCGCTTAAGCACACATCATGGAACGGGCATTTTTCTGAACACGGCATCTCAGAAGTAACCTCAGTCCCATTCCGTCATGTTTAAATATGGTTAAGATATATTCACTTCCTTGCGTGGCACTTGTCTTATGTATAATAATTGTCATCGTCCACATTCGTGAATACGGTCACACCTCTTTGTACTTACACTCTTAGCACGGTAACCTTTATTTTTATAGGTACAGCAAAATGTGAAATTGTGGTCCTGTACTAAAACCTTTAGCGAAGAAGTACATTTTCAGATTTTTGTGTACCTATAAAATAAACTCAAATTTACTATGTTTAGAATGTAGGCATTGACAGCCGTATCACTTTCACTGGCAAAAGCAGAGCTTAAAACAGGGGCTAGAGAAGAGGCTTTAGTTGCTCTGCTAATGATGCAACAGACAAGAGAGTTGTTTCTCTAAAGGACTACGCTCGTTGCTGTGATTCTGATAGTATTGATTACCTGAGCGCTACACTTGGAGATCGTTCAAATATCACGAATCTTGACAACATGTGGATCAGCCTTAAAGATTCTGTGAGATACTGTATTGAA
Source organism: Hyalomma asiaticum (assembly GCA_013339685.2). Classification (NCBI taxonomy): domain Eukaryota; kingdom Metazoa; phylum Arthropoda; class Arachnida; order Ixodida; family Ixodidae; genus Hyalomma; species Hyalomma asiaticum. Next base: position 139,699,223 of record CM023484.1, on the reverse strand, counting down.
CATTTTATTGCAAATAGAACTGTGCGCACACAATGAAAAAATCCGTGCGTTACGGGAGAAGTTATGCACCTGAAACGTGAACTTAGGCGCCTGCGCAAACACCGACACACATCACCCCAAAAATGGAATGATCTAAAAGAGGGGTTATGAAAAAAGTTACAGCAGCTAAGATGCATCGCCATAATGTGACTTAACCTGAATTCATTAAATGTGATCCCCGTAAGTTTTGGAGGCATTTGGGTAAACCTACCGATAAGGTAGAAGAAATTATTCTAGATGGTGAGAGTGTTACGGAACCTTATAGAATTGCTGATTGCTTCAATGACTTCTTGTACAGTGTCTTTACCATTGATCCCGTGTGCACAAAATCCAAATGTGTTATAGATGATGCTGAAGTGCCGGTGATAACAGCGGATGGTGTTTCGACCATGCTATTACACCTGAATGATTAGAAAAGCCCTGGCGCTGATGGCCTGCCTAATGCCTTCCTAAAGCGTTTCGCTAGTCAGCTATGCGTGTTCTTAGCGAAAATATTAGAAATTTCTTTGAAATCTCGAAAGGTACCAAGCGATTGGAATAAAGCGCGAGTTGTTCTAATTCACAAAAAGGGGGCTAAAATACTAGTTACAAATTACAGGCCTGTGTCTATTACTTCATCCTGTGGTTAAATGTTGGAACACATTGCTGCAAGCGAAATTAGAACATATCTAAGCGAGAAAAAGATTTTGTCACCTCATCAGCATGAGTTCCGGGCAGGTATGTCGACAGTAACGCAGTTAGTAACAACGGTGCATGAAATCTCTATGGTTCTTGATAAGGTGGCCAAGTTGATATGCTATTTCTCGACTTTTGTAAGGCTTTCGATAAAGTGTCGCATTCATAACTTTTGGATAAACTTGAACTAATTGGCCTTCCGGGTTATCTTACTAAGTGGACTGCCTCATACTTGAGCAACAGACAAAATTGTTGATATTGCCACCTGCGTGTAGTGGGTCGAAGACTGGAATGGCGCTAGCCGACGAGAACAAAGAAGACCGCGCGCTTCTTCCCCGCTTGAGAGCCAGCCCCGACGGACGTCTTTTGGCCGAAGCTAGCCCCCCAGCTACCAGCAACCCTACAACGCCCCTGACGGCTCGTGACCTGGTGGAG